>JARHVA010000186.1:0-507500 GCA_037957365.1 Torreya grandis
ACTAATGCTTTGAATACTTTGAAATGTCTGAAAGCTTCTGATTTTTTCTTTAAAAACATTACCCAAGTCATAAATGAAAAATAATAAATAGGCAACATGAAATATTTCTCACCTTGAGTACTTTAAGTTTTCATAGGTCCACATAGATTAGTGTGAACAAGCTCTAACATCTCAGTGGTCGAGTACTCTTCTATTTTAAACTACCTTCTAGCCTGCTTCCCATGCTGACAAGGTTCACAAAGCATGTCAGATAACTTTGTAACCTTTGGAATATTTTTGACTAATTGATTTTTGATGATGTTTAAAATATTTTCAAATTTTATGTGACCCATTCTCCTGTGCCATAGTCATTTTTCTTTAATCTGACTCAAATAACATCTTTGACTTTTGATGTCTAATAACATATACAAATTATTGCATGTTCTATAAGCATCTACAATCAACACATCTAAATATTTTCTCCTAATTTCACAACCTTATGCATAAAAAATTAGTATGTACCCCTGATCAAAGATTTGACTTACACACAAAATATTATGCTTAATACCTATGCACAAAATATTTTTAGTTTTAGTTTTACCATTATCCAAACTTAGTGTACTATTTTTGGCAATTTTGGTAGTAGTATTCTCTTTGAATTTCACTATGCCACCATTGATCTTATTCAAGGTTATAAAATTGATTTTGTCTCCTATCATTTTCCTCAAACATCCACTATTAATGAACCATGGCTTCTCTTCATTTCTGGCATGTAAGGCTATATTTACTAACATAGATTTTTTAAGTTATTTCTTCTGCCATGAACTTGTTTGAACTTTGTTCTTGATGAATGGAGCCTTGACAATTTGGTCCTTCTTGATTGACTTGAACACACTTCTATAGTACCAGGCTATGTGTCCAAATGTTTTTCACTTGTAACATATTATGGCCTTTTCATTAAAGCTTGATAAAAGAGAAAAAGAGTTGTGGCTTCTACTTGACACTGTATGAATTTCTTTCTCCTTATTTATAAAAATTTTATCACTTTTTTGGCATTCTATTTTATTATGACCATATCCATTACAATAAGAATAGTAACCATAAAAATAGGACATGTTTATGTATCTCTAACCTGATTACCTTTTATAGCTCTATTCCCTCCAACCTTCTTTGTTTGAGATGTCCTCTGTATTCTTAACTTCTTCCCTTTTTATTTCTTCTTTTGTAAGAGCTTCAACATAGCTCTTTCCTTTTCCCTTATCTGTGAAAGTAGTGACCTCCCTTTTATCTTTTTCAAATCTAATACCTATATTATCTAACATTGATATTTGATTTTCTAATATCTTATTTAACATATTAGTGTTATTCTCAAATCGTGAATCATTGGTTACTATATCATTGATTGCTTTATTTATTTTCTCAAGATCTTCTTTTAAAGAAGCAATTTCAATAGCATACCTTTCACATTCTTTAATTATTATTTTCAACTGTCATTAAATCTTCTTTATCCTTCTTGGCTTTTCAAAGTGTGCTTGTAGATCTTTAATCATTTTCTTTTACTCCTTTTCATTTTTCTCAATCTAGAGCTTTAATCTTTGATTCTTCTTTTCAAAATATTTTAACTCTTCTAAGGCACAAATGAGTTCTCCTTCTAGATTTTCTTTAGCTTCATCCTTTTCTTCTTCTTGATCATCTATACTTTTTCTTGCAAAAGCATCTTTATGTATGGCCATGAATAGAATATCTTCTTTTTCTAAATCATTAACTCCACTATCTTTGACTGAGCTAAGATCTTTAGAATATAAACTCTTCTTCTCAAATACCTTCTTGAATTTTCCATAGAAATTCTTCTTGTATGTAAAATTTCCTTCTTAATTGTCACCATTACCTTTATCTAGGGACTTAGATAAAAAAATGTCCAATCTTTGCATAATTAAAACATTTGAAAGGTAATTTTATTTTATATTTACCTGTGCCATTTTTCATCTTGTGAATGAATAGAGCTCCATTATCATATTCATCATCACTAAAACTATCACTTGATTATTGAATCTTAGCCTTCTCTTTCTTTGATGTCTTAAAATCCACTTTTCTCTTTGATAATTTATCTTGTTCGGTATGCATCTCATATTTCATAAGAATACCATGTAGCTCATCCATCTTTAGCTTGGATAAATTCTTCATCTCTTCAATTGCTGAAACTTTTACATCATATCTCAATGGTAGAGATATCAAAACTTTTTGAACCACAATTGATTCTTCTAACTTTTCTCCAAGACCTTAAATCTGTTTAACTATTTGATCAACCCATAAAAGATAACTCACTATATTTTGTTCCTCTTCCATCTTCAAACTCTCAAACTATCTTCTAAAAGTCTGACGATTGGCTTGTTAAACCTTTCGATCACCTTTGTAAATATTCTCAAGTTTTACCCAAGTTTCATGAGTAGATTTACATTGCATAACTTTAATAATTTTGATTCACATAAACCACATAAAATAACATTTAAGTATCTAGCATTCTTTTCACTTGCCTTCTTTTCTGTCAGAGTAGTTATAAGTGTTTGTGGCTCTTCATATTCCTCTACCACTACTTGCCATATGTTGAATCCAAGGGCCATCAAATAAGTATTCATCCTTATGCTCCAAAAAACATAATATGTCCCATCAAACAAAGGTGCCTTATTTTTAGAAAAAAAATCATGTGATTTAGCCATTATGCTTTCTTGATCTACCTTCAAGCTATAAAACATTTTCAAAGGAATCGGCTCTGATACCAATTGTTAAGCATGAAATATATTGAGAGGGGGGTGAATTGGTATATTATATATCTTTTTTTTCAATCAAATTATTTTTATTTAACCACTTAACCACATGTTCAAGATATGCAATAAAACTAAAACAATAATATGCACTACACAAGAAAGACAGAGGCACCAACTTTTTATGTGGAAACCCAAAGTGGAAAAAACCATGGACAACAATCTCAAGTATATGAATGAGCACCAACTAAAATTAAAAAGTTCATAAGAAACAAATTGTAGGATCACCAACCCCTTACTAAATACCAACACAATAACTATTTGTGAGCACCAACCCATAGGATTACCAGCACCTCTTGTGTATAAAACACAACTATCTCTCAATGTGTCTTACTCAACAAATGATATAACTCTAAAATATATCCTACTTTTCTCTCTTTGAAAACAAATACAAACCATGCACTCTCTTGCATATCACAAATGGATTCTCAAGCCTTTATTTATAGCTTTCCAAATGACCTTTGGCATTCCCGCTTTGTGACCATTCAATCCTCATGGAAATGGTGCCAAAATTGTATGACCCTTCATATCCTTGCATTTGAAAATTCATATGGTGACTCTTCATAAAAAAAGGCATTATTTCCTCTTTTGTATCTATCTTTATGACTTTTTATATTCCTCAAAGTGTCCCTTCATGGAAAAATGTGCCATACCCTCTCTTGTCTTCACATGGTGACTCTTGGAATTCATCAAGATGACTCTTCATGAGAAAATGCTTCCCATTCCTCTTTCACCTTTTACCCCATGACTCTTTGAATTCTCCATGGGTCTTCTTTTGACTTCTATGCAACCAAAAATATATTCATCAATATTAAATAAATATTAACACACATTAGCCAAGATATGAATATTAAAAACATCATTAAATGCAATGGGGCCTTTATCACCAATAATGCTAGACCTTTGACATTAATGAAAATATTTCCAATAACACCTTGTAATCCACATCTTATCCTAGACCCATTCATCATTAACCACACCCCCATTGTCTTTATTCCATCACCACCTTGTCTTCAACCCATCCTAGTCTAGTCATATCCACCATTCGTCATCACCCCATCCCTTACATATCCTAATCATCATATTTTATATCCTTGTTTTATCTTCTTATACATAATTGTCCTATTGTACATCCTTTTACATATCTTATATTATCTCCTATTATCAATATCATCCTAATCATCCTTTTAGTCACATCTTGATATCACTCATCATTAGTCATACCCCATACCTATCCTAACCACATCATATCCTAAGTCCATACCCCTATCACTTATATTAACCTTGCCTTCATCACCCATCTAGCCTTACCCCATCATACCTTATCTTAGTTATCTCTCTAGGGTCACATACATGTCTAACCATCCCCATCTAATTTAAATTATCTTTTTCATCACTACATTAGCATATTCAACCTTCCCCTCTATCTTAATCATCTGTATCACATCATCACCTCCCCATCCTATCTTGAGAAAAATTGGTTTATGTTTTGAGCTAGTATTCTTATCCACATCATCCTATCATCCTAATCAAATATCACTCATCACTTGGTCAGATCTCATACCTAGTTAATATCATTTTATCATCATATCATTTTATCAGTATCAATCTAGCAAACCCACCAAACACCATCAATCATCTCTAATCATATTGTATTATTCATAATTAGAACCCATCATATCATCCTCTTACTAGTTTGAATTTAGGTACCCATAAAAATCCCTCAATCCTTTTGCTAGGTTGATAACGAGACATTGTTGATAGGTTATTCACACCTATTGCACTATTGGTCTAAAATTTGGTCATTATCTTGAATCCATTATTCTATTTCATCTCCATCCTCATCTATCATACTAAATCAATCCTTCAATCTATTTTGTTTAATAACCCCATAAAATCCTTAGTCTACCTTCACATCATCATCCATCTTTCCCATGGATTTGGACCTAATTCTTGTAGACCAATACATCCTAGCCAACAATGATGAAGTCCTTTTTTGGGGACTAAAATTAGATGCTCATCTAACCTCAAATATCGATCCCATTCACCCAAAATCACCATCCTATAGAATTAAAAAATTTAGTCTTAGCCTTCCTTAATGTGGTCACCCTAATCAATAAATAAATTATAGATAATAAAGATGAATTTCTTTTATGGCTATAAAATATGGGTGCTTACTTTCCTAATAATTTTGACCACATGAGCCTAAATTAACCTCCCAAATGAGTCAAACATCAACCCTTATCCCACCCCCTCCACTATCTACTAACCCTATTCAAAACCCATTGGCCCTAATTTATACATATCCATAGTCAAACCCTCCATCTAATAATCATCATCCATCACCTTTATCACCCACCACCATCCAATTAGACCCCACTCTCATAAACTAATACACAACTTCCAACAAGGATGAGATCCTCTTGAAAGTCATTATGATGGGTATACCACTTGCTAAAGGTGTTAACTGCATTCAACTTATTACACCTCCAACACAAACCCCTTCGTGTAAGTCTCCTTCCAATCCCCCATCCACTAGTCATAGCTAATCATATACCCCTTCCCCTAATAAAAAATGGAATATAATCTTGGCCACATATCCATCCACCCAGTGACATCAAACACCATCTAATATAAAGTCCAAGGCCTCCACATCAAAGTCACAAATCAAAGCAAGTTCTTATACTTTCCTTCTTATATCCTTGTAAGCCCTTTTCCAATAACTTATCATCACTAACATAATGGTCTATTCACCCATATGTAATATTGATCACACCAAGCCAAAACCCTCTTGTTATAAATCAAAATGATATTGTCTATATCATTGAAACTAGGGGAATTCCATTAAATGATGTCACAACTTTTGAGACTATGTCCAAGACCTCATCAACAATGGTGACATATTAATTGAGGATGAATCAAATGAATTTAAATCCTTGGTAAAAAAGAAGAGGAATTCTAATATTCCATTCCCTATCATGATCAAACCCTTCCCCTTCCAATTCAAGGTCAAGACATCTTATCCATCCTCTATGAGCCTCCCATCTTCGATCACCCATCCATTCAAAACAAGTATACTCCCCATAAACCTAATCCTTCTATATCCCATAATACCTTTCATGGACCTATCTTTTCTTCATCCATTACTCATTCATCATATCACTCTCACCCATCACATTAAATACCCATATTGAGAGGCCAATCATGGATAATCACTCCTTTAATAGATGCATAACATCATGTACATCAAAATAAGCATCAGAATTAACAAAAGTTTTATCTACCTTAGAATCATGTGTAACACCAACATCTGAATTAGATTCCTCATCAAAACCTTCATCCCTTATCGATATTGCAACAAATAATGATAATTCCTACTCTTTCAAAGATCCTAATAAATATGATGAAGTCATTAATGAATTCTTGAATTCTTTATCTATTAAATATTATTAGAGTGGCATTTTGCTAAAATTTGCCTATTTTAAGTGTAAAGAAAAATAGAGAAGAATGATAGGGATAATTGATTAAATTAAAATGGATTACTTTATGCATTATATCTAGATGTTGTGAGCACTCATTTTTGGTTGGGGAGGACTACTTGCAAGTAAGAAAGCACTACCACAAAATGTTTGTTAGTAGATAATTGAGTGGGCTACTAAGCTACATGCTTATTCTAGGAAGTATCAAATTTCCTTAGAGATGATAGTCCACTTTTGAGAGATAAAAGAGTAATAAATAGCTAAAAGAGAGGTAAAGAGAGAGTGAAAGAGAGATAATGTTACTATTACTCACAACTTGAGTGTAGTAGAAAGTAATAGATTGTATGTGGTATATTCTATTTATATTTTAGGTGTTTGGGTAGGTTTTGGAAAGGTTAGGAAATCCATAGTCATCGATATTGGTAAGGAAGTGATCGATAATGATTATGCTATTGAGGTCGATGGATAAAAGTGATTGATGTAAATTAGGTTGTAAAGGTCGGTAGGGGAAATAATTACCTAGGAGTTTGTAGAAGGCTTTTCTAGGTCTAGGAAATGGTTTTAGTCAACTCTAAGTGATTGAGGAGAGTTGTGAGAGAGAGAGAATGGTTTAGATGGATCTAGTCAGAGGTTTGGTGTGTTGGGTTAAGGGGAAATAAATAGGGAAGGATTATAATTCCCTTAATGGGGTTCAGTTAGGAATGTGTAAAGTAATGAATTGTAGATATAAAGTGATAGAAAAGTCAATTTTTAAAAGACCTATAGAATAAGTGATGTACTTAGTTATAGTAGTGACTAAAGGATAAGTGACAAATGGATGGATGATATCAAGTAGTCAGAATTTATGCCTTAAATAGAGAAAATAAGTGGGTGTTACTGGTCCTCAAGAGCTTGGTTTCTAATCTAGATTAACTCACACAAGATAAAAGTAAGCCAAGATTTTGAAAGTTAAATGTTAAAATATTGAATGCAAGTAAGGAGTTTTCTTAATTTTTACAAACCTAATCATTAGTTTGGAGTTTGGTTCATATAACCAACATCGATGATCCCATTGACATCAACTATGGGCTGACCAACATCGATAGCCTTAGAATAGGTAAAACTACTATTTTTGGATAATTTTTTATTGTTCCTTATACCAAGTGTGGAACCCATTACAAAATGGTAAAAATAGGAGGCTAAGAAGGATGTAGTTGATTAGGAATTTAGTCTTGAGGTTATAATAATTCTTGGGTAGTTAGAATAAGGGGACTAAGTTTTGAGGTGACTCATCAGGTGAGAATCAGTCTTAAGATGAGTTGGCTAGGTAAGGTGGCATAAGGGGGTTTTAATTAACTTAATTAAATATTTTAAATTAATTAAATGTGTGAGGGGTTAAAACATGGGTTAGGGAGGCTAATCATTATTATTTAAAAATGGGCTTAAGGGGGTTTTGACATAAGGAGCTATGCATATGTGTGTGATATAATTTTGGTGTCTACATTTTCCTGTTTTTATCTTGTAATTTGCATTAACAATTTTGGAAGACAAAAATAGGAGTTAGATGCTCTAAGTATTATATGGGGTATCCCCCCTCAAAATGGGAATTGATGGAGGAGAAACTAGAATCAGGTTCCCGTTTGATAAGAAGTGAATGTAGTAAATGGAGGAGAACTTGGTAGTGCTTTATGTGCATATACTGCTATGAGCTATAGTCAACAAAATTAAGAATAGGTAAGGTAGAAGAAAAATTAGATAGAAATAACCAAATCATAGCTTGTAAGTCATAGCTAATAATGTTAAAATAATCAAAGTTTTAACTCTAATGGTCCATGTGTACTAGGTATTCAAGGTAGGAAGTGTGCTTGGGAAATCCAAAAGGTTATAAGTGATGTAACTAGCTTGGTCAGTATATAAATCACCTAGTATATATGAATGTGTATAATATCCAACTATAGAGAGATATCATAAGTGATCAAGACAAAAAATGCAAGGTTAATGTAAAAGGGTTAATGAAAAAGGATATATTAATGATCTCTAAGAAAATTCATTATGGGTGGATATATATGTGATATTCAACTGTGGTTGTCATGGTTGGGAAGATATACATGATCTCCAAGTTGGTTGTCATGGTCAGGGAGATATATGTGATCTCCAAGTTACCCCAAATTAGGGGTAGAGTCTAAAGGGTTAAGGTTGTTGGTAGAAACTCTAATTTAATAGTGTTGATGTTGGTTATGTCACTGATGTTAGTAAGAAATAGTGCTGACATTAGCAGCTTAGGTCAAGGATCATAACATCGATGGGTGACCAAACTTGATGAAAATGGGTTTGGTAGCCCACCAAAACTCATTTGCAACATTTGATTAGAGAGAAAAAGAGATCTAAATGTTGGTGAGATGGCATAGATAGTAGGGGACCCAGTTGGAGGCATGCCACCATAAGTGCTAGCTATTCTAGCCTGTAAGAGATGGAAAGATGAGGTAAGATCCCCTTCAAGTTGATTTTGAATTTAAATTTGTTAATTTACTATTTTTAGGCTAAATTTAAAGTTTGGGGGGAAAGAATTTTATTAGATGGGTAAGAAATGAGGTGAGGGTAATCTTAGATGAATTTGGGAGGGGTTTGGGGGTAGTTTTTAGGTTAAAATTTAAAGTTAGAAGATGAGTTATTGAGCCCTAGGGCCGAACTAGTCACCAATGTTGGTGGGGTCCACCAACATTAGTCAACACAAAGCATCGATGTTGACATATAAAACTGATGTTGATGACCTTGAAGAACCCAAAATAGGAGAAAAGGTCAACTTTGGATCCCTAATTGAAGTATTTAATGAACCTAATGGCTAAGATAGCCTCAAAATACCCCATGTCGATTGAGTGCTACCTACATAGTCTGGTTGAGGGCTTTAGGCCAATGTAGTTCTCTTAGTACATAAGGGAACAAATTTAAAGTGTGGTTAAATGTGTGTTAAGAGAAATTGTTATGAAAGGATAGGTTAAAATAGGTTAGGGGACCTAAGTCTTAAATATAGGTCATAGGGTTGAAGGTTAGGGATATAAGCTATGAGGCTTGGAGTTGTTATAGACAGTTGGGCCTAGGGCAGAGACAGAGGTAGTGAGGAATAAGATGGAGATGGGAGAGTAGATTAGATAGTTAGGTGGGTATATGGCTGAGTTAACCTCAAAAGACCCCATGTCAATTGAGTGTTGCCTAGAAAGCCTAGTTTAGGGGCTCAAGCCAATGTAGTTCTTCTAGAGCCTAGGGAAAAAGATCTAAGGCATGGTTAAAAGTGTGTTTAAAAAGAAAGGTTGAGATAAGTTAGAATACATTAGGCTTAAAAGATACATCATAGGGTTGAAGGGTAGGGATATAAGTTGTGAGGCCTAGAGTTGTGATAGGCATTTGGGCCTAAGGTTGAGAGAGAGAGGCAGTGAATCCTAGGGTAGAGAGGGAAGAATAGGGTAGATAGTTTTGTGGGTATATGGCTGAGCTAACCTCAAAATACCTCATGTAAACTGAGTTCTACCTACATAGCCTGGTGGAGGGCCTTAGACCAATGTAGTTCTCCCAAATAGAAGGGAAAAAGGTGTTGGTAGATTATATAAGTAAGTGTGTGATTTGAGTTGTGTGTGTATGGATGTAGACTAGGACGGAGCTGACACTACAAGATCATCTATTGAGGCTACTAACACATATGAGGAGAGATATCACCCCAGATGAGTGGGAGCACATAGAATCCATAGGCATAGTGGGAGTGTGATGATATTGCAGATTTTCTCAAGATGTGAGCTTGATGATATCACTAATTTAGAGGTAGGATCACACTACCAAAACCTTCCATCTATTGATTGGAGAGTTGATAGTGACATTGGAGGATGCATATAAGATATTATGGTTTCCGCTATAGGGTGAGGAGCTCTTCACATGCTCAAGAGAGGAGAATGATATGCATATGGTGGCATTATATAGAGAGCATGTGAGTGAGGTGACCTATCATTTAACTAGTTTCTCCTATGAGCCACTATATATGGTCAATGAAGAGTAACATTGGATAAGCATTTTGATGATGATAGGGATCATATTGTATGAATTACTAGATGAAGATGGTGGGATATTTTTGATTTAATTGATAGGTGTTTTAGCACAGATGGTTGAGTAGTGTGTTATTTTTACATGGGGACCAATATTTTTGGATCAGTTATATAAAGAGTTATGGGGTTTGAGACTATGACAGTGGTATAGTTTGTGTGTCAACCATTTACTACAATGCTAGGTGTACAATCATATAATGGTGACATGACCATTGGGACTACCTATAATGATTCTATCTAGCTTTAGGGTTCATTTTAGATAGTGGAGGGATGGTATGACGCAGACTCAAGTAGACAATGTAGTGCGCAATATTGCTTATTATAGGTGCATGATTGAGGGTTTGATCCTTATAGATATTTTATGGAGACCATACCTAACATAATCCATATTCATAGCCAACGAGATAGAGATGATACCCATGACATGGGTTAGGAGGTAGTTCAACCTACTATAGGATGTACCACCTACCTTCCCTCAAATAAGAGGGATGATATAGAGGCACCCCTACCTTTGCCTCAAGAGATAGATGGGCCAAATTTTGAGGATCTGCCAATAGGGCTAAGTGTAGTGAATATAGGATCTATAGTGGCATATATAGCTTGGTGGGTAGGTTTGCATCCCATGGTTGAGGTCAAGAGGCCACCACCATATTTATAGGGATTGGTGAGAGAGAGAGATGATTTTTTATAGGCATCGAATGCAGTTTTATAGACTAGAGATGTAGTGTAGGCATAGGTATTAGCCTTTTAGGGATAGGTGGAGACATTAGAAGGCCAGGTGGGGGTACTATAGGGCCAATTTGGGTGACTATAGGGTTAGGTTACTACATTAATAGTGGAGAGGGACCATAGGGATGAGTACAAATTGGGACTTCAGTTAATGTGATGAGACCTCCATAGATTATATCTTTGGTGAGATATATTACTACCCTAGATGAGATTACCTATTATGAGAGGGCCATCAAGGAGTTCCCATAGATTTAGAGGTATTATGAGTTTAGAGATCAAGAGAGATCTATGTCACATACTATGAATTCTAGCTCATGTAAACATAGATAGGCAGAGAGTGGTGATGACACTACTTCTTTAGGACCATGCAGAGAGCCTCGAGGACTCTAAGTGCCAAATTTTTCCTTTCTTTGGTTATATAGGTTATATACGCACTGGATTGTGAGATGAAGATGAGAGATGTATATTTTTCGAGATGAGAGATTATATTATGTTGATGTATCGATGTACATGTATATTGATCATCTATATATATATATATATATATATATATGAGATGTATAATTATTTTGATTTTATTTTAATATGAGATCTCCAATATCAAATTTCACTCTTTGAGGTTTTTATTGTAAGCATTTTTTATATGCTCTTGATAGATTTGGAGGTGGTTAAGGGCTATGAAACAACACTCATCAAGCAATTCGAGTTGAGACAAACATTCATGGTGAAATTCGTCATTAGTAAGTATGTCATTTAGATAAATGTGAAGAGAAGGAATTTGAACCTCAAAAGGCAAAATAGCCTCCATCCCATATACTACGGAAAAAGGCATATCATCCATAGGGGTTTGAATTCTAGTGTGGTAAGCCCATAAAGAAAAAAGAATGTGTGTGTGTCAATCTGTGCCCGTATCATTGACTACCTTCATGAGAATTTTGGTCAATGTTTTGTTAGAAGATTTTACCTATCCATTTACTTGTGGATAGTATGGTGATGAAAAGCTAAATTTGATTCCAAATGTATCACAAAGACTTTGGATAGTCTTGTTTTTGAAATATTTTCCATTATCTATTATAATTTTATGAGGGAAACCAAAATGATAGATGATGTGATGGTTGATAAAGTCAACAATTTTGTCAAATTTAGTGGAGATGAGAGGAATGGTCTCGACCCACTTGGTGAAGTTTTTTAGTTTTATTAATGATAGAATGATGATAGAGGGGGGAATGAGGGTTAATCTCCATGATTAGATCTAAGCCCCATTGGGAGAAGGGCCAAAATTCTTTGGTGACTTGTATTGCATGACTTAGAATGTGAAGGAGGTTAATGTGTTACTAACATTTGATGCAACACCAAACCTAATCAACATAGTATTGATGGAATGTTGGCCAATCATAGCTGAGTCAAAAGATATGCTTGGAAATTACATAACCATTGAAATGTCCACCACAAATCCCATCATGAACCTCCTTAATAGAAAAGGGAATCTCAGTACTAGTGAGGCATATAAGAAGGAGACCATCAAAACCTCTCTTATAGAGAAGTCCCCCTAGCATTGTATAATGAATAACATGTTTATAAAGGTGCATCTCCCATTATTATAGAGATCAAAAGGGGTAATATAGAAGGAAAGTTAATCCATGAGTTTCTTGTACCATAAGTCGTGTGGGTTGGATGTTACATTTATGATAAAGAGGATGTTAGTTGATACATAGGAGGGTAATGATAAGCAATGCACAATGACATATATTTTTGAGGAAGAGGATGAACAGGGTATGTGTGAAGCAAGTGAAGCCATTATGTTAGCAAACTTTTTTATAGATTGAGGAACATTTTTTAAGAGATAAGAGTCAAATGATCCCAAGAGCTTGTCTACACAATGTTCATACCACTGTAAAATTTCATTTTTACATAGGTAAGAACCATTAACCTAGTAGAATCACCAAAAATGGTTATGGATTTGATACCCAAGAAGAGAGATATTTGAAGTCCTAAGATCAAAGCCTCATATTCAACCATATTGTTAGTGCATTCAATATCTAGTTTAAATGACAAAGGCATAGGATCACCATCTAGAGTAATAATAATGACACTCGCACCCCCATTGTATCAACATTTAGACCCATCAAAGAACATCATAATTTGATAGGATATTTCATTGGTAGAGAACATTGTGATGGATTCATCAGGGAGTTTAAATTTTGGAGGTTGGTTATCAGGCAAAGGGGTGATAGTTAATTGGTCAATAATTATTTTCCCCTTAATATACTTTTATTAAATAAACTCTAAATCAAATTCAACAAGGAGAATGAGCCACTAAGCTACACATTAGGTGTGATATGGCTTGGAATTCATGTATTTAAAGGGATTAGTATGGGTGACAACATAGGATTTGTGATTAAGGAGATAATGATGAAGCTTGGAGGTGTAAAAGACCAACACGAGGCAAAGTTTTCTGGTATGGGTATATCAAGTCTTGTAATCAATAAGTGTACATATTATGTAGTAAATCACTTGTTCAAGATGTTGGTCACCTTGATGTGCAATCATAAAACATAGAGAATGATCTATTATAGAGATATAAAGGTAGAAAAGCTAATTTTCCCTAGGTGGAGTAAGAATAGGTGGGGAAAGGAGGTATTTTAGTGCATCAAAATCTTCATGGAAATTTGTATTCTCATGGAAGGAAATATCATTTTTGAGGAGATGGTGAAAGGGTTGGCAATGATCTAACAACTAGGAGATGAAGTGGTGGATTGAATAAAATTTTCCTTGAAGGATATGGATTTGTTTGATATTAGTAGGTGGAGGCGTCTCTAGTATTTCTCTAACCTTAGAAGGGTCAACCTCAATACCATAGAGAGAAATGATAAAACCTAAGAGCTTACCATAAATAACACCAAAGACAAATTTCTTTGGGTTTAGTCAAATGTTATATTTAAGGAAATGAATAAATATGGTTTTGAGAATCTTCGAGTGATCTTTTTGAAGTTTAGACATTCCAAGTAAGTCATCCACATAATCTTCCATAATTTTGTGTAGGATATAATGGAAGATGTAATTCATAGCACATTAATAAGTGGTACCAGTGTTATTCAAACCAAAAGGCATGACCCAATAATATAAATATCCCCATAGGGTAATAAAGCTTATCTTATGATGATCCTCAAGAGAAAACAAGATTTTATTACATCCATATAACCCATACATAAGTGATATCATCTCATGGTCAATTTTTAGATCAATAAGTTGGTCGATACTTGGCAAAGGGAAGTCATATTTTGGACAAGTGATATTTAAGTCATGATAGTTAGTGTAAATGTGGATTCCCCTGGTAGCTTTTGTGACAAGAAAAATATTCAAAATCCATTATGGGTAGTTGATGGGTTAGATAAAGTTAACAAAAAGGAGACATTAGATATCTTCTTTGATAAGGAGAGAAATATAAGGATGCATCTTACAAAGCTTTTACTTAACAAGTTTAACATCTTGATTGGTGACAATGTTATGGGTGATGATAGAGAGGTAAATACCAAGAATGTCATTATAAGACCAATCAAAGGCTTTGATATGGTTATTAATCAATGTGGCATAATTATCTTATTCATAGGAATCTAAAGATTGGCCAATCTTGAGTATGTGGGGGTTATCATGAGAGGACGGATTAATGTCAATGGTTTATTAATTTAACATAGCTTGTGTTTTAGATGGGAGAGATTGTTGGATATAATATTCATCCATACTCATGTATGTGAGAATTGTATCATCATATTGAAATTGTATATTGTTAATCGTGGGAGAGTCTTCATCAATTATTTTAGGATAAACAATAGTAAGGGACCTTATTTCCCTACCCTGGTGATAGGCGAGACGCCCCAAATTGATGTCATTTATTGAAAAAAAATTAGGAACTATAAATACTTCTAATTTGGTAGGTGACGGTGGAGAAGGTGAGACTAGTTCCTTAATAATAGGTACATGTGAAGTTTTAGTGAGTTTACTTGGTTCATCATATCCCATCCCATGCCTCTTTTTGGAATTTTCAAAGGTTTAGCTATTGGGATATTCAATAGATATATGGACACCCTACTCATAATGACCTAAACCAAATCCTTTCTAGGCACATCAATAGAGATATGTGTGTGAGAAACTAGCGTTGATAAGGAAAGAGAAGTCACATGTAAATGGTTGTGGCAAAAAAGATGGATTGCCAACAATGAGAGCTTGATCAATTCCCCCATATGTGAAATTAGTTCAAAGGTTAGGGGGCCCATAAGGAATGACCATCCCTATGAAGGGATCATAATTTGGGTGTATTTGAATCTTTTAATACTATTTTGGTGTATATAACATGTTAAGCATAAACAAATGATATTCATTGAGTGATAAACATTGAAAATTTTCCTCTATTGGATCCTTATTAGGAATTTGTGTTGTCGATATCTATGTAACTAGGGGAGTGGATATTATAGAAGCTTCAAAAGTATCATGAAAGGAATATGATGTATTAAATGGAATGAGAACATCATTGGGAATATAAGTCATGTTGCATGTTTTAAATGGAGGTGGGTCAGTGGGTATAACATGCACTTGCCCATCATGCTCAAACTTGACACAACAGTACAAAGTTGAGGGTATACATGTCATAAAATGTATCCAAGGTCATCCAAGAAGTATATTATATTGAAGCTCTCCTTCTACAACATATAAGAGATCTAGAATTATGTGATGACCTACATGGATATGTAAGACAATAGTACCCACTTAATAGCTATGGTATCATTAAAGGAGCAGAGTACCACATCGGTTTGAGACATGTAATTGTCAAGAAGATCTAGCTCTTTCTAGAAATAGGTGGAAATAATATTAATACCATCTTTCCTAATGATCATGACTCTCTTGACATTATTTTTATCAATATATATGTGGTAGTAAAAAGGGTAGAGTCCTGATCTTCATGGTGTTGAAGTGGAATTTTTGAATTACTAAAGGAAATTAGGGAAATAGAATTAAGGGAGTTGACCAAAGTTGTAAGAGGTTAGGGTTCATCAGGTTGTAACTTAATCACTTGTGAGCCACGAATCAAAGCTTGATAGTGTTGGGATGAATTTGGGATTAACTCAAAAAATGACATTTTCATATTCATTTGGTGAAGTTGTTTCACGTTCAAGCTTTGAATAATGTTTGAATATGTTAGTTTAGGGACACCCAAGATGGAAATATTAGGATTTGAATGAGTTTATTTATAAAAGGGATGAGCCCAAGGAGTAATGACCATTTCCTTACCTTTATCCTTTTAGTTTTGTGATTGTGTGGCCACATTAATTGTGTTGATCTAAAATATAGGTGAAGGAGGTGCCAAAGGGGATAGGACCACATCTTTGGGTTTGAATTTAGGTGGAATAGTAAGAGGAATTTTGGATGCCATAGGTGGAATAATTGGAAAGTTAACATGAGTATCATCAAAGAGAGTATCAATATCAAAGTGTTACTGAATGACTACTCTGAGGAATTTACAACTCTCAGTATTGTGTCTAGGTGAATGATGATATAAACACACTTGTGTATCATTAAACCAAGATGGCTATATTTCAAGAGGATTATAAGGCCTAATGGGAGGAAGAGTTATTATGGAATATTATTTTCATAGGCATTTGGTGAAGTTGTTTCACCTTCAAGATTTGAATAATGTTTGAATATGTTAGTTTAGGGACACCCAAGATGGAAATATTGGGATTTGAAGGAGTGTCTATAGAAAAGGGATGAGCCCAAGGAGTAATGACCTTTTCCTTACCTTTATCCTTTTGGTTTTGTGATCGTGTGGCCACATTAATTGTGTTGATCTAAAATATAGGTGAAGGAGGTGGCAAAGGGGATAGGACCACATCTTTGGGTTTGAATTTAGGTGGAATATTAGGAGGAATTATGGATGCTAGAGGTGGAATAATTTAAAGGTTAATAGGAGTATCATCAAGGAGAGTATCAATATCAAAGTGTTAATGAATGACTATTATGAGGACTTTACAACTCTCAGTATTGTGTCTAGGTGAATGATGATATAAACACACTTGTGTATCATTAAACCAAGATGGCTTTATTTCAAGAGTATTATAAGGCTTAATGGGAGGAAGAGTTATTATGGAATATTGCAAATAATAACATAGGAAAAAGCTCTAAGAGCCTATAAGTGGGCTTGTACTTTTTGTGGTAATAAGAGTGGAAATTTTCTTTTGTTTAGGAGTTACATAGGTGATTTTACGTGGTGATTTGTTTGGTGGTGGTAGAGTTACATGTTTTGCTGACACTTTCTTTGTCTTAGGTATCTTGATTTTACATGTGAAAGGCCTACCAAGTGGAAAATTTAGTAGTTGAGGTAACTTAACCTTTTTTTTGCATGGGTTAGTAATATATCAACTAAAGTAGAGGGGTGTGGTCCCAAAATTGATGGTAAAGTTAAGGGTTAAAAAGGGATGGATTGGCAAGATCTAGGAAGCTTAAATTTTTTATATAGTTTAGTAAACTCTCTTGATTAATTAAATATAATTTCACCTGTAGATGAATTAACTTAGAGACGGGGTGTATGCATAAAGTCTTAATCTACTTTAATGTGGTAGATGCCTATGAGGATGAGGGTTATAAAACAAATGGATGAGATTCTAGAGATTTTGGTGAAGAAGCTCTAGCTTTGTCAAATACCTTGGGGTAATGGGTAGTGAGAGGGTTGGAGCTAAAGGTTTGCATTCATTGTGTTGGATAAGGATTTTTATGCTGGTCCCAAAATGTTGTGTTATCTAGCTTCGTGGAGTCAAGAAATTATAAAATTTTCACCAACCATGAGAAGTGTTTAGATGAAGTTGACGTAGGCCTTATAGTTGTGTCTTTATAAGGCTGAGGTGTTTGAGAAAGAGGAATTTTTTTGGTCTCTACTAATTTGGGCCAAAGATGAGAAGAGCCACAATAGGGTTTTCTTAGATAGAGATAGGAGAAGAGGCATGGTCTTCAATGGGTGCAGGAGAGGAAGGCGAAGAGGGTTCCTCAAGGGGGTAGACAATAGGTATAATTTCTCCATCAACATGTGTGTGAGGAATAGGTAAAGTATGATCCTCCATAGGTAAAATAAGGGGTAAGAGTGGTACCATTGGAGAAGGCACATTAGGTCTCTCATTAAATGTGGGAATAGATAATATTGACTCTTATAGGTGTAAAGGTGGAGTGGATGGGGTACTACTCTCTATCAGTAGAGGAGAGGTAGTTGAATAAGGTTCCTTAGGGGGGTATAACATAGGAATGATGTTCCCTTCAACATGTGGTTGAGTAATAAGCAAAGTATGGTCTTCAATTGGTAAGAGGATAGGAAATATTGCTATAAAGGAAACTATCAATACTAGCTACTCTAGTGGCAATAGAAGTGGTAAAGGGGTCTCTTCCTCAAATAGGAGTGGAAAAGGTGAAATGGGATCTTCTACCTAGGAAGGAAAAAATGGGAAAAATAAATGCCATTGGCTATGGGTAAGGAGTCAATAAAATAGGTGCCTCATGTTGAGGGGAAGGTTGAACTAGAGGTAAAGGAAAGACCACATTAACTGTATGGATATTATGATCACCTAAGTTAGTTGTGGTCTATACAATATTTTAATTGGCTGAATGGTTAGGAAAAAGGTGTTTGAACACATCCATACTTTGATTAGCAGGTGCATTAGGATTATCTAAGACAAGATCACCTCTATCAAGCATGTCTTGAAAAATGTTCTGGAATGTCTTATAGTTATTAGAATTGTGGCCTTTAACTTGATGGTAGCTAAAAAACTCATCTTCCTTATACCAATTTGGAATAGGATGAGAAGGGTCAAATTGTATAAGAGGTTTTATTTGAGGAAGGATTATGACACCTTGTTATAATAGTTTTTCCAAAATGGATGTATATGGCTCCCCAATGGGAGTGTATTGTATTTGTTCATACTGTTGATGGAATTGCTTGGTCAAATATTAGGAAGTCAAGGAATTCAATTGGTTTGTAGTTGTGGAAGAAGCTAACTTAATGACCACCATGTTGGTGGAGCCTTTAGCTTTTTGTCTAGAAGTAGAATATTTTCAAGAGGAGGAGTCATTTTATTTGGAATTGGGGTTCTTACTATAGAAGTTAACACTGCCTTCATCTATAGCCTAAATCTTGAGTTTTTGCACCACTGTAAATGCTTCATCAAAAGTGAAAAAAAGTTTATATTTGGATTGTTGATGAAATCTATTTATCATATTCCCTTTGAAATATCTCAATAAGTTCAAGTTGGGGTAAGGAGGAGAGTTGATTGATCAAGCCTCTCCAATGAGCAATAAAATCTGTGATAGACTCATCATCAAATTGTCTAATGGAATAAAGGTCTATAATAGAAACCTCTTTAGAAATGATAATAGAAAAATGGTCTAGGAATATTTTTAGTCTCAGCCTTCCTTAATGTGGTCACCCTAATCAATAAATAAATTATAGATAATAAAGATAAATTCCTTTTATGGCTATAAAAGATGGGTGCTTACTTTCCTAATCATTTTGACCCCATAAGCCTAAATTAACCTCCTAAATGAGTCAAACATCAACCCTTATCCCACCCCCTCCACCATCTACTACCCCTATTCAAAACTCATTGGCCCTAATTTATACATATCCATAGTCAAAACCTCCATCCAATAATCATCATCCATCACCTTTATCACCCACCACCATCCAATTAGACCCCACTCTCATAAACTAATACACAACTTCCAACAAGGATGAGATCCTCTTGAAATTGATTATGATGGGTATACCACTTGGTAAAGGTGTTAACCAGATTCAACTTATTATAACTCAAACAAAAGCCCCTTCATGTAAGTCTCCTTCCATTCCCCCATCCACTAGTCATAGCTAATCATATACCCCTTCCCCTAATAAAAAATGGAATCTAATCTTGGCCACCTATCCATCCACCCAATGACATCAAACACCATCTAATATAAAGTCCAAGGCCTCCACATCAAAGTCACAAATCAAATCAAGTTCTTATACTTTCCTTCTTATATCCTTGTAAGCCCTTTTCTAATAACTTATCATCACTAACATAATGGTCTATTCACCCATATGTAATATTGATCACACCAAGCCCAAACCCTCTTGTTATAAATCAGAACGATATTGTCTATATCATTGAAATTAGGAGAATTCCATTAAATGATGTCACAACTTTTGAGACTATGTCCAAGACCTCATCAACAATGGTGACATAGTAATTGAGGATGAATCAAATGAATTTAAATCCTTGGTAAAAAAGAAGAGGAATTCTAATATTCCATTCCGTATCATGATCAAACCCTTCCCCTTCCAATTCAAGGTCAAGACATCTTATCCATCCTCTATGATCCTCCCATCTTCGATCACCCATCCATTCAAAACAAGTCTACTCCCCATAAACCTAATCCTTCTATATCCCATAATACCTTTCATGGACCTATCTTTTCTTCATCCATTACAAATTCATCATATCACTCTCACCCATCACATTAAATACCCCTATTGAGAGGCCAATCATGGATAATCACTCCTTTAATAGATGCATAGCATCATGTACATCAAAATAAGCATCAGAATTAACAAAAGTTTTATCTACCTTAGAATCATGTGCAGCACAAACATATGAATTATATTCCTCATCGAAACCATCATCCCTTATCGATATTACAACAAATAATGATAATTCTTACTCTTTCAAAGATCCTAATCAAGATGATGAAGTCATTAATGAATTCTTGAATTCTTTATCTATTAAATATTATTAGAGTGGCATTTTGCTAAAATTTAACTATTTTAAGTGTAAATAAAAATAGAGAAGAATGATAGGGATAAGTGATTAAATTAAACTGGATTACTTTACACACTATATCTAGATGTTGTGAGCACTCATTTTTGGCTGGGGAGGACTACCTGCAAGTAAGAAAGCACTACCACAAAATGCTTGTTAGTAGATAATTGAGTGGGCTACTAAGCTACATGCTTATTCTAGGAAGTATCAAATTTCCTTAGAGATGATAGTCCAGTTTTGAGAGATAAAAGAGTAATAAATAACTAAAAGAGAGGTAAAGAGAGAGTGAAAGAGAGATAATGTTACTATTATTCACAACTTGAGTGTAGTAGAAAGTAATAGATTGTATGTGGTATATTCTATTTATATTTTAGGTGTTTGGGTAGGTTTTGGAAAGGTTAGGAAAACCATAGTCATCAATATTGGTAAGGAAGTGATCGATAATGATTATGCTATTGAGGTCGATGGATAAAAGTGATCGATGTCAGATAGGTTGTAAAGATTGGTAGGGGAAATAATTACCTAGGAGTTTGTAGAAGGCTTTTCTAGGTCTAGGAAATGGTTTTAGTCAACTCTAAGTGATTGGGGAGAGTTGTGTGAGAGAGAGAGAGTATGGTTTAGATGGATCTAGTTAGAGGTTTGGTGTGTTGGGTTAATGGTAAATAAATAGGGAAGGTTTATAACTCCCTCAAAGGGGTTCACTTAGGAATGTGTAAAGTAATGAATAGTAGATATAAAGTGATAGAAAAATCAATTTTTAAAAGACCTATACAACAGGTGATGTACTTAGTTATAGTGGTGACTAAATGATAAGTGTTAAATGGATGGCTCCTATCAAGTAGTTAGAATTTATGCCTTGATTAGAGAAAATAAGTGGGTGTTGCTAGTCCTCAAGAGCTTGGTTTCTAATCTAGATTGACTCACACAAGATAATAGTAAGCCAAGATGTTGAAAGTTAAATGTTAAAATCTTGAATGCAAGTAAGAAGTTTTCTTAATTTTTACAAACCTAAACATTAGTTTAGAGTTTGGTTCATATTACCAACATCGATGATCCCATCGACATAAACTGTGGGTTGACCAACATCAATAGCCTTAGAATAGGTAAAACTACTATTTTTGGATAATTTTTTATTGTTCCATATACCAAGTGTGGCACCCATTACAAAATGGTAAAACTAGGAGGCTAAGAAGGATGTAGTTGATTAGGAATTTAATCTTGAGGTTATAATAAGTCTTGGGTAGTTAGAATAAGGGGACTAAGTTTTGAGGTGACTCATCAAGTGAGAATCAGTCTTAAGATGAGTTGGCCAGCTAAGGTGGCATAAGGGGTTTATAATTAACTTAATTAAATATTTTAAATTAATTAAATGTGTGAGGGGTTAACGCATGGGTTAGGGAGGCTAATCATTATTATTTAAAATTGGGCTTAAGGGGGGTTTTGACATAAGGAGCTATGCACATGTGTGTGATATAATTTTGGTGTCTACATTTTCCCTTTTTTATCTTGTAATTTGCATTAACAATTTTCTAATACAAAAATAGGAGTTAGGTTCTCTAAGTATTATATGGGGTATCCCCACTCAAAATTGGAATTGATGGAGGGGAAACTAGAATCAGGTACCAGTTTGACAAGAAGTGAATGTAGTAAATGGAGGAGAACTTGGTAGTGCTTTGTGTGCATATACTATTATGAGCTATAGTTAAAAAAATTAAGAATAGGTAAGGTAGAGGAAAACTTAGATAGAAATAACCAAATCATAGCTTGTAAGTCATAGCTGATAAGGTTAAAATAATCAAAATTGTAACTCCAATGGTCCATGTGTACCAGGTATTTAAGGTAGGAAGTGTGCTTGGGAAACCCAAAAGGTTATAAGTGATATAACTAGCTTAGTCACTATCTAAATCACCTAATATATATGAATGTGTATAATATCCAACTATAGTGAGATAGCATAAGTGATCAAGACAAAAAATGCAAGGTTAATGTAAAAGGGTTAATGAGAAAGGATATATTCGTGATATCTAAGAAAAGTCATTATGGGTGGTTATATATGTCATATTCAAGTTTGGTTGTCATGGTTGAGAAGATATACATGATCTCCAAGTTGGTTGTCATGATCAGGGAGATATATGTGATCTCCAAGTTACCCCAAATTAGGGGTAGAGTTTAAAGGGTTATGGTTGTTGGTAGAAACTATAATTTAATAGTGTTGATGTTGGTTATGTCACTGATGTTAGTAAGAAATAGTTCTGACATTAGAAGCTTAGGTCAAGGATCCTAACATCGATGGGTGACCAAACTTGATGAAAATGGGTTTGGTAGCCCACCAAAACTCATTTCCAACATTTGATTAGAGAGAAAAGAGATCTAAATGTTGGTGAGATGGCATAGATAGTAGGGGACCCAGTTGGAGGCATGCCACCATAAGTGCTAGCTATTCTAGCTTGTAAAATATGGAAAGATGAGAAAAGATCCCCTTCAAGTTGATTTTGAATTTAAATTTGTTAATTTACTATTTTTAGGCTAAATTTAAAGTTTGGGGGGAAAGAATTTTACTAGAGGGGTAGAAAATAAGGTGAGGGTAGTTTTAGATAAATTTGGGAGGGGTTTGGGGGTAGTTTTTAGGTTAAAATTTAAAGTTAGAATATGAGTTATTGAGCCCTAAGGCCGAACTAGTCACCAATGTTGGTGGGGTCCACCAACATTAGTCAACACAAAGCATCGATGTTGACATATAAAACTGATGTTGATGACCTTGAAGAACCCAGAATTGGAGAAAAGGTCAATTTTGGATCCCTAATTGAAGTACTTAATGTACTTAATGGCTAAGATAGTCTCAAAATACCCCATGTCGATTGAGTGCTACCTACATAGTCTAGTTGAGGGCTTCAGGCCAATGCAGTTCTCCTAGTACATAAGGGAAAAAATTTAAGGTATGGTTAAAAGTGTGTTAAGAGAAATTGTTAAGAAAGGATAGGTTAAAATAGGTTAGGGGACCTAAGTCTTAAAAATAGGTCATAGGGTTGAAGGTTAAAGATATAAGCTATGAGGCTTGGAGTTGTTATAGAAAGTTGAGCCTACGGTGGAGATAGAGGTAGTGAGGCCTAGGGTGGAGATGGGAGAGTAGATTAGATAATTAGGTGGGTATATGGCTGAGTTAACCTCAAAAGACCCTGTGTCAATTGAGTGTTGCCTAGAAAGCCTAGTTGAGGGGCTCAAGCCAATGTAGTTCTTCTAGAGCCTAGGGAAAAAGATCTAAGGCATGGTTAAAAGTGTGTTTAAAAAGAGAGGTTGAGATAGGCTAGAATACCTTAGGATTAAAAGATACATCATAGGGTTGAAGGGTGGGGATATAAGTTGTGAGGCCTAGAGTTGTGATAGGCATTTGGGCCTAAGGTTGAGAGAGAGAGGTAGTGAATCCTAGGGTAGAGAGGGAAGAATAAGGTAGATAGTTTTGTGGGTATATGGCTAAGCTAACCTTAAAAGACCTCATGTCAACTGAGTGCTACCTACATAGCCTGGTGGAGGGCCTGAGACCAATGTAGTTCTCCTAAAGAGAAGGGAAAAAGGTGTTGGTAGGTTATATAAGTAAGTGTGTGTTTTGAGTTATGTGTGTATGGATGTAGACTAGGATGGAGCTGACACTACAAAATCATCTGTTGAGGCTACTAACACATATGATTAGAGATGTCACCCTAGATGAGTGGGAGCACATAGAATCCATAGGCATAGGGGGAGTGTTATGGTATTGCAGATTTGCTCAAGATGTGTGCCTGATGATAGCACTAATTAAGAGGTGGGATCACACTACCAAAACCTTCCATATATTGATTTGATAGTTGATAGTGACATAGGAGGATGCATATAAGTTATTATGGTTTCCATTATAGGGTGAGGAGCTCCTCACATGCTCTAGAGAGGAGCATGATATGCATATGGTGGCATTATATAGAGAGCATGTGAGTGAGGTGACCTATCATTTAACTAGTTTCTCCTATGAGCCACTATATATGGTCGATGAAGAGTAACATTGACTAAGCATTTTGATGATGATAGGGATCATATTGTATGCATTACTAGATGAATATGGTGGGATATTTTTGATTTAATTTACAGGTGTTATAGCATAGATGGTTGAGTAGTGTACTATTTTTACATGGGGACCAATATTTTTGGATCAATTATATAAAGAGCTATGGCGTTTGAGACTATGACAGTGGTATAGTTTGTGTGTCAACCATTTACTGCAATCCTAGGTGTAAAATCATATAATTGTGACATGACCATAAGGGCTACCTATTATGATTCTATCTAGATTTAGGGTTCATTTTAGATAGTGGAGGGACGGTATGATGCAGACTCAAGTAGACAAAGTAGTGCACAATATTGCTTATTATAGGTGCATGATTGAGGGTTTGATCCTTATAGATATTTTATGGAGACCATACCTAACATAACCCATATTCATAGCCAACAAGATAGAGATGATACCCATGGCATGGGTTAGGAGGTAGTTCAACCTACTATAGGATGTACCACTTACCTTCCCTCAAATAGGAGGGATGATATAGAGGCACCCCTACCTTTGCCTCAAGAGATAGATGGCCAAATTTTGAGGATCTACCAATTGGGATAAGTGTAGTGAATTTAGGATCTACAGTGGCATATATAGCTTGGTGGGTAGGTTTGCATCCAATAGTTGAGGTCAAGAGGCCACCACCATATTTATAGGGATTGGTGAGAGAGAGAGATGAATTTGTATAGGCATGGGATGCAGTTTTATAGACTAGAGATGTAGTGTAGGCAAAGATATTATCCTTAAAGGGATAGGTGGAGACATTCCAGGGCCAGGTGGGGGTACTATAGGGCGTAGTCGGCTCACTATAGGGCTAGGTTAGGGTGTTATAGGGTTAGGTTACTCAATTGATAGTGGAGAGGGACCATAGGGATGAGTACAAATTGGGACTTTAGATAATGTGATGATACCTCCATAGACTATATCTTTGGTGAGATATACTACTACCCTGGATGAGATTACCTATTATTAGAGGGCCATCAAGGAGTTCCCATAGATTTAGAGGTATTATGAGTTTAGAGATCAAGAGAGATCTATGTCACATACTATGGATTCTAACTCATGTAAACATAAATAGGCAGAGAGTGGTGATGACACTACTTCTTTAAGACCATTCAGAGAGCCTCGAGGACTCTGAGTGCCATATTTTTCCCTTCTTTGGTTATATAGGTTATATACATGCTACATTGTGAGCTGAAGATGAGAGATGTATATTTTTTGAAATGAGAGATTATATTATGTTGATGTATCGATGTAGATGTATATATATATATATATATATGAGACGTATTTTTATTTTGATTTCATTTTAAGATAAGATATCTAACATCAAATGTCACAATTTGATGTTTTTATTGTAAGCATTTTTGATATGCTCTTGATAGATTTAGAGGTGGATAAGGGCTATGAAACAACACTCATCAAGAAATTCAAGTTGAGATTAACATTCCTGGTGAAATTCATCATTAGTAAGTATGTCATTTAGATAAATGTGAAGAGAAGGAATTTGAACCTCAAAAGGCAAAATAGCCTCCATCCCATATACTACGAAAAAAGCCATATCACCCATAGTGTTCTGAATGCTAGTGTGGTAAGCCCATAAAGAAAAAAGAATGTGTGTGTGTCAATCTGTGCCCGTATCGTTGACCACCTTCATGAGAATTTTGGTCAATGTTTTGTTATAATATTTTACCTATCCATTTACTTGTGGATAGTATGGTGATGAGAAGCTAAATTTGATTCCAAATGTATCACAAAGACTTTGGATAGTCTTGTTTTTGAAAGATTTTCCATTATCTATTATAATTTTATGAGGGAAACCAAAATGATAGATGATGTGATGGTTGATAAAGTCAACAATTTTTTCAAATTTAGTGGAGATGAGAGGAATGGTCTCGACCCACTTGGTGAAGTGTTTAGTGGTATTAATGATAGAATGATGATAGAGGGGGGAATGAGGGTTAATCTCCATGATTAGATCCAAGCCCCATTGGGAGAAGGGCCAAAAGTTTTGGGTGACTTGTAATGCATGACTTATAATGTGAAGGAGGTTAATGTGTTGTTAACATTTGATGCAACACCAAACCTAATCAACATAGTATTGATGGAATGTTGGCCAATCATAGCTGAGTCAAAGGATATGCTTGGAAATTACATAACCATTGAAATGTCCACCACAAATCCCATCATGAACCTCCTTAATAGAAAAGGGAATCTCAGTACTAGTGAGGCATATAAGAAGGAGACCATCAAAACCTCTTTTGTAGAGAAGTCCCCCTAGCATTGTATAATGAATAACATGTTTATAAAGGTGCATCTCCCTTTATTATAGAGATTAAAAGGGGTAATATAAAAGGAAAGGTAATCCATGAGTTTCTTGTACCATAAGTCATGTGGGTTGGATGTTACATTTATGATAAAGAGGATGTTAGTTGATACATAGGAGGGTAATGTTAAGCAATGCACAATGACATATATTTTTGAGGAAGAGGATGAAAAGGGTATGTGTGAAGCAAGTGAAGCCATTATGTTAGCAAACTTTTTTGTAGATTGAGGAACATTTTTTAAGAGATAAGAGTGAAATGATCCCAAGATCTTGTCTACACAATGTTCATACCACTGTAAAATTTCATTTTTACATAGGTAAGAACCATTAACCTAGTAGAATCACCAAAAATGGTTACAGATTTGATACCCAAGAAGAGATCTATTTGAAGTCCTAAGATCAAAGCCTCATATTCAACCATATTGTTATTGCATTCAAAATCTATTTTAAATGACAAAGGTGTAGGATCACCATCTAGAGTAATAATAATGACACTCGCACCCCCATCGTATCAAGATTTAGACCCATCAAAGAACATCATAATTTGATAGGACATTTCATTGGTAGAGAACATTGTGATGGATTCATCAGGGAATTTGAGGTTTGGAGGTTGGTTATCAGGCGAAGGAGTGATAGTTAATTGGTCAATAATTATTTTCCCCTTAATATGATTTTATTCAATAAACTCTAAATCAAATTCAACAAGGAGCATGAGCCACTAAGCTACACATTAAGTTTGATATGGCTTGGAATTCATGTATTTAAAGGGATTAGTATGGGTGACCACATAGGTTTTGTGATTAAGGAGATAATGATGAAGCTTGGAGGTGTAAAAGACCAACACGAGGCAAAGTTTTTTGGTATGGGTATATCAAGTCTCGTAATCAATAAGTGTACAACTTATGTAGTAAAGCACTTGTTCTAGATGTTGGTCATCTTGATGTGCAATCATAAAACCTAGAGACTGGTCTATTATAGAGATGTAAAGGTAGAAAAGCTAATTTTCCTTCGGTGGAGTAAGAACTGGTGGGGAAAGTAGGTATTATTTTAGTGCATCAAAATCTTCATGGAAATTTTTATTCTCATGGAAGGAAACATCATTTTTGAGGAGATGGTGAAAGGGTTGGCAATGATCTAACAACTAGGAGATGAAGTGGTGGATTGACTAAAGTTTGCCTTGCAAGATATGGATTTGTTTGATATTAGTAGGTGGAGGAATCTCTTTTATTTCTCTAACCTTATAAGGGTCAACCTCAATACCATAGAGAGAAATGATAAAACCTAAGAGCTTACCAGAAAAAATACCAAAGACAAATTTCTTTGGGTTTAGTCAAATGTTATATTTAAGGAGATGAATAAATATGGTTTTGAGAATCTTCGAGTGATCTTTGTGAAGTTTAGACATTCCAAGTAATTCATCCAAGTAATCTTCCATAATTTTGTGTAGAATATCACGGAAGATGTAATTCATAGCATATTAATAAGTGGTACCAGTGTTATTCAAACCAAAAGCCATGACCCAATAATATAAATATCCCCATAGGGTAATGAAGCTTATCTTGTGATGATCCTCAAGAGAAACCAAGATTTTATTATATCCATATAACCCATCCATAAGTGATATCATCTCATGGTCAATTTTTAGATCAATAAGTTGGTCGATACTTGGCAAAGGGAAGTCATATTTTGGACAAGTGATATTTAAGTCATGATAGTTAGTGTAAATGTGGATTCCCCTGGTAGCTTTTGTGACAAGAAAAATATTCAAAATCCATTATAGGTAGTTAATGGGTTAGATAAAGTTAACAAAAAGGAGGCATTAGATATCTTCTTTGATAAGGAGAGCAATATGTGGATGCATCTTACAAATCTTTTACTTAACAAGTTTAACATCTTGATTTGTGACAATGTTATGGGTGACAATAGAGAGGTAAATACCAAGAATGTCATTATAAGACCAATCAAAGGCTTTGATATGGTTATTAATAAATGTGGCATAATTAGGTTATTCATATGAATCTAAACATTGTCCAATCTTGAGTATGTGGGGGTTATCATGAGAGGACGGATTAATGTCAATGGTTTATTAATTTAACATAGCTTGTGTTTTAGATGGGAGAGATTGTTGGATATAATATTCATCCATACTCATGTATGTGAGAATTGTATCATCATATTGACATTGTATATTGTTAATAGTGGGAGAGTCTTCATCAATTATTTTATCATAAACAATAGTAAGGGACCTTATTTCCTTACCCTAGTGATAGGTGAGAGGCCCCAAATGGATGGCATTTATTGAAAAAAAATTAGGAGGTATAAATACCTCAAATTTGGTAAGTGATGGTGGAGAAGGAGAGACTAGTTCCTTAATAATTGGTACATGTGAAGTTTTAGTGAGTTTACTTGGTTCATCATATCCCATCCCATGCCTCTTTTTGGCATTTTCAATGGTTTAGCTAGTGGGATATTCAATAAATATATGGACACCCTACTCATAATGACCTAAACCAAATCCTTTCTAGGCACATCAATAGAGATATGTGTGTGAGAAACTAGGGTTGATAAGGAAAGAGAAGTCACATGTAAATGGTTGTGGCAAAAAAGATGGATTGCCAACAATGAGAGCTTGATCAATTCCCCCATATGTGAAATTAGTTCAAAGGTTAGGGGTCCCATAAGGAATGACCATCCCAATGAAGGGATCATAATTTGGGTGTATTTGAATATTTGCATACTATTTTGGTGTATATAACATGTTAAGCATCAATGAATGATATTCATTGAGTGATAAACATTGAAAATTTTCCTCTATTCAATCGTTATTAGGAATTTGTGTTGTCGATATCTATGTAACTAGCGGAGTCGAGCTTATAGAACCTTTAAAAGTATCATGAAAAAAAATGATGTATTAAATGGAATGAGAACATCATTGGAAATATAAGTCATGTTGCATGTTTTAAATGGAGGTGGGTCAGTGGGTATAACATGCACTTGCCCATCATGCTCAAACTTGACACAACAGTACAAAGTTGAGGGTATACATGTCATAAAATGTATCCAAGGTCATCCAAGAAGTATATTATATTGAAGTTCTCCTTTTACAACATATAAGAGCTCTAGAATTATGTGATGACCTACATGGATATGTAAGACAATAGCAGCCACTGTAATAGCTATGGTATCATTAAAGGAGTAGAGTACCACATCAATTTGAGACATGTAATTGTCAAGAAGATCTATCTCTTTGTAGAAATAGGTGGAAATAATATTAATACCATCTTTTCCAATGATCATGACTCTTTTGACATTATTTTTATCAATATATATGTGGTAGTAAAAAGGGTAGAGTCCTGATCTTCATGGTGTTGAAGTGGAATTTTTGAGTTACTAAAGGAAATTAGGGAAATAGAATTAAGGGAGTTGACCAAAGTTGTAAGAGGTTAGGGTTCATCAGGTTGTAACTTAATCACTTGTGAGCCATGAATCAAAGCTTGATAGTGTTGGGACGAATTTTGGATTAACTCAAAAAAGGACATTTTCATAGGCATTTGGTGAAGTTGTTTCACCTTCAAGATTAGAATAATGTTTGAATATGTTAGTTTAGGGACACCCAAGATGGAAATATTGGGATTTGAAGGAGTGTCTTTAGAAAAGGGATGAGCCCAAGGAGTAATGACCTTTTCCTTACCTTTATGCTTTTGGTTTTGTGATCGTGTGGCCACATTAATTGTGTTGATCTAAAATATAGGTGAAGGAGGTGGCAAAGGGGATAGGACCACATCTTTGGGTTTGAATTTAGGTGGAATAGTAGGAGGAATTATGGATGCCAGAGGTGGAATAATTGGAAGGTTAACATGAGTATCATCAAAGAGAGTATCAATATCAAAGTGTTACTGACTGACTACTATGAGGACTTTACAACTCTCAGTATTGTGTCTAGGTGAATGATGATATAAACACACTTGTGTATCATTAAACCAAGATGGATTTATTTCAAGAGGATTATAAGGCTTAATGGGAGGAAGAGTTATTATGGAATATGGTTTTCACAGGCATTTGGTGAAGTTGTTTCACCTTCAAGCTTTGAATAATGTTTGAATATGTTAGTTTAGGGACACCCAAGATGGAAATATTGGGATTTGAAGGAGTTTATTTAGGAAAGGGATGAGCCCAAGGAGTAATGACCTTTTCCTTACCTTTATCCTTTTGGTTTTGTGATCGTGTGGCCACATTAATTGTGTTGATCTAAAATATATGTGAAGGAGGTGGCAAAGGGGATAGGACCACATCTTTGGGTTTGAATTTAGGTGGAATAGTAGGAAGAATTATGGATGCAAGAGGTGGAATAATTGGAAGGTTAAAAGGAGTATCATCAAAAGAGAGTATCAATATCAAAGTTTTAATGAATGACTGCTATGAGGACTTTAAATCTCTCAGTATTGTGTCTAGGTGAATGATGATATAAACACACTTGTGTATCATTAAACAAAGATGGCTTTATTTCAAGAGGATTATAAGGCTTAATGGGAGGAAGAGTTATTATGGAATATTTCAAATAATAACGTAGGAAAAAGCTCTGAGAGTCTACATGTGGGCTTGTACTTTTTTTGGTAATAAGAGTGGAAATTTTCTTTTGTTTAGGAGTTACATAGGTGATTTTACGTGGTGATTTTTTTGGTGGTGGTAGAGTTACATGTTTTTTTGACACTTTCTTGGTCTTAGGTATCTTGATTTTACATGTGAACGACCTACCAGGTGGAAAAGTTAGTAGTTGAGGTAACTTAACCTTTTTTTTTGCTTGGGTTAGTAATATTCCTACTAAAGTAGAGAGGTGTGGTCCCAAAATTGATGATAAAGTTGAGGGTCAAAAAGGGATGGATTGGCAAGATCTAGGAAGCTTAAAATTTTTATATAGTTTAGTAAACTCTCTTGATTAATTAAATATAATTTCACCTGTAGATGAATTAACTTAGAGATGAGGTGTATGCATAAAGTCTTGATATACATTAATTTGGTAGATGCCTATGAGGTTGAGGGTTATAAAACAAATGGATGAGATTCTAGAGATTTTGGTGAAGAAGCTCTAACTTTGTCAAATACCTTGGGGTAATGGGTAGTGAGAGGGTTGGAGCTAAAGGTTGACATTAATTATGTTGGATAAGGATTTTTAAGATGGTCCCAAAATTTTGTGTTATCTAACTTCGTGGAGTCAAGAAATTATAAAATTTTCACCAACCATGAGTAGTGTTTAGATGAAGTTGACGTAGGCCTTATAGTTGTGTCTTTATAAGGCTGAGGTGTTTGAGAAAGAGGATTTTTTTTGGTCTCTACTAATTTTGGCCAAATATGAGAAGAGCCACAATAGGGTTTTCTTAGACAGAGATAGGAGAAGAGGCATGGTCTTCCATGGGTACAGGAGAGGAAGGCGAAGAGGGTTCCTCAAGGGGGTAGACAATAGGTATAATTTCTCCATCAACATTTGTGTGAGGAATAGGTAAAGTATGATCCTCCATAGGTAAAATAAGGGGTAAGAGTGGTACCATTGGAGAAGGCACAATAGGTCTCTCATTAGATGTGATAATAGATAATATTGACTCTTATAGGTGTAAAGGTGGAGAGGATGGGGTATTACACTCTATCAACAGAGGAGAGGTAGGTGAATAAGGTTCCTTAGGGGGGTATAACATAGGAATGATGTTCCCTTCAACATGTGGTTGAGTAATAAGAAAAGTATGGTCTTCAATTGGTAAGAGGATAGGAAATATTTATATAAAGGGAACTAGCAATACTAGCTCCTCTAGTGGCAATAGAAGTGGTAAAGGGGTCTCTTCCTCAAATAGGAGTGGAAAAGGTGAAATGGGATCTTCTACCTAGGAAGGAAAAATGGAAAAAATAAATTCCATTGGCTATGGGGGAGGAGTCGATAAAATAGGTGCCTCATGTTGAGGGGAAGGTTGAACTAGAGGTAAAGGAAAGACCACATTAACTGTATGGATATTATGATCACCTAAGTTACTTTTGGTCTATACAATATTTTCATTGGCTGAATGGTTAGGAAAAAGGTGTTTGAACACATCCATACTTTGATTAGCAGGTGCATTAGGATTATCTAAGGCAAGATCACCTCTATCAAGCATGTCTAGAAAAATGTTCTTGAATGTCTTATAGTTATTAGAATTGTGGCCTTTAACTTGATGGTAGCTAAAAATCATCTTCCTTATACGAATTTGGAATAGGATGAGAAGGGTCAAATTGTATAAGAGGTTTTATTTGAGGAAGGATTATGACACCTTGTTATAATAGTTTTCCAAAATGGATGTGTATGGCTCACCAATGGGAGTGTATTGTCTTTGTTCATACTGTTGATCAAATTGCTTGGTCAAATATTAGGAAGTTAAGGAATTCAATTGGTTTGTAGTTGTGGAAGAAGCTAACTTAATGACCACCATGTTGGTGGAGCCTTTAGCTTTTTGTCTAGAAGTAGAATTTTTTGAAGAGGAGGAGTCATTTGATTTGGAATTGGGGTTCTTACTATGCAACTTGACACTACCTTCATCTATAGCCTAAATCTTTAGTTTTTGCACCACTGTAAATGCTTCATCAAATGTAAAAAAAAGATTATATTTGGATTGTGGATAAAATCTATTTATCATATTCCCTTTGAAATATCTCAATATGTTCAAGTTGGGGTAAGGAAGAGAGTTGATTGATCAAGCCTCTCCAATGAGCAATAAAATTTGTGATAGACTCATCATCAAATTGTCTAATGGAATAAAGGTCTATAATAGAAAGCTATTTAGAAATGATAATAGACAAATGGTCTAGGAATATTTTTTGTCTCAGCCTTCCTTAATGTGGTCACCCTAATCAATAAATAAATTATAGATAATAAAGATGAATTCCTTTTATGGCTATAAAAGATGGGTGCTTACTTTCCTAATCATTTTGACCCCATGAGCCTAAAATAACCTCCCAAATGAGTCAAACATCAACCCTTATCCCACCCCCTCCACCATCTACTATCCCTATTCAAAACCCATTGGCCCTAATTTATACATATCCATAGTCAAACCCTCCATCTAATAATCATTATCCAACACCTTTATCACCCACCACTATCCAATTAGACCCCACTCTCATAAACTAATACACAACTTCCAACAAGGATGAGATCCTTTTGAAATTGATTATGATGGGTATACCACTTGCTAAAGGTGTTAACCGGATTCAACTTATTATACCTCCAACACAAACACCTTCGTGTAAGTCTCCTTCCAATCCCCCATCCACTAGTCATAGATAATCATATACCCCTTCCCCTAATAAAAAATGGAATCTAATCTTGGCCACCTATCCATCCACCCAGTGACATCAAACACCATCTAATATAAATTCCAAGGCCTCCACATCAAAGTCACAAATCAAAGCAAGTTCTTATACTTTCCTTCTTATATCCTTGTAAGCCCTTTCCAATAGCTTATCATCACTAACATAATGTTCTATCCATCCATATGTAATATTGATCACACCAAGCCCAAACCCTCTTGCTATAAATCAAACCGATATTGTCTATATCATTGAAATTAGGGGCATTCCATTAAATGATGTCACAAATTTTGGGACTATGTCCAAGACCTCATCAACAATGGTGACATAGTAATTGAGGATGAATCAAATTAATTTAAATCCTTGGTAAACAAGAAGAGGAATTATAATATTCCATTCCCTATCATGATCAAACCCTTCCCCTTCCAATTCAAGGTCAAGATATCCTAACCATCCTCTATGATCCTCCCATCTTCGATCACCCATCCATTCAAAACAAGTCTACTCCCCATAAACCTAATCTTTCTATATCCCATAATACCTTTCATGGACCTATCTTTTCTTCATCCATTACTCATTCATCATATCACTCTCACCCATCACATTAAATACCCCTATTGAGAGGCCAATCATGGATAATCACTCATTTATTATATGCATAGCATCATGTACATCAAAATAAGCATCAGAGTTAACAAAAGTTTTATCTACATTAGAATCATGTGTAGCACCAACATCTGAATTAGATTCCTCATCGAAACCATCATCCCTTATCGATATTACAATAAGTAATGATAATTCCTACTCTTTCAAAGATCCTAATCAAGATGATGAAGTCATTCATGAATTCTTGAATTCTTTATCTATTAAGTATTATTAGAGTGACATTTTGCTAAAATTTGCCTATTTTAAGTGTAAAGAAAAATAGAGAAGAATGATATGGATAAGTGATTAAATTTAACTGGATTACTTTACGCACTATATCTAGATGTTGTGAGCACTCATTTTTGGTTGGGGATGACTACTTGCAAGTAAGAAAGCACTACCTCAATATGTTTATTAGTAGATAATTGAGTGGGCTACTAAGCTACATGTTTATTCTAGGAAGTATCAAATTTCCTTAGAGATGATAGTCCACTTTTGAGAGATAAAAGAGTAATAAATAAATAAATAAATAAATAAATAAATAAATAAAAGAGAGGTAAAGAGAGAGTGAAACATAGATAATGTTACTATTATTCACAACTTGAGTGTAGTAGAAAGTAATAGATTGGATGTGGTATATTCTATTTATATTTTAGGTGTTTGGGTAGGTTTTGGAAAGGTTAGGAAATCCATAGTCATTTATATTGGTAAGGAAGTGATCGATAATGATTATGCTATTGAGGGCGATGGATAAAAGTGATCGATGTCAGTTAGGTTATAAAGGTTGGTAGGGGAAATAATTACCTAGGAGTTTGTAGAAGGCTTTTCTAGGTCTAAGAAATGGTTTTAGTCAACTCTAAGTGATTGGGGAGAGTTGTGTGAGAGAGAGAGAGTATGGTTTATATGGATCTAGTTAGAGGTTTGGCGTGTTGGGTTAAGGGGAAATAAATAGGGAAGGTTTATAACTCCCTCAGAGGGGTTCAGTCAGGAATGTGTAAAGTAATGAATAGTAGATATAAAGTGATAGAAAAGTCAATTTTTAAAAGACCTATACAACAGGTGATGTACTTAGTTATAGTGGTGACTAAATGATAAGTGCTAAATGGATGGCTCCTATCAAGTAGTTAGAATTTATGCCTTGATTAGAGAAAATAAGTGGGTGTTGCTGGTCCTCAAGAACTTGGTTTCTAATCTAGATTGACTCACACAAGATAATAGTAAGCCAAGATGTTGAAAGTTAAATGTTAAAATCTTGAATGCAAGTAAGGAGTTTTCTTAATTTTTACAAACCTAAAATTTAGTTTAGAGTTTGGTTCATGTAACCAACATCGATGATCCCATCGACATAAACTGTGGGTTAACCAACATCAATAGCCTTAGAATAGGTAAAACTACTATTTTTGGCTAATTTTTTATTGTTCCATATACCAAGTGTGGCACCCATTACAAAATGGTAAAACTAGGAGGCTAAGAAGGATGTAGTTGATTAGGAATTTAATCTTGAGGTTATAATAAGTCTTGGGTAGTTAGAATAAGGGGACTAAGTTTTGAGGTGACTCATCAGGTGAGAATTAGTCTTAAGATGAGTTGGCTAGCTAAGGTGGCATAAGGGGTTTTTAATTAACTTAATTAAATATTTTAAATTAATTAAATGTGTGAGGGGTTAAAGCATGGGTTAGGGAGGCTAATCATTATTATGTAAAATTGGGCTTAAGGGGGGTTTTGACATAAGGAGCTATGCACATGTGTGTGATATAATTTTGGTGTCTACATTTTCCATTTTTTATCATGTAATTTGCATTAACAATTTTCCAAGACAAAAATAGGAGTTAGGTTCTCTAAGTATTATATGGGGTATCCCCCCTCAAAATTGGAATTGATGGAGGGGAAACTAGAATCAGGTACCAGTTTGACAAGAAGTGAATGTAGTAAATGGAGGAGAACTTGGTAGTGCTTTGTGTGCATATACTGTTATGAGCTATAGTCAAAAAAATTAAGAATAGGTAAGGTAGAGGAAAACTTAGATAGAAATAACCAAATCGTAGCTTGTAAGTCATAGCTGATAAGGTTAAAATAATCAAAGTTGTAACTCCAATGGTCCATGTGTACCAGGTATTTAAGGTAGGAAGTGTGCTTGGGAAACCCAAAAGGTTATAAGTGATATAACTAGCTTGGTCACTATCTAAATCACCTAATATATATGAATGTGTATAATATCCAACTATAGTGAGATAGCATAAGTGATCAAGACAAAAAATGCAAGGTTAATGTAAAAGGGTTAATGAGAAAGGATATATTCATGATATCTAAGAAAAGTCATTATGGGTGGTTATATATGTCATATTCAAGTGTGGTTGTCATGGTTGAGAAGATATACATGATCTCCAAGTTGGTTTTCATGATCAGGGAGATATATGTGATCTCCAAGTTACCCCAAATTAGGGGTAGAGTTTAAAGGGTTATGGTTGTTGGTAGAAACTATAATTTAATAGTGTTGATGTTGGTTATGTCACTAATGTTAGTAAGAAATAGTGCTGACATTAAAAACTTAGGTCAAGGATCCTAACATCGATGGGTGACCAAACTTGATGAAAATGGGTTTGGTAGCCCACCAAAACTCATTTCCAACATTTGATTAGAGAGAAAAGAGATTTAAATGTTGGTGAGATGGCATAGATAGTAGGGGACCCAGTTGGAGGCATGCCACCATAAGTACTAGCTATTCTAGCTTGTAACATATGGAAAGATGAGGTAAGATCCCCTTCAAGTTGATTTTGAATTTAAATTTGTTAATTTACTATTTTTAGGCTAAATTTAAAGTTTGGGGGGAAAGAATTTTACTAGAGGGGTAGAAAATAAGGTGAGGGTAGTTTTAGATAAATTTGGGAGGGGTTTGGGGGTAGTTTTTAGGTTAAAATTCAAAGTTAAAAGATGAGTTATTGAGCCCTAGGGACGAACTAGTCACCAATGTTGGTGGGGTCCACCAACATTAGTCAACACAAAGCATCGATATTGACATATAAAACTGATGTTGATGACCTTGAAGAACCCAAAATAGGAGAAAAGGTCAATTTTGGATCCATAATTGAATTAGTTAATGAACCTAATGGCTAAGATAGCCTCAAAATACCCCATGTCGATTGAGTGCTACCTACATAGTCTGGTTGAGGGCTTCAGTCCAATGTAGTTCAACTAGTACATAAGGGAAAAAATTTAAGGCATGGTTAAACGTGTGTTAAGATAAATTGTTAAGAAAGGATAGGTTAAAATAGGTTAGGGGACCTAAGTCTTAAAAATAGGTCATAGGGTTGAAGGTTAGGGATATAAGCTATGAGGCTTCGATTTTTTATAGATATTTGGGCCTAGGGTGGAAACAGAGGTAGTGAGGCCTAGGGTGGAGATGGGAGAGTAGATTAGATAGTTAGGTGGGTATATGGCTGAGTTAACCTCAAAAGACCCCATGTAAATTGAGTGTTGCCTAGAAAGCCTAGTTTAGGGGCTCAAGCCAATTTGGTTCTTCCAGAGCCTAGGGAAAAAGATCTAAGGCATGGTTAAAAATGTGATTAAAAAGAGAGGTTGAGATAGGCTAAAATACCTTAGGATTAAAAGATACATCATAGGGTTGAAGGGTGGGCATATAAGTTGTGAGGCCTAGAGTTGTGACAGGCATTTGGGCCTAAGGTTGAGAGAGAGAGGTAGTGAATCCTAGGGTAGAGAGGGAAGAATAGGGTAGATAGTTTTGTGGGTATATGGTTGAGCTAACCTTAAAATACCTCATGTCAATTGAGTGCTATCTACATAGCCTAGTGGAGGGCCTTATACCAATGTAGTTCTCCCAAAGAGAAGGGAAAAAGGTGTTGGTAGGTTATATCAGTAAGTGTGTGTTTTGAGTTATGTGTGTATGGATGTAGACTAGGATGGAGCTAACACTACAAAATCATCTATTGCGGCTACTAACACATATGAGGAGAGATGTCACCCCAGATGAGTGGAAGCACATAGAATCCATAAGCATAGGGGGAGTGTGATGATATTGTATATTTGCTCAAGTTGTGAGCCTAATGATAGCACTAATTGAGAGGTAGGATCACACTACCAAAACCTTCCATCTATTGATTAGAGAGTTGATAGTGACATAGGAGGATGCATATAAGATATTATGGTTTCCACTATAGGGTGAGGAGCTCTTCACAAGCTAAAGAGAGGAGCATGATATGCATATGGTGGCATTATATAGAGAGCATGTGAGTGAGGTGACCTATCATTTAACTAGTTTCTCCTATGAGCCACTATATATGGTCGATGAAGAGTAACATTGACTAAGCATTTTGATGATGATAGGGATCATATTGTATGCATTACTAGATGAAGACGGTGGGATATTTTTGATTTAATTTACAGGTGTTATAGCACAGATGGTTGAGTAGTGTACTATTTTTACATGGGGACCAATATTTTTGGATCAGTTATATAAAGAGCTATGGGGTTTGAGACTATGACAGTGGTATAGTTTGTGTGTCAACCATTTACTACAATGCTAGGTGTATAATCATATAATTGTGACATGACCATTAGGGCTACCTATTATGATTATATCTAGCTTTAGGGTTCATTTTAGATAGTGGAGAGATGGTATGATGCAGACTCAAGTAAACAACGTAGTGCACAATATTGCTTATTATAGGTGCATGATTGAGGTTTTGATCCTTATAGATATTTTATGGAGACCATACCTAACATAACCCATATTCATAGCCAAAAAGATAGATATGATACCCATGGCATGGGTTAGGAGGTAGTTTAACCTACTATAAGATGTACCACCTACCTTCCCTTAAATAGGAGGGAAGATATAGAGGCACCCCTACCTTTGCCTCAAGAGATAGATGGACCAAATTTTGAGGATCTGCCAATAGGGCTAAGTGTAGTGAATATAGGATCTACAATGGCATATATAGCTTGGTGGGTAGGATTGCATTCCATGGTTGAAGTCAAGAGGCCACCACCATATTTGTAGTGGATTGGTGAGAGAGAGAGATAAATTTGTATAGGCATGGGATGCAATTTTAGAGACTAGAGATGTAGTGTAGGCATAGGTATTAGCCTTATAGGGATAGGTGGAGACATTACAGGTCCAAGTGGGGATACTATAGGGCCATGTTGGGGCACTATAGGGCTAGGTTAGGGTGTTATAGGGTTAGGTTACTACATTGATAGTGGAAAGGGACCATAGGGATGAGTACAAATTGGGACTTCAGTTAATGTGATGAGACCTCGCTAGACTATATCTTTGTTGAGATATACTACTACCCTACATGAGATTACCTATTATGAGAGGGCCATCAAGGAGTTCCCATAGATTTAGAGGTATTATGAGTTTAGAGATTAAGAGAGATCTATGTAACATTCTATGGATTCTAGCTCATGTAAACATAGATAGGTAGAGAGTGGTGATGACACTACTTCTTTAGGAACATGCAGAGAGCCTCGAGGACTCTGAGTGCCAGATTTTTCCTTTCTTTGGTTATATAGGTTATATACACACTAGATTGTGAGCTAAAGATGAGAGATGTATATTTTTTGAGATGAGAGATTATATTATGTTGATGTATCGATGTACATGTATATTGATCATATATATATATATATATATATATATGAGATGTATATTTATTTTGATTTTATTTTAAGATGAGATCTCCAATATCAAATGTCACTCTTTGAGTTTTTTATTGTAATAATTTTTGATATGCTCTTGATAGATTTGGAGGTGGTTAAGGGCTATGAAACAACACTCATCAAGCAATTCGAGCAATTCGTCATTAGTAAGTATGTCATTTAGATAAATGTGAAGAGAAGGAATCTAAACCTCAAAAGGCAAAATAGCCTCCATCCCATATACTATGAAAAAAGGAATATCACCCATAGGCATTTGAATACTAGTGTGGTAAGCCCATAAAGAAAAAAGAATGTGTGTGTGTCAATCTATGCCCGTATCATTAACTACCTTTATGAGAATTTTGGTCAATGTTTTGTTAGAAGATTTTACCTATCCATTTACTTGTGGATATTATGGTGATGAGAAGCTAAATTTGATTCCAAATGTATCACAAAGACTTTGGATAGTCTTGTTTTTGAAAGATTTTCCATTATCTATTATAATTTTATGAGGGAAACCAAAATGATAGATGATGTGATGGTTGATAAAGTCAACAATTTTTTCAAATTTAGCGGAGATGAGAGGAATGGTCTCGACCCACTTGGTGAAGTGTTTAGTGGTATTAATGATAGAATGATGATAGAGGGGGGAATGAGGGTTAATCTCCATGATTAGATCTAAGCCCCATTGGGAGAAGGGCCAAAAGTCTTTGGTGACTTGTAATGCATGACCTAGAATGTGAAGGAGGTTAATGTGTTATTAACATTTGATGCAACACCAAACCTAATCAACATAGTATTGATGGAATGTTGGCCAATCATAGCTAAGTCGAAGGATATGCTTGGAAATTACATAACCATTGAAATGTCCACCACAAATCCCATCATGAACCTCCTTAATAGAAAAGGGAATCTTAGTACTAGTGAGGCATATAAGAAGGAGACCATCAAAACCTCTCTTGTAGATAAGTCCCCCTAGCATTGTATAATGAGTAACATGTTTATAAAGGTGCATATCCCATTATTATAGAGATCAAAAGGGGTCATACAGAAGGAAAGGTAATCCATGAGTTGCTTGTACCGTAAGTCATGTGGGTTGGATGTTACATTTATGATAAAGAGGATGTTAGTTGATACATAGGAGGGTAATGTTAATCAATGGAAAATGACATATATTTTTGAGGAAGAGGATGAAAAGGGTATGTGTGAAGCAAGTGAATCCATTATGTTATCAAACTTTTTTGTAGATTAAGGAACATTTTTTAAGAGATAAGAGTCAAATGATCCCAAGATCTTGTCTACACAATGTTCATACCACTGTAAAATTTCATTTTTACATAGGTAAGAACCATTAACCTAGTAGAATCACCAAAAATGGTTATGGATTTGATATCCAAGAAGATATTTATTTGAATTCCTAATATCAAAGCCTCATATTCAACCATATTGTTAGTGCATTCAAAATCTAGTTTAAATGACAAAGGCGTAGGATCACCATCTAGAGTAATAATAATGACACTTCCACCCCCATCGTATCAACATTTAGACCCATCAAAGAACATAATTTGATAGGATATTTCATTGGTAGAGAACATTTTGATGGATTCATTAGGGAATTTAAGGTTTGGAGGTTGGTTATCAGGCAAAGGGGTGATAGTTAATTGGTCAATAATTATTTTCCCCTTAATATACTTTTATTAAATAAACTCTAAATCAAATTCAACAAGGATAATGAGCCACTAAGCTACACAATAGGTGTGATATGGCTTGGAATGCATGTATTTAAAGGGATTAGTATGGGTGACCACATATGTTTTGTGATTAAGGAGATAATGATGAAGCTTGGAGGTGTAAAGGACCAACACGAGGCAAAGTTTTTTGGTATGGGTATATCGAGTCTCATAATCAATAAGTGTACAACTTATGTAGTAAAGCACTTGTTCTAGATGTTGGTCATATTGATGTGCAATCATAAAACCTAGAGAATGGTCTATTATAGAGATGTAAAGGTAGAAAAGCTAATTTTCCTTAGGTGGAGTAAGAACTGGTGGGGAAATGAGGTATTATTTTAGTGAATTAAAATCTTCATGGAAATTTCTATTCTCATGGAAGGAAACATCATTTTTTAGGAGATGGTGAAAGGGTTGGAAATGATCTAACAACTAGGAGATGAATTGGTGGATTGACTAAAGTTTGCCTTGTAGGATATGGATTTGTTTGATATTAGTAGGTGGAGGCATCTATAGTATTTCTCTATCCTTAGAAGGGTCAACCTCAATACCATAGAGAGAAATGATAAAACCTATGAGCTTACCAGAAAGAACACCAAATAAAAATTTCTTTGGGTTTAGTCAAATGTTATATTTAAGGAGATGAATAAATATGGTTTTGAGAATCTTTAAGTGATCTTTGTGAAGTTTAGACATTCCAAGTAAGTCATCCAAGTAATCTTCCATAATTTTGTGCAGGATATTAGGGAAGATGTAATTCATAGCACATTAATAAGTGGTCCCAGTGTTATTCAAACCAAAAGGCATGACCCAATAATATAAATATCCCCATAGGGTAATGAAGCTTATCTTGTGATGATCCTCAAGAGAAACCAAGATTTTACTAGATCCATATAACCCATCCATAAGTGATATCATCTCATGGTCAATTTTTAGATCAATAAGTTAGTCGATACTTGGCAAAGGGAAGTCATATTTTTGACAAGTGATATTTAAGTCATGATAGTTAGTGTAAATTTGGATTCCACTGGTATCTTTTGTGACAAGAAAAATATTCAAAATCCATTATAGGTTGATGATGGGTTAGATAAAGTTAACAAAATGGAGGCATTAGATATCTTCTTTGATAAGGACAGCAATATGTGGATGCATCTTACAAAGCTTTTACTTAACAAGTTTAACATCTTGATTGGTGACAATGTTATGGGTGACATTAGAGAGGTAAATACCAATAATGTCATTATAAGACCAATCAAAGGCTTTGATATGGTTATTAATAAATGTAGCATAATTAGCTTATTCATAGGAATCTAAACATTGGCCAATCTTGAGTATGTGGGGGTTATCATGAGAGGACAGATTAATGTCAATGGTTTATTCATTTAACATAGCTTGTGTTTTAGATGGGAGAGATTGTTGGATATAATATTCATCCATACTCAAGTATGTGTGAATTGTATAATAATATTGACATTATATATTGTTAATAGTGGGAGAGTCTTCATCAATTATTTTAGGATAAACAACAGTAAGGGACCTTATTTCCTTACCCTGGTGATAGGTGAGAGGCCCCAAATGGATGGCATTTATTGAAAAAAATTAGGAGGTATAAATACCTCCAATTTGGTAGGTGATGGTGGAGAAGGAGAGACTAGTTCTTTAATAATTGGTACATGTGAAGTTTTAGTGAGTTTACTTGGTTCATCATATCCCATCCCATGCCTCTTTTTGGCATTTTCAAAGGTTTAGCTAGTGGGATATTCAATAGATATATGGACACCCTACTCATAATGACCTAAACCAAATCCTTTCTAGGCACATCAATAGAGATATGTGTGTGAGAAACTAGGGTTGATAAGAAAAGATAAGTCACATGTAAATGGTTGTGGCAAAGAAGATGGATTGCCAACAATGAGAGCTTGATCAATTCCCCCATATGTAAAATTAGTTCAAAGGTTAGGGGGCCCATAAGGAATGACCATCCCAATGAAGGGATCATAATTTGGGTGTATTTGAAACTTTTCATACTATTTTGGTGTATATAACATGTTAAACATCAACAAATGATATTCATTGAGTGATAAACATTGAAAATTTTCCTCTATTGGATCCTTATTTGGAATTTGTGTTGTCGATATCTATGTAACTAGGGGAGTGGAGCTTATAGAAGCTTCAAAAGTATCATGAAAGGAAAATGATGTCTTAAATGGAATGAGAACATCATTGGGAATATAAGTCATGTTGCATATTTTAAATGGAGGTGGGTCAGTGGGTATAACATGCAGTTTCCCATCATGCTCAAACTTGACACAATAGTACAAAGTTGAGGGTATACATGTCATAAAATGTATCCAAGGTCATCCAAGAAGTATATTATATTGAATCTCTCATTCTAAAACATATAAGAGCTCTAGGATTATGTGATGACCTACATGGATATGTAAGACAATAGTACCCACTGTAATAGCTATGTTATCATTAAAGGAGTAGAGTACCACATCGATTTGAGACATGTAATTGTCAAGAAGATCTAGCTCTTTGTAGAAATAGGTGGAAATAATATTAATACCATCTTTCCCAATGATCACGACTCTCTTAACATTATTTTTATCAATATATATGTGGTAGTAAAAAGGGTAGAGTCCTAATCTTCATGGTGTTGAAGTGGAATTTTTGAATTACTAAAATAAATTAGGGAATTAGAATTAAGGGAGTTGACCAAAGTTGTAAGAGGTTAGGGTTCATGAGGTTGTAACTTAATCACTTGTGAGCCATGAATCAAAGCTTGATAGTTTTGCAATGAATTTTGGATTATCTCAAAAAAGGACATTTTCATAGGCATTTGGTGAAGTTTTTTCACCTTCAAGCTTTGAATAATGTTTGAATATGTTAGTTTAGGGACACCCAAGATGGAAATATTGGGATTTGAAGGAGTTACTTTAGAAAAGGGATGAGCCCAAGGAGTAATGACCTTTACCTTACCTTTATCCTTTTGGTTTTGTGATTGTGTGGCCACATTAATTGTGTTGATCTAAAATATAGGTGAAGGAGGTGGCAAAGGGGATAGGACCACATCTTTGGGTTTGAATTTATGTGGAATAGTAGGAGGAATTATGGATACCAGAGGTGGGATAATTGGAAGGTTAACATGAGTATCATCAAAGAGAGTATCAATATCAAAGTGTTAATGAATGACTACTATGAGGACTTTACAACTCTCAGTATTGTGTCTAGGTGAATGCTGATATAAACACACTTGTGTATCATTAAACCAAGATGGCTTTATTTCAAGAGGATTATAAGGCTTAATGGGAGGAAGAGTTATTATGGAATATTATTTTCATAGGCATTTGGTGAAGTTGTTTCACCTTCAATCTTTGAATAATGTTTGAATATGTTAGTTTAGTGACACCCAAGATGGAAATATTGGGATTTGAAGGAGTGTCTTTCGAAAAGGGATGAGCCCAAGGAGTAATGACCTTTTCCTTACCTTTATCCTTTTGGTTTTGTGATCGTGTGGCCACATTAATTGTGTTGATCTAAAATATAGGTGAAAGAGGTGGCAAAGGGGATAGGACCACATCTTTGGGTTTGAATTTAGGTGGAATAGTAGGAGGAATTATGGATTCAAGAGGTGGAATAATTGCAAGGTTAAAAGGAGTATCATCAAAGAGAGTATCAATACCAAAGTGTTAATGAATGACTACTATGAGGAATTTACAACTCTCAGTATTGTGTCTAGGTGAATGATGATATAAACACACTTGCGTATCATTAAACCAACATGGATTTATTTCAAGAGGACTATAAGGCTTAATGGGAGGAAGAGTTATTATGGAATATTTCAAATAATAATGTAGGAAAAAGCTCTGAGAGTCTACAAGTGGGCTTGTACTTTTTGTGGTAATAAGAGTGGACATTTTCTTTTGTTTAGGAGTTACATAGGTGATTTTCCGTGGTGATTTGTTTGGTGGTGGTAGAGTTACATGTTTTGCTGAAACTTTCTTGGTCTTAGGTATCTTGATTTTACATGTGAAAGGCCTACCAGGTGGAAAAGTTAGTAGTTGAGGTAACTTAACCTTTTTTTTTTGCTTGGGTTATTAATATTCCTACTAAAGTAAAGAGGCGTGGTCCCAAAATTGATGATAAAGTTGAGGGTCAAAAAGGGATGGATTGGCAAGATCTAGGAAGCTTAAAATTTTTATATAGCTTAGTAAACTCTCTTGATTAATTAAATATAATTTCACCTATAGATGAATTAACTTAGAGATGGGGTGTATGCATAAAGTCTTGATCTACATTAATGTGGTAGATGCCTATGAGATTGAGGGTTATAAAACAAATGGATGAGATTCTAGAGATTTTGGTGAAGAAGCTCTAACTTTGTCAAATACCTTGGGGTAATGGGTAGTGAGAGGGTTGGAGCTAAAGGTTGACATTCATTGTGTTGGATAAGGATTTTTAAGTTGGTCCCAAAATATTGTGTTATCTAGCTTCGTGGAGTCAAGAAATTATAAAATTTTCACCAACCATGAGAAGTGTTTAGATGAAGTTGATGTAGGCCCTATAGTTGTGTCTTTATAAGACTGAGGTGTTTGAGAAAGAGGAATTTTTTTGGTCTCTACTAATTTGGGCCAAAGATGAGAAGAGCCACAATAGGGTTTTCTTAGATAGAGATAGGAGAAGAGGCATGGTCTTCCATGGGTGGAGGAGAGGTAGGCGAAGAGGGTTCCTCAAGGGGGTAGACAATAGGTATAATTTCTCCATCAACATGTGTGTGAGGAATAGGTAAAGTATGATCCTCCATAGGGAAAATAAGAGGTAAGAGTGGTACCATTGGAGAAGGCACAATAGGTCTCTCATTAAATGTGGGAATAGATAATATTGACTCTTATAGGTGTAAAGGTGGAGTGGATGGGGTACTACTCTCTATCAGTAGAGGAGAGGTAGGTGAATAAGGTTCCTTAGGGGGGTATAACATAGGAATGATGTTCCATTCAACATGTGGTTGAGTAATAAGCAAAGTATGGTCTTCAATTTGTTAGAGGATATGAAATATTGTTGTAAAGGGAACTAGCAATAATAGCTCCTCTAGTGGAAATAGAAGTGGTAAAGGTGTCTCTTCCTCAAATAAGAGTGGAAAAGGTGAAATGGGATCTTCTACCTAGGAAGGAAAAATGGGAAAAATAAATGCCATTGGCTAAGGGGGAGGAGTCGATAAAATAGGTGCCTCATTTTGAGAGGAAGGTTGAACTAGAGGTAAAGGAAAGACCACATTAACTATATGGATATTATGATCACCTAAGTTAGTTGTGGTCTATACAATATTTTCATTGGTTGAATGGTTAGGAAAAAGGTGTTTGAACGCATCCATACTTTGATTAGCAGGTGCATTAGGATTATCTAAGACAAGATCACCTCTATCAAGCATGTCTTGAAAAATGTTCTTGAATGTCTTATAGTTATTAGAATTGTGGCCTTTAACTTCATGGTAGCTAAAAAACTCATCTTCCTTATACCAATTTGGAATAGGATGAGAAGGGTTAAATTGTATAAGATTTTTTATTTGAGGAAGGATTATGACACCTTGTTATAATAGTTTTTCCAAAATGGATTTATAGGGCTCCCTAATGGGAGTGTATTGTCTTTGCTCATACTGTTGATGGAATTGCTTGGTCAAATATTATGAAGTCAAGGAATTCAATTGGTTTGTAGTTGTGGAAGAAGCTAACTTAATGACCACCATGTTGGTGGAGCCTTTAGCTTTTTGTCTAGAATTAGAATTTTTTCAAGAGGAGGAGTCATTTGATTTGGAATTGGGGTTCTTACTATGGAAGTTGACACTACCTTCATCTATAGCCTAAATCTTGAGTTTTTGCACCACTGTAAATGCTTCATCAAATGTGAAAAAAAGTTTATGTTTCTATTTTGGATGAAATATGTTTATCATATTCCCTTTGAAATATCTCAATAAGTTCAAGTTTTTGTAAGGAGGAGAGTTGATTGATCAAGCCTCTCCAGTGAGAAATAAAATCTGTGATAGACTCATCATCAAATTGTCTAATGGAATAAAGGTCTATAATAGAAACCTCTTTAGAAATGATAATATACAAATGGTATAGGAATATTTTTAGTCTCATCCTTCCTTAATGTGGTCACCCTAATCAATAAATAAATTATAGATAATAAAGATGAATTCTTTTTATGTCTATAAAAGATGGGTGCTTACTTTCCTAATCATTTTGACCCCATGAGCCTAAGTTAACCTCCCAAATGAGTCAAACATCAACCCTTATCCCACCCCCTCCACCATCTACTAGCCCTATTAAAAACCCATTGGCCCTAATTTATACATATCCATAGTCAAACCCTCCATCTAATAATCATCATCCATAACCTTTATCAGCCACCACCATCCAATTGGACCCCACTCTCATAAACTAATACACAACTTCCAACAAGGATGAGATCCTCTTGAAATTGATTATGATGGGTATACCACTTGCTAAAGGTGTTAACCGGATTCAACTTATTATACCTCCAACACAAACTGCTTTGTGTAAGTCTCCTTCCAATCCCCCATCCACTAGTCATAGCTAATCATATACCCCTTCCCCTAATAAAAAATGGAATATAATCTTGGCCACCTATCCATCCACCCAGTGACATCAAACACCATCTAATATAAAGTCCAAGGCCTCCACATCAAAGTCACAAATCAAAGCAAGTTCTTATGCTTTCCTTCTTATATCCTTGTAAGCCCTTTTCCAATAACTTATCATCACTAACATAATGGTCTATCCACCCATATGTAATATTGATCACACCAAGCCCAAACCCTCTTGTTATAAATCAAACCGATATTGTCTATATCATTGAAATTAGGGGCATTCCATTAAATGATGTCACAATTTTTGAGACTATGTCCAAGACCTCATCAACAATGGTGACATAGTAATTGAGGATGAATAAAATGAATTTATATCCCTGGTAAACAAGAAGAGGAATTCTAATATTCCATTCCCTATCATGATCAAACCCTTCCCCTTCCAATTCAAGGTCAAGACATCTTATCCATCCTCTATGATCCTCCCATCTTCGATCACCCATCCATTCAAAACAAGTCTACTCCCCATAAACCTAATCCTTCTATATCCCATAATACCTTTCATGGACCTATCTTTTCTTCATCCATTACTCATTCATCATATCACTCTCACCAATCACATTAAATACCCCTATTGAGAGGCCAATCATGGATAATCACTCATTTATTAGATGCATAGCATCATGTACATCAAAATAAGCATCATAGTTAACAAAAGTTTTATCTACCTTAGAATCATGTGTAGCACCAACATCTAAATTAGATTCCTTATCGAAACCATCATCCCTTATCGATATTACAATAAATAATGATAATTCCTACTCTTTTAAAGATCCTAATCAAGCTAATGAAGTCATTAATGAATTCTTGAATTATTTATCTATTAAATATTATTAGAGTGGCATTTTGCTAAAATTTGCCTATTTTAAGTGTAAACTAAAATAGAGAAGAATGATAGGGATAAGTGATTAAATTAAACTAGATTACTTTACGCACTATATCTAAATGTTTTGAGCACTCATTTTTGGTTTGGGAGGACTACTTGCAAGTAAGAAAGCACTACCACAAAATGTCTGTTAGTAGATAATTGAGTGGGCTACTAAGCTACATGCTTATTCTAGGAAGTATCAATTTTCCTTAGAGATGATAGTCCACTTTTGAGAGATAAAAGAGTAATAAATAACTAAAATAGAGGTAAAGAGAGAGTGAAAGTGAGATAATGTTACTATTATTCACAACTTGAGTGTAGTAGAAAGTAATAGATTATATGCGGTATATTCTATTTATATTTTAGGTGTTTGGGTAAGGTTTTGGAAAGGTTAGGAAATCCATAGTCATCCATATTGGTAAGGAAGTGATTGATAATGATTATGTTATTGAGGTCAATGGATAAAAGTGATTGATGTCAGTTAGGTTGTAAAGGTTAGTAGGGGAAATAATTACCTAGGAGTTTGTAGAAGGCTTTTCTAGGTGTAGGAAATGGTTTTAGTCAACTCTAAGTGATTGAGGAGAGTTTTGTGTGTGAGAGAGTATGGTTTAGATGGATCTAGTAAGAGGTTTGGTGTGTTGGGTTAAGGGGAAATAAATAAGGAAGGTTTATAACTCCCTCAAAGGGGTTCAGTCAGGAATGTGTAAAGTAATGAATAGTAGATATAAAGTGATAGAAAAGTCAATTTTTAAAAGACCTATAGAATAGGTGATGTACTTAGGTATAGTGGTGACTAAATGATAAGTGCTAAATGGATGGCTCCTATCAAGTAGTTAGAATTGATGCCTTGATTAGAGAAAATGAGTGGCTGTTGCTGGTCCTTAAGAGCTTGGTTTCTAATCTAGATTGACTCACACAAGATAATAGTAAGCCAAGATGTTGAAAGTTAAATGTTAAAATATTGAATGAAAGTAAGGAGTTTTCTTAATTTTTACAAACCTAAACATTAGTTTGGAGTTTGGTTCATATAACCAACATCGATGATCCCATCAACATCAACTGTGGGTTGACCAACATCAATAGCCTTAGAATAGGTAAAAATAATATTTTTGGCTAATTTTTTATTGTTCCTTATACCAAGTGTGGCACCCATTAAAAAATGGTAAAACTAGGAGGCTAAGAAGGATGTAGTTGATTAGGAATTTAGTCTTGAGGTTATAATAAGTCTTGGGTAGTTAGAATAAGGGCACTAAGTTTTGAGGTGACTCATCAGGTGAGAATCAGTTTTAAGATGAGTTGGCTAAGTAAGGTGGCATAAGGGGTTTTTAATTAACTTAATTAAATATTTTAAATTAATTAAATGTGTGAGGGGTTAAATCATGGGTTAGGGAGGCTAATCATTATTATTTTAAAATGGGCTTAAGGGGGGTTTTGACATAAGGTCTACATTTTCCCCTTTTTATCATGTAATTTGCATTAAAAAATTTCCAAGACAAAAATAGGAGTTAGATGCTCTAAGTATTATATGGGGTATCCCCCCTCAAAATGGGAATTGATGGAGGAGAAACTAGAATTAGGTACCAGTTTGACAAGAAGTGAATGTAGTAAATGGAGGAGAATTTGGTAGTGCTTTGTGTGCATATAATGTTATGAGTTATATTCAACAAAATTAAGAATAGGTAAGGTAGAGGAAAACTTTGATAGAAATAACCAAATCATAGCTTGTAAGTCATAGCTGATAAGTTAAAATAATCAAAGTTGTAACTCTAATGGTCCATGTGTACCAGGTATTTAAGGTAGGAAGTGTGCTTGGGAAACCCAAAAGGTTATAAGTGATATAACTAGTTTGGTCACTATCTAAATCACCTAATATATATGAATGTGTATAATATCCAACTATAGTGAGATAACATAAGTGATGAAGACAAAAAATGCAAGGTTAATGTAAAAGGGTTAATGAGAAAGGATATATTCATGATCTCTAAGAAAAGTCATTATGGGTGGATATATATGTGATATTCAAGTGTGGTTGTCATGGTTGGGAAGATATACATGATCTCCAAGTTGGTTGTCATGGTTAGGGAGATATATGCGATCTCCAAGTTACCCCAAATTAGGGGTAGAGTCTAAAGGGTTATGGTTGTTGGTAAAAACTCTAATTTAATAGTGTTGATGTTGGTTATGTCACTGATGTTAGTAAGAAATAGTGCTGACATTAGCAGCTTAGGTTAAGGATCCTAACATCGATGGGTAACCAAACTTGATGAAAATGGGTTTGGTAGCCCACCAAAACTCATTTGCAACATTTGATTAGAGAGAAAAGAGATCTAAATGTTGGTGAGACGGCATAGATAGTAGGGGACCCAGTTGGAGGCATGCCACCATAAGTGCTAGCTATTCTAGCCTATAAGAGATGGAAAGATGAGGTAAGATCCCCTTCAAGTTGATTTTGAACTTAAATTTGTTAATTTACTATTTTTAGGCTAAATTTAAAGTTTGGGGGGGAAAGAATTTTATTAGAGGGGTAGGAAATGAGGTGAGGGTAGTTTTAGATGAATTTGGGAGGTGTTTGGGGGTAGTTTTTAGGTTAAAATTTAAAGTTAGAAGATGAGTTATTTAGCCCTAGGGCCGAACTAGTCACCAATGTTGGTGGGGTCCACCAACATTAGTCAACACAAAGCATCGATGTTGACATATAAAACTGATATTGATGACCTTGAAGAACCCAAAATAGGAGAAAAGGTCAATTTTGGATCCATAATTGAAGTAGTTAATGAACCTAATGGCTAAGATAGCCTCAAAATACCCCATGTTGATTGAGTGCTACCTACATAGTCTGGTTGAGGGCTTCAGGCCAATGTAGTTCTCCTAGTACATAAGGGAAAAAATTTAAGGTATGGTTTAAAGTGTGTTAAGAGAAATTGTTAAGAAAGGATAGGTTAAAATAGGTTAGGGGACCTAAGTCTTAAAAATAGGTCATAGGGTTGAAGGTTAGGGATATAAGCTATGAGGCTTGGAGTTGTTATAGACAGTTGGGCCTAGGGTGGAGATAGAGGTAGTGAGGCCTAGGGTGCAGATGCGAGAGTAGATTAGATAGTTAGGTGGGTATATGGCTGAGTTAACCTCAAAAGACCCCATGTCAATTACATGTTGCCTAGAAAGCCTAGTTTAGGGGCTCAAGCCAATGTAGTTCTTCCAGAGCCTAAGGAAAAAGATCTAAGGCATGGTTAAAAGTGTATTTAAAAAGAGAGGTTGAGATAGGCTAGAATACCTTAGGATTAAAAGATACATCATAGGGTTGAAGGGTAGGGATATAAGTTGTGAGGCCTAGAGTTGCGATAGGAATTTGGGCCTAAGGTTGAGAGAGAGAGGTAGTGAATCCTAGGGTAGAGAGGGAAGAATAGGGTAGATAGTTTTGTGGGTATATGGTTGAGCTAACCTTAAAAGACCTCATGTCAACTGAGTGCTATCGACATAGCCTGGTGGAGGGCCTTAGACCAAAGTAGTGCTCCCAAAGAGAAGGGAAAAAGGTGTTGGTAGGCTATATAAGTAAGTGTGTGTTTTGAGTTATCTATGTATGGATGTAGACTAGGATGGAGCTAACACTACAAAATCATCTATTAAGGCTACTAACACATATGAGGAGAGATGTCACCCTAGATGAGTGGGAGCACATAGAATCCATAAGCATAGGGGGAGTGTGATGATATTGCAGATTTGTTTGAGATGTGAGCCTGATGATAGCACTAATTGAGAGGTAGGATCACACAACCAAAACCTTCCATCTATTGATTGGAGAGTTGACAGTGACATAAGAGGATGCATATAAGATATTATGGTTTCCACTATAGGGTGAGGAGCTCCTCACATGCTCAAGAGAGGAGCATGATATGCATATGGTGGCATTATATAGAGAGCATGTGAGTGAGGTGACCTATCATTTAACTAGTTTTTCCTATGAGCCACCATATATGGTCGATGAAGAGTAACATTGACTAAGCATTTTGATGATGATAGGGATCATATTATATGCATTACTAGATTAATATGGTGGGATATTTTTGATTTAATTGACAGGTTTTCTAGCACAGATCGTTGAGTGGTGTACTATTTTTACATGGGGACCAATATTTTTGGATCAGTTATATAAAGAGTTATGGCGTTTGAGACTATGACAGTGGTATAGTTTGTGTGTCAACCATTTACTACAATGCTAGGTGTACAATCATATAATTGTGACATGACCATTGGGGCTACCTATAATGATTCTATCTAGCTTTAGGGTTCATTTTAGATAGTGGAGGGATGGTATGACACAAACTCAAGTAGACAACGTAGTGCACAATATTGATTATTATAGGTGCATGATTGAGGGTTTGATCCTTATAGATATTTTATGGAGACCATACCTAACATAACCCATATTCATAGCCAATGAGATAGAGATGATACCCATGGCATGGGTTAGGAGGTAGTTTAACCTACTATAGGATGTACCACCTACCTTCCCTTAAATAGGAGGGATGATATAGAGGCACCCCTACCTTTGCCTCAAGAGATAGATGGGCCAAATTTTGAGGATTTGTGAATAGGAATAAGTGTAGTGAATCTAGGATCCATAGTGGCATATATAGCTTGGTGGGTAGGTTTGCATCCCATGGTTGAGGTCAAGAGGCCACCACCATATTTATAGAGATTGGTGAGAGAGAGAGATGAATTTGTATAGGCATGGGATGTAGTGTTATAGACTAGAGATGTAGTGTAGGCATAGGTATTAGCCTTACAGGGATAGGTGGAGACATTACAGGGCAAGGTGGGGGTACTACAGGGCCATGTTGGGTCACTATAGGGCTAGGTTAGGGTGTTAAAGGGTTAGGTTACTACATCAATAGTGGAGAGGGACCATAGGGATGAGTACAAATTGGGACTTCAGTTAATGTGATGAGACCTCCATAGACTATATCTTTGGTGAGATATACTACTACCCTAGATGAGATTACCAATTATGAGAGGGCCATCAAGGAGTTCCCATAGATTTAGAGTTATTATGAGTTTAGAGATCAAGAGAGATCTATGTCACATACTATGGATTCTGGCTCATGTAAACATAGATAGGTAGAATGTGTGTGTGTCAATCTGTGCTCGTATCGTTGACTACCTTCATGAGAATTTTGGTAGAATTTTTTGTTAGAAGCTTTTACCTATCCATTTACTTGTGGATAGTATTGTGATGAGAAGCTAAATTTGATTCCAAATGTATCACAAAGACTTTGGATAGTCTTGTTTTTGAAATATTTTCCATTATCTATTATAATTTTATGAGGGAAACCAAAATGATAGATGATGTGATGGTTGATAAAGTCAAAAATTTTGTCAAATTTAGTGGAGATGAGAGGAATGGTCTCGACCAACTTGGTGGAGTGTTTAGTGGTATTAGTGATAGAATGATGATAGAGGGGGGAATGAGGGTTAATCTCCATGATTAGATATAAGCCCCATTGGGAGAAGGGCCAAAACTCTTTGGTGACTTGTAATGCATGACTTAAAATGTGAAGGAGGTTAATGTGTTATTAACATTTGATGCAACACCAAAACTAATCAACATAGTATTGATTGAATGTTGGCCAATCATAGCTGAGTCAAAGGATATGCTTGGAAATTACATAACCATTGAAATGTCCACCAAAAATCCCATCATGAACCTCCTTAATAGAAAAGGGAATCTCAGTAATAGTGAGGCATATAAGGAGACCATCGAAACCTCTCTTGTAGAGAACTCCCCCTAGCATTGTATAATGAATAACATGTTTATAAAGGTGCATCTCCCATTATTATAGAGATCAAAAGGGGTAATATAGAAGAAAAGGTAATCCATGAGTTGCTTGTACCATAAGTTGTGTGGGTTGGATGTTACATTTATGATAAAGAGGATGTTAGTTGATACATAGGAGGGTAATGTTAATCAATGCACAATGACATATATTTTTGAGGAAGAGGATGAAGAGGGTATGTGTGAAGCAAGTGAAGCCATTATGTTAGCAAACTTTTTTGTAGATTGAGGAACATTTTTTAAGAGATAAGAGTCAATTGATCCCAAGAGCTTGTCTACAAAATGTTCATACCACTGTAAAATTTCATTTTTACATAGGTAAGAACCATTAACCTAGTATAATCACCAAAAATGGTTATGGATTCGATACCCAAGAAGATAACTATTTGAAGTCCTAAGATCAAAGCCTCATATTCAACCATATTGTTAGTGCATTCAAAATCTAGTTTAAATGACAAAGGTGTAGGATCACCATCTAGAGTAATAATAATGACACTCGAACCCCCATCGTATCAACATTTAGACCCATCAAAGGACATCATCATTTGATAGGATATTTCATTGTTAGAGAAAATTGTGATGGATTCATCAAGGAATTTAAGGTTTGGAGGTTGGTTATCAGGTAAAGGCGTGATAGTTAATTGGTCAATAATTATATTCCCCTTAATATACTTTTATTAAATAAACTCTAAATCAAATTCAACAAGGAGAATGAGCCACTAAGCTACACATTAGGTGTGATATGGCTTGAAATTAATGTATTTAAAGGGATTAGTATGGGTGACCACATAGGTTTTGTGATTAAGGAGATAATGATTAAGCTTGGAGGTGTAAAAGACCAACACGAGGCAAAGTTTTTTGGTATGGGTATATCGAGTCTCGTAATCAATAAGTGTACAACTTAGGTGGTAAAGCACTTATTCTAAATGTTGGTCATATTGATGTGCAATCATAAAACCTAGAGAATGGTCTATTATAGAGATGTAAAGATAGAAAAGCTAATTTTCCTTAGGTGGAGTAAGAACTGGTGGGGAAAGGAGGTATTATTTTAGTGCATAGAAATCTTCATGGAAATTTGTATTCTCATGGAAGGAAACATCATTTTTGAGGAGATGGTGAAAGGGTTGGCAATGATCTAACAACTAGGAGATGAAGTGGTGGATTGACTAAAGTTTGCCTTGTAGGATATGGATTTGTTTGATATTAGTAGGTGGAGGCATCTCTAGTATTTCTCTAACCTTAGAAGGGTCAACCTCAATACCATAGAGATAAATGATAAAACCTATGAGCTTACCAAAAAGAACACCAAAGACAAATTTCTTTGGGTTTAGTAAAATGTTATATTTAAGGAGATGAATAAATATGGTTTTGAGAATATTTGAGTGATCTTTGTGAAGTTTAGACATTCCAAGTAAGTCATCCACATAATCTTCCATAATTTTGTGTAGGATATCATGGAAGATGTAATTTATAACACATTAATAAGTGGTACTAGTTTTATTCAAACCAAAAGGCATGACCTAATAATATAAATATCCCCATGGGTAATGAAGCTTATCTTATGATGATCCTCAAGAGAAACCAATATTTTATTATATCCATATAACCCATCCATAAGTGATATCATCTCATGGTCAATTTTGAGATCAATAAGTTGGTTGATACTTGGCAAAGGGAAGTCATATTTTGGACAAGTGATATTTAAGTCATGATAGTTAGTGTAAATGTGGATTCCCCTGGTAGCTTTTGTTGTAAGAAAAATATTCAAAATCCATTATAGGTAGTTGATGGGTTAGATAAAGTTAACAAAAAGGAGGCATTAGATATCTTCTTTGATAAGGAGAGAAATATGAGGATGCATCTTACAAAGCTTTTACTTAACAAGTTTAACATCTTTATTGGTGACAATGTTATGGGTGACGATAGAGAGGTAAATACCAAGAATGTCATTAGAAGACCAATAAAAGGCTTTGATATGGTTATTAATAAATGTGGCATAATTAGCTTATTCATAGGAATCCAAAGATTGGCCAATCTTGAGTATGTGGTGGTTATCATGAGAGGACGGATTAATGTCAATGGTTTATTCATTTAACATAGCTTGTGTTTTAGATGGGAGAGATTTTTGGATATAATATTCATCCATACTCATGTAACTGAGAATTGTATCATCATATTGGCATTGTATATTTTTAATAGTGGGAGAGTCTTCATCAATTATTTTAGGATAAACAATAGTAAGGGACCTTATTTCCTTACCTTGGTGATAGGTGAGAGGCCCCAAATGGATGGCATTTATTGAAAAAAAATTAGGAGGTATAAATACATCCCATTTTGTAGGTGATGGTGGAGAAGGAGAGACTAGTTCTTTAATAATTGGTACATGTGAAGTTTTAGTGAGTTTACTTGGTTCATCATATCCCATCCCATGCCTCTTTTTGGCATTTTCAATGGTTTAGCCAGTGGTATATTCAATAGATATATGGACACCCTACTCATAATGACCTAAACCAAATCCTTTCTAGGCACATCAATAAAGATATGTGTGTGAGAAACTAGGGTTGATAATGAAAGAGAAATCACATGTAAATTGTTGTGGCAAAGAAGATGGATTGCCAACAATGAGAGCTTGATCAATTCCCCCATATGTGAAATTAGTTCAAAGGTTAGGGGGCCCATAAGGAATGACCATCCCAATGAAGGGATCATAATTTGGGTGTATTTGAATCTTTTCATAGTATTTTGGTGTATATAACATGTTAAGCATCAACAAATGATATTCATTGAGTGACAAACATTGAAAATTTTCCTTTATTGGATCCTTATTAGGAATTTGTGTTGTCGATATCTATGTAACTAGGGGAGTGGAGCTTATAGAAGCTTCAAAAGTATCATGAAAGGAAAATGATGTATTAAATGGAATGAGAACATCATTTGGAATATAAGTCATGTTGCATGTTTTAAATGGAGGTGGGTCAGTGGGTATAATATGCACTTGCCCATCATGCTCAAACTTGACACAACAGTAAAAAGTTGAGGTTATACATGTCATAAAATGTATCCAAGGTCATCCAAGAAGTATATTATATTGAATATCTCATTCTACAACATATAAGAGCTCTAGAATTATGTGATGACCTACATGGATATGTAAGATAATAGTACCCACTGTAATAGCTATGGTATCCTTATAGGAGTAGAGTACCACATCAATTTGAGACATGTAATTGTCAAGAAGATCTAGCTCTTTGTAGAAATAGGTGGAAATAATATTAATACCATCTTTCCCAATGATCATGACTCTCTTGACATTATTTTTATCAATATATATGTGGTAGTAAAAAGGGTAGAGTCCTAATCTTCATGTTGTTGAAGTAGAATTTTTGAATTACTAAAGGAATTTAGGGAAATAGAATTAAGGGAGTTGACCAAATTTGTAAGAGGTTAGGGTTCATCAGGTTGTAACTTAATCACTTTTGAGCCATGAATCAAAGCTTGATAGTGTTGGGATGAATTTTGGATTAACTCAAAAAAGAACATTTTCATAGGCATTTGGTGAAGTTGTTTCACCTTCAAGCTTTGAATAATGTTTGAATATGTTAGTTTAGGGACACCCAAGATGGAAATATTTGGATTTGAAGGAGTGTATTTAGAAAAGGGATGAGCCCAAGGAGTAATGACCTTTTCCTTACCTTTATCTTTTTGGTTTTGTGATCGTGTAGCCACATTAATTGTGTTGATCTAAAATATAGGTGAAGGAGGTAGAAAAGGGGATATGACCACATCTTTGGGTTTGAATTTATGTGGAATAGTAGGAGGAATTGTGGATGCCAGAGGTGGAATAATTGGAAGGTTAGCATGAGTATCATCAAAGAGAGTATCAATATCAAAGTGTTACTGAATGACTACTATGAGGAATTTACAACTTTCAGTATTGTGTCTAGGCAAATGATGATATAAACACACTTGTGTATCATTAAACCAAGATGGATTTCTTTCAAGAGGCTTATAAGGCTTAATGGGAGGAAGGGTTATTATGGAATATTGTTTTCATAAGCATTTGTTGAAGTTGTTTCACCTTCAAGCTTTGAATAATGTTTGAATATGTTAGTTTAGGGACACCCAAGATGGAAATATTGGGATTTGAAGGAGTGTCTTTAGAAAAGGGATGAGCTCAAGGAGTAATGACCTTTTCCTTTACTTTATCCTTTTGGTTTTATGATTGTGTGGCCACATTAATTGTGTTGATCTAAAATATAGGTGAAGGAGGTGGCAAAGGGGATAGGACCACATCTTTGGGTTTGAATTTAGGTGGAATAGTAGGAGGAATTATGGATGCCAGAGGTGGAATAATTGGAAGGTTAATAGGAGTATCATCAAAGAGAGTATCAATATCAAAGTGTTAATGAACGACTACTATGAGGACTTTACAACTCTCAATATTGTGTCTAGGTGAATGATGATATAAACACACTTGTGTATCATTAAACCAAGATGGATTTATTTCAAGAGGATTATAAGGCTTAATGGGAGGAAGAGTTATTATGGAATATTTCAAATAATAACGTAGGAAAGAGCTCCGAGAGCCTACAAGTGGGATTGTACTTTTTGTGGTAATAAGAGCAGAAAATTTCTTTTATTTAGGAGTTACATAGGTGATTTTACATGGTGATTTGTTTGGTGGTGGTAGAGTTACATGTTTTGTTGACACTTTCTTGGTCTTAGGTATCTTAATTTTACATGTGAAAGGCCTACCAGGTGGAAAAGTTAGTAGTGGAGGTAACTTAACCTTTTGTTTTCTTGGGTTAGTAATATTCCAACTAAAGTAGAGGGGTGTCGTCACAAAATTGATGATAAAGTTGGGGGTCAAAAAGGGAGGGATTGTTAAAATCTAAGAAGCTTAAAATTTTTATATAGTTTAGTAAACTCTCTTGATTAATTAAATATAATTTCACATGTAGATGAATTAACTTAGAGACGGGGTGTATGCATAAATTCTTGATCTACTTTAATGTGGTAGATGCCTATGAGGGTGAGGGGTATAAAACAAATGGATGAGATTCTAGAGATTCTGGTGAAGAAGCTCTAACTTTGTCAAATACCTTGGGGTAATGGGTAGTGAGAGGGTTGGAGCTAAAGGTTGACATTCATTGTGTTGGATAAGGATTTTTAAGCTGGTCCCAAAATGTTGTGTTATCTAGCTTTGTGGAGTCAAAAAATTCTAAAATTTTCACCAACCATGAGAAGTGTTTAGATGAAGTTGACGTAGGCCTTATAATTGTGTCTTTATAAGGCTGAGGTGTTTGAGAAAGAGGAGTTTTTTTGGTCTCTACTAATTTGGGCCAAAGATGAGAAAGAGCCACAATAGGGTTTTCTTAGATAGAGATAGGAGAAGAGGCATGGTCTTCCATGGGTGGAGGAGAGGCAGGTGAAGAGGGTTCCTCAAGGGGGTAGACAATAGGTATAATTTCTCCATCAACATGTGTGTGAGGAATAGGTAATGTATAATCCTCCATAGGTAAAATAAGGGGTAAGAGTGGTACCATTGGAGAAGGCACAATAGGTCTCTCATTAAATGTGGGAATAGATAATATTGACTCTTATAGGTGTAAAGGTGGAGTGGATGGGGTACTACTCTCTATCAATAGAGGAGAGGTAGGTGAATAAGGTTCCTTAGTGGGGTATAACATAGGAATGATGTTCCCTTCAACATGTGATTGAGTAATTAGCAAAGTATGGTCTTCAATTGGTAAGAGGATAGGAAATATTGTTGTAAAGGGAACTAGCAATACTAGCTCCTCTAGTGGCAATAGAAGTGGTAAAGGGGTCTCTTCCTCAAATAGGAGTGGAAAAGGTGAAATGGGATCTTCTACCTAGGAAGGAAAAATGGGAAAAATAAATTCCATTGGCTATGGGGGAGGATTTGATAAAATAGGTGCCTCATGTTGAGGGGAAGGTTGAACTAGAGGTAAAGGAAAGGCCACATTAACTGTATGGATATTATGATCACCTAAGTTAGTTGTGGTCTATACAATATTTTAATTGGCTGAATGGTTAGGAAAAAGGTGTTTGAACACATCCATACTTTGACTAGCAGGTGCATTAGGATTATCTAAGACAATATCACCTCTATCAAGCATGTACTGAAAAATGTTCTTGAATGTCTTATAGTTATTAGAATTGTGGCCTTTAACTTGATGGTAGCTAAAAAACTCATCTTCCTTATACCAATTTGGAATAGGATGAGAAGGGTCAAATTGTATAAGAGGTTTTATTTGAGGAAGGATTATGACACCTTGTTATAATAGTTTTTCCAAAATGGATGTATATGGCTCCCGCATGGGAGTGTATTGTCTTTGTTCATACTGTTGATGGAATTGCTTGGTCAAATATTAGGAAGTTAGGGAATTCAATTGGTTTGTAGTTGTGGAAGAAGCTAACTTAATGACCACCATGTTGGTGGAGCCTTTATATTTTTGTCTAGAAGTAGAATTTTTTGAAGAGGAGGAGTCATTTGATTTTTAATTGGGGTTCTTACTATGCAACTTGACACTGCCTTCATCTATAGCCTAAATATTGAGTTTTTGCACCACTGTAAATGCTTCATCAAATGTGAAAAAGAGTCTATATTTGGAGTGTGGATGAAATGTGTTTATCATATTCACTTTGAAATATCTCAATAAGTTCAAGTTGGGGTAAGGAGGAGAGTTGATTGATCAAGCCTCTCCAGTGAGCAATAAAATATGTGATAGACTCATCATCAAATTGTCTAATGGAATAAAGGTCTATAATACAAACCTCTTTAGAAATGATAATAGACAAATGGTCAAGGAATATTTTTTCAAGTTGGGTAAAAGAGAAAAGGGAGTGCTAAGTTATAGAGCTATACCAATCCAAGGCAGCACCTAAAAGAGACATAGGGAAAGTGCAAAGTAGTAATGCATCATAATGCCCTATTAAATAATAATCATGTCTAAATTTTTATAAATGCTATTGTGGGTCTTATTTACTCTAGAAACAAGTAAATTTAAGGATTTACCATTGTATTGGATAAGGGTAAATAGGCACAAAAGGATGGATGGGTTCATTACATATTTGATCATAAGATAACACATTCTTTGAACAAAAAATGGATGTCTCTAGATTAGACATCTTATCCATTAGAATCTTGATGAGTTCTAGAGGGGGATTAGTTTAGAAGATACCTCTTAAGTTATAGGGAACTTGATAGGAAGCATAAGGAACGTATGACATAGATTGTTGTGGTTATATTGGCACAACATAAGGATAATGAGTTATAACCTGGGGGCAAAAATAAAAGGGGTTTATCTTATTGGCTTAGAGACTATGCTTTGGTTGGATGTTTTTATTATAGGTTAGGTTATTGGCATGGTTAAAATGGATGAAGGGTGAGTCATAACTTAGGTAATTATAGGCATGAGAGTAAATGGAATAGGTACCATCAAATTCTTGAATGGGGTAAGACTTGATTGAACTAGTTGTGGTTGTGAAAGTAAGGAAGTCATGCCTATGTTTAAATGGGATTGGGTAGTTGGAAATGCTTAAATTTGGAATTTTTTTATGGTTGGGTTACTTATTGAGGTGGTGGTTTGAGTAACCATGGGGAAAATAATGGAGGTAGCTAAAATTGAAGTTGTCTCCATTAGAGAGGTTGGCATACCATAAATTGGGTCACCTGAAGAATTATGGGTTTGGATCATGAAAAGGTAATGCTGAAGGGATGCCAGATTGTAATCAATAAATTTAGAAAAATATTGATCTCCTTAAAGAAAAATAGGAATTTGTTTGGGGCTGGGAGTATGATCTATATCTAAAGTATGCTCCATGATAGACTCAACAACTAGAGGGGAAGGTGGAAGTGGTTTTTAGCTTGCATAATCAATAATAATTTGGGCTTGAGCTCATATTAATACCATGCAAGAGGAAGTATAAATAGTCTTACTAATCTATATTAGTGATATAATAAGGAAAAAATAGGTTTGGGTATAGGTAAGTGGGTTGTTTCAGCTTGTTGTTTTGAGTAAATGAAAATTACACACTCACTGATGTCAGTCACTTAACCAATGTCGATAGAAAAAGTTTGTTGATGTTAGTGGGATTAACTGATGTCGATAGATAAAGTCTAACAAAATTATTATAGTTAATCAATGTTGGTCACTGTGATATCCTGGGAGAAGGAAAATCTAAAGTTATTGACACCCAAATGTAGAAAGTAGGTAAAATAGTGGATGCAAGAGGTCTGTGTAAGAAGGAAGAACACTAAAAAAACTTGATATAATAGGTTATACAAACTAAGTATTAGAAATAGTTTTCATTTTATGAATCAATAGTAGAACATCATTACCAACTCCAAAATACAAAAGGTAATAGAAAAGTATAAAAATAACATACAACTAGAAACTATTAACTCCTAGAGATTAATTTTAGTCTCATGTTGGCTTATGCCTTAATCAGATAGTGAGAAGAAAATTTGGTTGTCAAAGCTATTAGAAAGCAATCTATAGCTAGTTTCAAGTTAGTTTTAGTGCTCAAGAGGAAATTAGTGTTAGACTGGGTATGTGGCTTGTTATAAGAGCTTACTCCCTATAGTTCACAAGACTTGAATCCAAGCTAGGCCACTTAGCCAAAATATACCTTCCACCTAGAGATTATACTTTGTCAGAGAATGGAGTGGGTTCTCCCCTTGGTGGTGAAATCTAAGTAGGATAGTCAGGTAGGGTAAGATGATCCACCAGGTGATGAAATACTGATGGGCCTTTTCTCAAGTGAGTTTAGATATTTGTTTTTGTGAGTGTGATTTGGTTGTGTAACATAGGTGCACTATAATTCATTCATAATTCTTGTAATTAACCTGGTGAGCTAATATATGCAGCAAGCAAATAATGAAATGCAATAAGTTTTAAACCCAAATCTAAAATTTTTATCTTCAAATGAAAAAAAATATGAAATAGGAGTAGAGAATGAAATTCACTATCCTAATGTGCATGAAAGAAGAAATAAAGAAGATATTCTTTAAACTTGTAAGAAAAATGATGAATTACTTTTAAAGGAAAAGAGAATGAAAAGAAAATTTTAGTTTAATGCTTTTAAATAGAAAACAAAATGTTGAGTTTTTTGTTTTAAGAGAGAAAAAAGGAGGAAATGAAATAAATCAATTTTTCACTATAATGCACCTATGTGAATGCTTAAAACAAGCAATTAACCCAAGGAAAACTCTAGTGTCCCACCAAGCGTGCTAGAAATGTTTCACTAAAATTTGTCTATTTTAAGTCTAAATAAAAATAGAGAAGAATGATAGGGATAAGTGATTAGAATGAAATCATATTAGTTTACATGCCATATCCAAACATTAATAACACTCCTCTTTAGTTGGAGAGGACTAATAAGTAAGCAAACACTCCCACAAAATGTTTGTTAGTAGATAATTGAGTGGGTTGCCAAGCTATGCGCTTGTTCTAGGAAGTGTCAAACACCCTTAGAGATGAAAGTCCAATTTTGAGAGACAAAAGAGTAATAAATAACTATAAAATAGGTAAAAAGAGAGTGAAAGAGAGATAATGTTACCGCTATTCACAACTTGAGTGTAGAATAAAGTAATAGAGTGTAGGTGGTAAATTCTATTTGTATTTTAGAAGGTGTTTGGGTAGGTTTTGGAAAGGTTAATAAATACATAGTTGTTGACATTGATAAGGAAGTGACCAATATCAATTATTATACCAAGATCAATGGGTGAAGGTGATCAATGTTGGTTAGGTTTCTGAGGTCAGTAAGGGCAATAATTTCCTAAGAGTTTGTAGAAGGCTTTTTTGGGTTTGTAAAATGGTTTTGGTTAACTCTAGGAGATTGGGGAGAGTTGTGTGAGAGAGATTATGGGGTTTAGATGGATTTGGTCAGAGGTTTGGTGTGTTAAGTCAAGGGTAAATAAGTATGGAATCTCTATAACTCCCTCATTGGGGTTTATTCAGGAACGTGTAAAGCAATGAACAATAGATATAAAGTGATAGAAAAGTAAATTCTTAAAATACCTACAAAGTAAGTGATGTACTTAGCTATAGTGGTGATAGAATAATAAGTGTTAGATGGATGGCTCCTATCAAGTAGTCCAAACTGATGCCCTAAATAGAGAAAACAAGTAGGTGATGTTGGTCCTCAAGAGATTGGTTCCTGATTTGGATTGACTCATACAAGATAATAGTAAGCTAGGATGTCAAAAGTTAAATGCTAAAAGCTTGAATGTAAGGAGTTTTCTTGATTTTTATTGACCTGAACATTAGTTTAGATTTTAATTCAAATAACCAATATTGGTGATCCCACTGATGTCAATCATGGGTTGACCAACATCGATGGCCTTAGAATATGTAAAACTACTATTTTTATCCAGTTTTCTATTTCTCCTCATGCTAAGTGTGGCACCCATTACAAAAAGGTAAAAATAAGAGGCTAAGAAGGATGTAGTTAATTAAGAATTTAATTTTGAGGTAAGAATAAGTCTTAGGTAGTTAGGATAAGGGGATTAGGTCTTGAGGTGACTCATCAAGTGAGAATTAGTCTTAGGATGAGGTGGCCCAATAAGGTGGCACAAGGGTTTTTAATTAACTTAATTAAGTATTTTAAATTAATTAAACGTGTGAGGGGTAAAATCATGGGTTAGAGAGGCTAATCATTATTATTGAAAAATGGGCTTAAGGGGGCTTTTGACATAGGGATTTATTCATGTGTGTGACATAATTTTGGTGTCTACAAGTAGGTATGATCCTACCTTGGATATGTGTCTTAATGATCCTTTTGTGATTCTTGAGGACACTTTCTCTAATGTTAAGGCTAGCATTCCTAGGGAAATTTATGAGGGATATGTTGCCCATTATCCACTTACTCCATCACACAACATTAATCATCCACCTCACCTCCACAATCTCCATATCCCACTACATGATGGGGATAAATAGGACTATGTACCATTGGATTACCCTCTGCATTTAAAATCACATACCAAAAATACCATGATTCAAGACCATATTCCAAAAATCATAAATCATCATCAAATTATCTTTTATTTCATAAGCCAACATCAAAAAAATTCAAATCATCAGCCTAATCAAATAATGTCTTCCCCTAGTGAAGCCTAATATCAGGCACTAGGGGGTTATCACAATCAAAATAATCATTATATATCAAGTCAAAATTCAATATCTTCTAGTGAATCCTGACAACTATTACCAAGGGTCAATAAATTTAAAAATCATATGGCCAACCATCCTCTTAATGTTTGGATCAAATAATTAACAAATTAAAAGGTCTTGGATCCCATAGTCTCTTGGCACCAATATAAAGAATCTCCTCCAACATATCTAATGGTGTATGTGATTACCAAAACCCATCTTCATTCCTCATCCCATCATATCACTCATCTCAATCATATTTATCCTTCACATCCTATATTCCATCATCATAATCATGGTATACACCAATCCATATCATAACTCACACCCCTCAGAAGAATTATCCCTCGTAGGGGTCATGAAGATACCTGGTTAAAATATTTAGAGGACATGAAATCAATAATCAATAAAGGTCACCATCACATATTCCTAGCATCACCTTTTTATAGAATAGGTGTTGGCTAATGTCTCCATATAGCATTAATGTCCTGCATCTCACCCATCACTAATAAATTGAGAAGCCATCAATAAAGTTAAAAAAACATTTGCCCAATAGTGAAAACTAGTCCTCTGGCACCTTGGGCAAGTACCCTGATGAAAACTAGTTTTGGACATCATGGTAAAATAATCTATTATCCACATTTTTCCTCAAAACTTGGTGTCAAATCCTTCCATTTCATATCCTCATCCATATATTTTGTCTATATAACCCATTATCTTATCCATTTATCTATTATTCTTAACCATCAACCACCATCATATCATGCATCCTATCTCTTCTTCCTTCCCATATTGACATTTATAAGGAAGTGTAAGGTGTCTTGATAACTATCTGAAAACCATCTTGTCATATCCTCTGATGGACACCTATACAACTAGAAATTTAGTTCCTTCATGAGGTGGTCATCGGCTATCCCTAGTCCATTCATCCATGGTCCTCATCATAATCATCCTTTGTCATCCCATCCATCATCCCTCCATGCTTCTCTTGGTTTATATACTTGGTATTCCCTTTTATTGTAACCTCATTTGTAAAACATATATACATATCTGAAGAATCCCTAAAAATTAAAAAAATGTCAAAAACTCTAAAAATCATAAAATTTGAAAAAGCCAAAATAGTCCATCATGTCTTGTCTTATGTCTAATTCTATAATCACATCCATCACTATCTATCTCATATTTTCCAATATTTTGGATACCACATTCTATCTTGAGACCACATTGGAGTAGTCACCCATCTCTCCATATCTTAATCATCCTCTTAGCCTAGGTATTATTGGCACACATCACTTTGTCAATAATTTAATCTGGCACCCATCACTTCTTATCAAGGCATTTTCATACCTAGCACCCATCAAATCACCTCTTTACTAGTGTGGAAGGTACTTGATACCATTAATGCTATATCATTGCCTCTTCATACCTAGCACCCATCTAATAACTCTTTTATAGTATGAAAGGTATTTGATCCCATCATCTCCCAGTCTCTTTGCTAGATTGGATTTTTATAAGGCTTTATTTTTTGGTAATCCTTGTTCATCACCTTTATAAAATCACCTTCCTTGGCCACTTTTTTATTCTATTTCAAGATGAAGTCAATATTCAAAGACCTTATCCCATCCTCTATCCTTCTATCCTCAATTGGGGACAACATCTCATTCATACCCTTATCCAAGTCCTTTTCCAAGTCTTAATCCTAATCATGAATCATTATCCAAGTATTAATTCTAATCCTCATCATTCATCCTATCCAAATCCATTTTTCTTCTCAATCCATAATCAAATCCTAATCCAACTAGTCATTAGACAATATATTGTGACACTATATGTAGATACTCATGTGTGTTACTTGTTTGTTATGTTTGTCTTTTACCATGTATATATCTTGTTTGTCTTATGTTTTTTTAGTATCATCACATTTTTTCTATTTTTCAATTAACATAGATTTTATGAGGTTACCAAAAGTGCCCTCAAAGATGCAGAGTTTTCTATTTTTCCATGCACTTTGACATAATGTCCTCTTGGTCACATCTATATCATGGGAAATATTGTCAAGTGTTGTAACTATTATATTACTTAGACTATGATGAGATTTATGACATTAGTGATGGCTTTATCTAATAATTTACCTCATCATCCTACTCCCCATCACAAACCATTTGACTAACATCCCATATTTTATCCTTCTCATCATCTGAATCATATTATTCACTCATTAAGAAGTCTAATGATCATCAATTATCATCACTTTCTAATTATCATCATCATCATCTCCTAGTCATAACTACATCAACCTAAGGTCTTTTCAAACTATGTAGGCAACATTTGGCCATGTTTTAATACCCAAAAATAGCTCAACTATTATCTCTATCATCCATCATAATCCTCTAGTCCTACATCAATCAAATAATTTGGTAACTCAATCATATTTATTCTTCTTTATCATCACCTACATCATCTTGATCAATTTAGATTTGAGCTACACCCATCTGTAATCTAATGCATATTATCTTAGCCCAAAACTCTCTTTTGCATGTGTTCTTGTTTGGGATATGTCTAAATCTTGTTTCCTTTTAATCATATATCATCTTATTACAATTGATTCCCCCTTAGGATGTGTCGGTAACTATAACACCCATCATATTTACTCCCTATGTATGTGTCCTTACCAAGGGAAATATAATAAATTTGTAGCTTATTTCTCAATTCAACTTCATCTTCTTCATCTTCTATCTCCCATATGTCATCCCATCCACTCATCTCTCCATCACATCCTACCCCTCAATATTCTTTTGGGTAGGTATATGTATCATTCTTCCCTACATGTCTCCTCGAGGGGGCATCATATCCCCTAACATCATCTACTAATATTCATCTATGACATGGTTTTTATGTAAAATACTGTTAATCCTTCCACTTTGATCTAATTTCAATGCCCTTTCAAAATGGGGCAAAATGTATACACCTAAAATTACTCACTTCATTATTATCGACTAATATTCTTATTAGTCGACATTAATTTTTCTTAACCTTTTATTTCACGAATTTATCCTATTTTTATCCATTTATTTAATATCCCCCTTTAATAATCCTTTATTCACTATCTTTAGTCTAATCCCATTCCCTCATTAATTCTTTTTAAATCCCTATTATCCTAATCTAATCCTAGTTATCCATTATATGGGAATTAAAAATTCCCATAACTCCACCTACCCACCTACTAACCTACACCCTAGCCTTTCTAGCATCCCTATGTCCCTAATCCTCACCTAATACCCCATATAACCATTACCTAATCCTCTATTATCCCTAATATAATGTATAAGTATCTAGAATTAGAGAAGGTCCTCCAAGTCTCTAGATGTCTCTAAACTAGAGACTTCTAATGAACTTAATATTCCTTGAGTAATCCACAACCATGGATCTCATCCCTTCAAATTTGAATATCAACCCTTGATCTTCCCTCCATAATTTATATAATCAGCCTTTCTCCTCCATGGAAGATCATCTCATGAAACCATATCAAATCTATGCCAAAATAAATCCTTGCATCCATTATCAAGATCCTACATCAAGCCATCATGATGTCTAAATTCTGAGTCAAGGTATATCCATCTAAATCTATTTGAATTTTTATTTAATATTGGTTTAAATCATTTATGATCTAAGATCTAAATGTAGGATTAAGTGGTTATTTCATCTAATTTTATTTAAATATTAGTGGCTTTAGACTTTAACTGAGAGAGTAAAATTTGGGTAGATTGAATTTCATAGTTTAATCTCATAGGCCCAAATTTTAAGCTATAGAGTCATTAATAGAAAATAAATAAAAATTGATGGAAAATAAGTTATCATATGATTGATCAGATTGACTAAACAAATTAAATTTCTCTAATTTTGATCTGATGAAAAATCTAAATCAAATTTTTTTGATGAACTATCTGAACTATAATCTAATTCTTGATAACTATTTTTTAGTATACCATGTCATGATTTGATCATAAATAAAAAAATATAAAAATTTATTTATGAAATTCATGTTCAAAATTCAACATTAATATAGATAATATTTAACATTTGAACATATCATGATTGAGTGAGGAAAGCTTACAAAAATCTTGAATTTATCTTTGAATGTGAGTAAACTTCAAGGATGAGCTAAATTCAACAATACCAATTTTTTAAATAATCTAAATATAATTATGAGGTAAGTTATTATTCCAAAAAAGAAAGAAAATATCACCACTTGGTTGAAAAGGAATAGAAATTTCATTTAATTTTGAAAAAAAACATAATAAATATTCCCCTATATATTCTTTTTCTTTCAAATAAAGTGTGAACCAAGTTATTAGACATTGACGTAATTTATTTTCAATTAATATTTTGATTTAAATTCATTTTTGAGTGATCTCATCCATGTTTTCTATAACTGAGTAAGAAACAATCACAAACTAAAACTATAACTATAACTATGAACTAAAAATTGGTAACCAGTTATGGTAATGTGAATCATTAAAGATAATAATGAATAAAAAATAAATTTGATTTAAATTCCCTAGTAGAGTCACCAAATTTGTTGATAGTAAAAAATTTCACACCAACAAATCAATCTATTAACCTATTATGAAGGTCAAGATGGAATTGTACCATTTTAATTGTAAGGGACCTATGGCTAAAAATCAGCACTAAGGTGTGCAAAAGGGTCTTTTAAAGTTCTGGGGAGTACTATGTTCAATAATAAATCTAAATCAAATTTAAAAACATTTACTAAATCAATCAAACACAATATGAAAACTATGTCAATAAAATTTACTTATAAACAACGTTTTGTTCCAAGAATCTAAACATTCCTTTATTATATATAACTCAATCTTGAATCTGATATAAATTGTCATCTAACCTATCTTATAGAATAAATTCCATGAATTAGAAAATCTATTGAAGGACATAAAATTCAGATTATTGAAAATTATATCTTATGTCCATACTCATAATGATCATCAAAGATAATAAACAAAGGAAGCATAGAAGACAAGATGAAAAATTAATTTAAAAACATATTATCAATAAATAAAGAAAACATACATAACTCAACAATCCTAAAGAGATAAAAAAACAATAAAAACTAACTTAAAACTAATATAAGAAGTGTAATCTAAACTAAAACTAACACTAATATAAAGAAAGAAATAAAAAATAAATAAAAACTACTGAAGAAAGTAAACTAATGTTAATGAAAAGTAAACTATAAATCAAACTCAAATAAATAAAATACATTATAAAATAAAAAAATTGTGAATCTTAATAAATAAGAGTCATCTTGGCAAATTATATCTATTTTATTTGAAAAATCAACATCCTTCATACAAAATATCTTCAAAGATAACTTTTATAATCAATTAGATCAGTAATTTACTATAAAAAGCAATGTTTTCATCATTATTCAGATTGCATACTTAAATTCTACACATAGGACTATAAGATAAAATTATTGAAAAATATTAAACTTGATAATATTTAGATAATCAATTATAAATGATATTATACAACTAGATATACTTGCATTGTCTAATGACTATACTCAACCATCAAAGAAAGTACCATTGGTCTATCTATAAAAGCCATGCTATCTTAGAAAATTTGAATAAAAGAGAGAGATAAATGATTGACTTGATAGTGTATAAGTCTTCAATACTCATGTTGTTCCTCCTTTCAAATAAATCCTTGATCTCCTTTTAAACCTCCAAATTTGGTTGAAAAATAAGTTATATCTAGCTTTAGTTAGTTATTTATCAACTTTATTATTTAATTTTAAAAGTTAATTAATTTGACGGTTACAAATTAAAAATTATTTAAGACCTTTTAAAAGTCTCAAGAGATCAAATATTTGAATTTATACCAAGTATTCCTAATGGGTGGGGTCCCCTTTTAGTTAACTAGTAATATTTATAATATTGATTAATCAATAGATAATCAAATAATATATCATATTAAATGAAATTCATCTTTATATTAATTACGATTTGCATTTTAATTTACTCAATAACATGTGTGTGTGTGTGTGTGTGTGTGTGTGTGTGTGTGTGTGTGTGTGTGTGTGTGTGTGTGTGTGTGTGTGTTATTGAGTTAATTAAAATGAAAAATGTAATTAATATAAAGATGAATTTCATTTAATATATATATCTATATATATTTTTTGGCATTAGATTGATTATATATATCAAAACTCCAAAAACTTGCTTCACTACTATTTATTCCATGTGAAATACCATGCTTCCAAAAACAAATTATTTTTTGAAATACCTTGATAGGAAAAATATTTTGACTATATCATGTGAAAGATGAACCAAATATATCCATAAAAAACTTTCACTTTTATGGAAATATAAATTTTAATGTACTTTCTAGCCATCTTAAATTTGATGTTCAAATGATCATCAAACTTAATAATTTCTGGTTTGTGGTGACAGTTATTTGGCCTTCAAATTTAACACCACAAATTTTTTTGTAGGTAATCATTTTTAATATTTTGTATAACTAAAGTAAATTCAAAAAATTTCAAAATCAAATATAACCCCATTGTTAAGCATTAACTTACTATCATGATTCAACATCATTAATGAACCATAAAAATTATATTCTTCACAATTTTGTCTTGAAATACTCTGTCCATACCATTTTATTTTGTTCCATATATTCATGGTTTTGAAATATTATCAAAATATTTCATTTTGTCAATCAAAACCTTAATGAAAATAATATACTCAGATTCTCATTAAAATCCCTTCCAAGTATCAAATTTTGATAACTTCAAACCATTATTTTCATTCAAAGAATTTTAAAAAAAATGAAAAACCATTATAGTTTCTACATATATTCTTATTGAGAAGTTTCAAAAGGAATCAACATGAATCCTTCAAAAAAAAAAATTTGATATCACTATTTTGAAATAATTTATCACAATTTTTAAACAACCATTACTCTTTCTAACATCTTCAATTTTGACTTCTACAAGAAGACTATAACATCTTAATGAAAAGATTTCCAAATAAAACTTTCGCAATTGACTAGAAATATGTTAATATTTTTTCATAAAACATCTCCATAAACTAAAATGGTTAAGCTTTCTTCCAAAATCTATATATGTATACAAATTTAAGATTTAATAATATAAACAAATAGAGTTCATTTTCACAAAACCCTAGCTACATGAAACTTTTGCTTCAAAATATTGAGATTCCTAATTGTTTTAATTGAAAAAAGACCCTTAAAACTCAAATTTGACGCATAAATTTAGAAAAAAAGAATTATTTTCAAAACCCAACCTAATATATCTTTATAACTTTACCATGAAAATTTATCCTTCATGAATACATGAAACTGTATAAAACTATGACTAGAAAATGTATTTACATGTTCAAATAGCTCATGAAACCAACATATATGTATCTCATCAACCACAAGATAAATATATTTATAAAAAACTAAACCATTTTATTCAATATTTCATGTGAGAAGTGATATATTTATCTAATATAAACTATAATTTCATTCAACTTCCTAAAACACATATGCATAGATTCAAAAAGATAGTTTCCTCAAAACCTATAAACATGCATAGCTAAAATTATATTATTTTCCATGAAATTGAAATAATGTTCGAAATAACTCATAAATATTTCCAAAAATTTATTCATTTTGCTCATGGCATACCTAGATCTGTAGTCTATTTATCTGTCTACTCAAAATCTCTATCTACAACTCAAAAATCAAAACTGATAGAGTTTCTCTTCTACAAACAAGCTTCGTGAAATGAACAAAATGAAGAAAAATAATATATTTGTAATTTCCATCCTCTACCATAACTATTTTTGTCATCTGTCAAATTTATATTGGCTTCATCCAATTGAGGATGTACTTAACAATTGTACTAGCTAGATTAGCAAAAATTATCAAACTTATTAATCACTAAATTGATTACTAAACCCCTTACCATTATTCAAATATCAAGGCATGTAATCCTTAAAATAAATTCTCAAACCACCAAAATCTTTATCATGATCTAAAATCATCCAATATGCCTCACATTGAATTCACCCTCCTAGATTGTAAGTCACTAAACCACCAACTCACCAAACAAACATCCCATGTCATGTAATTTCATGACTTGAAACAAAGTCATACATATTACCTTTCAAAATCACCAACATTTATTCTCTTTTAAATGTATTCCATCAAGACATAAACTTAGGTAATAAATTTGAAACCATCATGGCCCAATAGTGCTATGTACCTAGGGATATGATATATGGGTTGATGGAGATGCCGACATATGGCACACATCCCCTTAGTTAGTTGTATGGGTATAATATATTAGGATAATAGAGTAACTTATGGAAGTAGTACATTGGGTAATGGTCGGCCTACATTGGATTAGGAGGTTACCCATCCATGGGTTAGATAGATGTATATATATAGAGGAGATGAATATCATGGTAAATATATGAAGTAAGCATTGAGTCTTCTATTGTAAGAGGATATTAGAGGTTGTCCCCTCAAAGAGAAATTGTGGAGTTATTCCTTCCTAAAGGAGTATTATATGGTTTTTCCCTACCTTAAGGGTATTTGTGCATATATTGAATATCATGAACATTACAAGTGGTATCAGAGCTTCGATTATGGCAATTTGTGTGGAGTGAAACACTAATTTCACTATATATTCTGAAATATAAGGAATTTTTATTTTAAATTTTTAATAAAGATGTAATAAATTATAATAGAAGCGTGGTAAAATTTTCAAAATTTTTTGATTCGTTTTGAGGGAGTTATTAATATTTTAGGGTTTATAATAATTTCACTATATCTTCCGAAATATAGGGAATTTTTATTCGAAATTTTTAATAGAGATGTAAGTGGATTTAAGAGAAGTAAAATAAAAATTTCAGAATTTTTAGATTTGTTTGGAGTGATTTATTTCCATCTTATGGATCAATTTTGACATTTTAGGGTTTCATTAACCCTAATTTATTTGTGGATCATGGAGTTGAAAAAAATTTTAGGGGAAGATGATATTGATGCTAAAGAATGGTGGCTCCTTTTGGAGAATCATTTTAGAAAAGCTTTTGGGCAAAGATGATTAACTCCTTTTTTGTCTGGGCCTGCACTAGATTGATTTGATCAGTTGAGCTGTACAGAAAGGTTTTCTTCATGGAAAGAACTAGAACAGATTTTTTTAGATCGATGGGCTATAAAACAAGAAGTAGAAAAAGAAGAATCAGTAGAATAAGAAGTAGTAGTAGTAGAAAAAGAAGAAGAAGAAATAGAAGAATCAGAAGAAGAAGAAGAAGAAAAAGAAGGGTTCAAATAATTTGGATCCAAAGAAATCTGAGTCAATTTTTCAATTTCATGGATACATTCAAAAGAAGAAGGTAGTTGTGTCCATAAACCCTACTAGCAAGTATAATATGATATATGGGTTGATGGAGATACTGACATGTGGCATCTCCATCAACCCATATATCATATCCCTAGGTACATAGAAAATAGTTTATTATTTCAAAACTTAAGATAAATGATCTTAGGTTAGGACCTTTGAAAACATAAGCCTTGAAAGACCATTAGGATCCCTAAAATATCTAGTCATATCAATTTAGAATTTAGGATAGATAATGTTTGAATTAAATTTATAACCCATTAGGAATTATCCTAGGTTATAAATAAACCCTATAATCTCAACCTTAATTTAATCACAAGCTCATTTATGACACATAATAATGTGACCAAATTACCATGACACCTTTAAAACAACCAATGTAATCAAATATTTTCATTTGGATTATTAAATATTTGATTCAATTAAATATTTTAAAAAACTTGTCAATCAACTATGATAGTCAATACTCTATGCATTTTCAAACTAAAAAGTTAACTTCTGACATGTTAAAATATGACTATTGATTCATCTATAACTAAAACTATAACATTCATTTGATTATATATATATATATATATATATATATATATATATATATATATATATATATAATGCTGATTTCAAAACCACTATAATACAAACATGAATTCATGAATACAATAATTAGCAAATTATTAAATTTAAATCATGAATATTTGTAAATAATAGTAATTGACTTAGGGTCTCCAATTATAATTTTAAATATTATGACTAGGCCATCATTATAGCTGAGTATGAATAATTATATATTATTTCATAAAAATTGGGGGTGTAAAAATTAGACATAACATAGTTAGGTAGGGCTATCATAAAGGATATAAATGGGAAAAAGGAGGTTAATTTTAGGGATCATGTCATCTTTATCAATCAAAATTTATGAGTTTGTGAATCTTGTTTGAATTTCACCTGTAGAAGATGAAAACCTTATTTGGGAAACCAAAGTTGAGGATAAAAACCTCCAAACTTTAACTAAGTGACTCTATTTCAATGGTTATAGTACGTATATTTGATCAATTTGGGTTATCAAAACATTGCTTTAGGTAAAAAATTGTAAGAAGGGCATCCAAGAGGAGTGACACAACATTTTTGAGGCAACAACTTATCTTGGAAGCCCTAAAAGGGTGTAAAATAGCTTTGTGAGGGAAATGAATCCACCTTAAGGTTTGGAAGTACCCTTTTCTATGGTAATTCAAGCCTATTTTTTGATTTGAGGGCATAAACACCTACTTGGTGTTTTATTATATTTTATAGATATTGATTTGATTAAAATACCAAATTTAAAGTTACTATATTTGGCTATAATATTTACAATTTTTGAAAAGTGTTTTTTAGAATAAGATATTGAATTTATGCCCTAAAATTGGTATCTACAAAATTTTGAATTTTTATTTTCCTAAGGTTTGAAAGGAAAATAAAATATATATAGTTTTTAGTTAGGGTTTTCTATAAAACCCAAGTTATTTTAAATTAATTAAAATGGGACATTTTAAAGGCATTAGAGCAATTTTATGGCTAGTTGAGGGTAACAAGTCATTTGCATACTCTCCATCATGTGTGGCTGTGATAGAAATATGAAGTTAACACATGAAGCCATGGAAGATATTTTACAATCTATGTAAGATTTTTAAAAGGAACTAAGGACAATGGTCTTAAGGCATGGATGATTTTTTTAGGGTTAAGCCTTTATTTAACCCTAAAACATTTTTATCTAAGGTGATCTTATCATTAACCCTAGATTTTACATTGAAGAGGTATATATAAATGAAATAGATCAAGGGTGATAATCAGATTTATATCAAGTCAATTAGATGCTAAAACTCATATATAAGCATACATTGAATTTATTATGCTAAGATAGTCTAAATATGGAAAGTATAATTATGTTAGATATATAAATAGCAAAGAAGTGATGTCCTTATATTATTTTGTTACTAATATAGTTCTAGATATGGAATATAAATTAGGTTGGAATGAGATTCTAGAACAATCATCAAATTCTATATCTGACACTTCTATCATTCTAGTTAACAATGTCAGTTTGGGAAGGTTGCATCGATTCTACTATCTGGGTTCAATGTTAGTGTCCTATATATAATACATACTAAAACATGATGTGACAACATAGATGACTCTGGGATTTAATTCTCCTTCATCTAGAGTTACAAATTTGTGTCATTAACTATCACTCCTTTGTGAAATGAAAAAACCATAGTTCTTCATTTTCATAGTGACCTTAGGTAAAAATGATTTAGTGGTCACATGATTTCAAGATAACCATAAAGACCCCAATATCAGAGGGCATTTCATACATAGCCAATAATCCACAATAGGTACTCAGACTCATGTTGTTCTCCCTTATATGTTAGTTTGTGTGTGAATCATACAATATGTCCAAATCAAGTATAATAGTGACCTATCTTATAACTTAGCAAATTAGGCTCTTAGGTTTTTCCTTTAGTATTTAAGACTAGTAGATGTGCAGTACCTATGACTAGTATGGAAATATGAATAAATAGGGAAGCTTTGTTCAATTGAATTCTCTTTAAATGTTCTTTTTTCTAAATGCTAGGTATTATTCCCATGTTTTTAGGTGAGGAATGAATAAGGGTTGATCTTGTATTGATATTACTCCCTTTGGAGTAATAACTCACATTAAATCACTTAGGTCAACCAGTAGGATACATTTTATTTTTAAATTGGATGAATTTGGGGCATTGTACACTTTCATTCAGACATGATAGTAATGTCAATGCTAATATCTACTATGGATGTTAGTGTACATAGAGAAACAAAGTATGTACAATTTTTTAAATTATAGAGATGAAAGATAAGTACATTTTAATCATTGTAAATAAGATAAAATACTTTGGTCATCAACATAAAACTAGTCAGACTAAGAGATATAGGGTAAGGGGCACAAATATAGAGTAGATGCAAGACTTGTGGAAGCAGGATAGGTAAAGAACTGATAGGAACAACCAAGGTTTGAGTTTTCCAAGTGTACAATACTAAAGTGTTATATAATCATAAAATATCTAAATTTCCCCCCTTTAATATAGTAATAAAATTGATAGTTTAAAGGAAAGGAATTCATACATGGGTGTGTATGCACACCTTATATTTGCATGTTCCCAACTTGAGCACTTTGATGGTGATTGGCTTACAACCAAGAGCATGTTATAGTATAAAATCAGTGTATATAATCTGGGATTAAAATTACTTAAAATATATTTAAATTGAAAAATTAAGGTTTAGGAGTACACTTGTTTGTTGATATAACTGCCTTGCCTATTGACAAGTTGATTTAAAAAATATTTATTATTATAAGGATCTAAAACTAAGATTAGGAAAAAAAATATATAAATATTTAAAGTGTATATATTGGAGGAGACATATAGAGAGAGAAAGAGAGAGAGAGAGATTGGAAGGCACATAGCTCCAACTCGTGCAACCTAATGACACTTATAACTTAGTGAGGCTAGATGATAAATTCCAACACCAAAACTTGGAAATATTGAGTGATTTGATCACCTCAACCACACCAAAATATGAACCAGCTAATCTAGTATATTGGCTCAATAAAGTCTATAAAAATCTATGGGGTATTAATACAAAAAAATTCATGATATGGTAACAATCCATAAAAGAGTTTTAGAATTTAAAATTGATTTGGATTTTGTAATAATAGGCACATGTTATATAACACATTCACCTTAGATATGTATCATGTTGAAACTATGCATAATAATAGTACCAATATATAATTCTAACTCAACTATAAATCTAAATCATATAACTGTGTGCCTTTGCTAATTTAGAAAATTATGTACGTGTGGAGAACATGCTTATAAATCATTCCCATATTATATATGGATAAATATTAAAAATTATATAAGTACCAATGTGGATGACATGTTTAAAAAACATTCCCCCATTATAATCTAAAGATGTTAAATACTAAATAGCAGTAGAGAAAATGCTTCCAAAGCATGCCCCCAATAAATTTGAGAATTTTGAATGTGTGGAATCTGTGGCCATCTGACATTCACCTACTATGTCTACAAAATTATATAAGTACCACATATTGAATGAGTGTGCATAACATTCTTCCAAAACATGCCCCAACTAAATCTAAAAACTATGCCAAGTGTGGAAAACATGACTCTATGTCATTCCCCCACTAATATACCCCCTTTGGGGTGATGGAAAGATAGGTACTAGTAATTAATTCACCTCAAAAGGATAATATGAATGTATAATCTATGAATGTAACAATATAACATATAAAAGGAACATGTCTAGGTAAATGTATCATTGAGGCTCATAGAATCAATTTGATCACATGAATCCCTAAGGTGCATGATAAATATCATGGAAAAATATATATAATACCAATATAATCTGAACAAGAAAATAATCACACACACAAGATCACTCAAAAGCAATTCAAAAGGTAATGGTCCAAGGAGACTACAAATAAAGGGCATGTTCAAATGTTGCATAATTGAAGGGATATGACTTAGTTAAATGTCTAAAATAGAAAAGGGGGACATATTTAAATTTCCATATAGAAAATAATGGCATGTAAATGTAAATGGAAGCATATATAGGCTTATGGGATGCAATAAAAGGAACATATTTAAATTCTATAACAAGGAATACAATACCAAGGCAAGACACTCAAAGAAGTGCATAAAGTAAAGCACAAGTAACTAACATAATCATGTCATTTTAGTCCACGGATCTAATGTTGTTAGGAAAAAAAGTATAGCATATAAAGTACCCTATGTAATATATAATCATGGATAAAAGCATGTGTAAGTACATATGTAATATTAAACATGATAATATAGATTGATCATCAAATCATATAACCTGTTTGTATCAATATCAAATAAGTGGATGGGGGCATATGACATGAGTAGAGGGAAATACAAACAATCAAAACATGAATGTATCATGTATATGTGTATTGTTGTATAACACTCAAGTATAAGTGTGACACATATGTATATGTAAGAGTAATTGATTATGTCATTCATCAACATGTAACTAACACATAGATGTGAAGAATCCAATTGAACATGTAGGTGCTAAGAATATTTTTGGAGTTTTTTATGTTTCTGATTTTTTGGTATTTTTTTGATTTTTTAGAGAGGAAGGATCATCCTATTATGCCATCTAATGGATGGTCATAGATATGTAACCATTATGAATCTAGTGTAATACCTATGTACACTAATCGAAAGCATGTGTAGGTTTAATATCTATCACTATGGTATCAATGGTTATCTACACATGTAAAAGAAGAATAAATGGTTGTCAAGTAATAGGAGTAATAGGATTAGGGGTTCTTTTAATAAATCATGCAGTGTTCATTTTTTAATTTGGTATAACAATAATATGTTCATTTTGAGGTGCTCTAGATATTTAATCATGGTATGTGGTAGAATATGGGGGTTCTTTGGAATCCACTATATTCCTCTAATGTAATGGTATCTTAAATATTGGTATCCTAATAAATTATATTTCATTTTTCTTACCCTTTTATGGTGAATTACCCTTATTAGGCTTGATAACTATTTTTTTGGGTATAAGTTTTTTTTTCAATTGGATGCTCATATGGAATTTTCAAAACTATAATTACCTGATTGGCATGAATGTATTTAACACAACCATGAATTTTAGACAATACTAATCATAGAGTGTGTATCTAAGTTCATCCTAGTAACATATCAAATATTCCTATGGAAGGGATAAATGAAAAGGTAGTAACCATATGTGTAGGACCAACCTATAAAGGTAAGTCAATCTCATTAAGAACCTTTTGGGAGGTCCCATTGAATGCTCTAACTAATCTAGTAGTGGGGCATAAATCATTATGAGTATAACCCAAGTGTGTAAGTAATTTCATGGTATAAATGTTATTGATTACACCATTATAAATCATAACACTATGTATGGGGAATTTATCAAGGTATTATCAAATAAATAAAGAATGAAGATCAAAATCATCATCCTTAATTTCACTATCATCAAAGGAAATAAAAAGTATCTAAACCATAAAAGGTATATGCCATGTGTAAGTACCAATAATACTATCTAATTAGTGCCCATAATTTTATGGAATAAGATGTAAATTATATGCCATTTACACTTCTAGTTCCTTCTTATAATGGTATTGTAATGGATTGTTAAATATTTTGTGTTTATAATGATTTTCAGGTTATGAGCTTGATTCATTTAGTGGATCTTCAAATATAAGTTTTTGGTCATGGATAAGATCTTGAATATTATGTCTTAAGGAAAAAAATCTACTTATAAAATGTCCTAGGCCTTAATGATAATAACAATAAGAATTCATATCATATCCTTTAGGTAGAGGTTGACTCATATCAACCTCAATAGGATGAAGAGATATAAGATGACACTCTAGTAAATATAGGATTAATGAAGTTGGGGACTCAAGTAAATAACTAATTCTCCTTGATTTATTGGATAAGACAAGTCAAATAGGATATTTTGAAACAATGTTAACCATGGTGGTTGTTTCTTTTTTAAGATCTAGAGCTTTTTACCTCATAACTTGGTTTAATCATGAATTTTGTAAAATATGTAGATGTAGTTGGTGTGTTTACTACATAATTGAGATTATTTAATAGCATAAGCTTCATTTCATGGTCCTACACAACATGGCATAAGTCATCGAAAGATTTTAGCTTCTAAAAAACCATGGAATCATGTAAAGGAACAAACAAACCATGGTTGAATATATCTTAAAATTATTTGTACTCCATAAGATTGGTCATTTTGGCTAGCATTGTCTTATATCTCAAGACATATTATTTTATAGCTTCATTGGTTCCTTGTTTGATTTTGGAAATTGGGAATAGGAAACCTTTTCAAAAATATTAATGGAAAAGTGTGATAAGAAATTATTTACAATAGGTTTGAATTATTTTATAGTTTGGATAGGTAAATCATATAACCACCTCAAAGCATAGTCCTTGAGGCTTCTTGGAAATAAATTGGTCAAAAGTGTATCACTGGAAGCATAGATGAGGCATACTACATAAAAGGTTCAAAGGTGATGTTTAGTATCACCCTTGATGTGAACTTACGTGTAACAAATCTAGTTGTCAAATGGTACAAATATATATCAAGTGCTAGAGGGTTATCCAACACATCTTATGAATCTCTAGTATGAGGGGATTTTAAATCATTTTTTTCAATGTTTGTAACCCTCCAAGGTCTTTATAACTTGAAGGAGTGATTAAACTATAGGTCTAGTAGGATGTATATTACCAATTTGAGTAGTGACCAAAGGTGAAGAAAATATGTTTTGAGTATTAATAGGCATTGAAACTAGTATTTATATTGATATAAATGGTAATTACATGATATATGTAGCAATGGTAGTTTCAAGAAACAAAGGTTTAAACACATAACATATGCCCCCACTAGATGTATTAGGTTGTAATGTGTTCAGGGTGAGGGATGTTTCCATTATAGTTTTAGAAATTCTTTCCTCAAATATAGTTTTTAATATCTCTTCAAGATCTTTAGGGTTTTTTTGAATATGCTCATAAAATAATTCAATTACATGCACTTAATCATAGTCTATTTTATCATTTACATTTGTTTCATGGTTTTCATTATTATAATCTTCTTCTATGATAAACCTATCATAATTTTTTTCATTTTCAACATGGATATCATCATGGTCTAAGGTATTATATCCCTCATTATTTTGAGACATCTTAGATGTTTAGAGAGGAAGCTCAATATATTCAATAAGCACACCTCCCAATCTAGTGCTATGCGTAGGTTGCATGAAAAATAGTAAAAGTATGAAATTAAAAAGTAGAGAAATTGGAAACCTTAATTGGTTTTAAACCCAAAGAATTATAAAAAATTACGTTTAAATAAATCGAGGTCACCAAATGTTTAACCTCAAAATGTTTTAGTTTGTGGTGATCTTATCATTAACCTTAGATTTTGCATTAAAGGGATACATATAAATGAAATGGTACAATGGTGAAAAATATATCTATAGTAGGATAAGTAGATTCTAAAACTTAGATAAAATCATACACTAAATTTATTATACTGAGATAGTCTAAATATAGAAAGCATAACTATGCTAGATATATAAATGAAAAATAAGTGATGTAATTAGCTTATTCTAATTATAATGAATTTATAGATATAGAATATATATAAATAAAGTTTGAAGGATATTATGGAACAATTGTCAAATTCTATATCTAATACTTCTAGTAGTTTGGAAAATAACATCATCCTGGGATGGTTACATTAATGTTATTGTCTAGTTTCTATGCTATATGGAATAATTGATAAAATAGGATGTAACCACCTATAAACTTATAGGTTTTGATTTTCCTTTACTCTAGTTCATTTAGATCTAGGTCATTGATTATCTCTTCTTTATGAAATGGTAAAACCCTAGTTCTTTATCATCATAGTGACCTTGGGGGAAAATGGGTTAGTGGGAAAATGGTTTTGAGATAACCTTAAAGACCTCATTTTTTGAATAAATTTCTTACATATCCAATACTTTATAAGAGGGCCTCAGACTCATGTAGTTCTTCCCTATGTGCTAGCTTGTGTGTGAATCATATAATATGTGCAAATCAAGTATAACTATGACCTAGATTATAACTTGTTAAATTGGTATTTTGGGCTACTCATTTAGTAATTTACAGTAGTAGATATGCAATCCTTATGAATATTATATAAATAGGAAAAAATTGGGAATATTTGTTTAATTAAATGTTTTTTAAATTCTCTTTTGTCTGAATGCTAGGTATTGTTCCTATGTTTCTAGGTGAGGAATGAATGAGGGTTGATATTGTATTTATATTAATACATTTTGAGTAATAATTTGCATTGAATAACTTAGCCTAACCATTAAAATACATTTTATTTATAAGGTTATATTTAGGGCAATGGAAATTTACATCAAGAAATGATAATAACATCAGCACTACTATTTATCCTAGACATTAGTGTCTAGGGAGTAATAAAGTAGGTATAGGTTTAGAACTTGTATAGATGGAAGATAAGTAAATTTTAATCATTTTGGGAAAGATTAAAGACCTAGGTCATCAACATAATACTATTAATACTAAGATATATAGGCCAAGGGGCATAAATATAGTGCATATGCGAGACTTGTGGAAGTGGTAAAGGTAAAAAACTGAGAGGAATAACCAAGGTCTAAGTTTACCAATTGTATAAGACTAAGGTTTTATATAATCATAAAATATCATCTATAGCCCTAGACCTCAAGATTATCTCTTAAAATAATAAAAATTACCAATAAAATTGATGAATACTTCACCACAAAAGATCAAGTTACCCATAGAGGAGTCCACCATGCAAATTGAAAACAAAGAACCCTCTAAAGGGAAAGACACTGATTCAAATGTACAAAATTTTATGGTTAAAGAACAAAAATAATTCATATTTTCAAGAGTAGAGGATGTAATGAGGACCCAAAAAATGTGTTATTAATGGCTAAGGACAGCTAGGGAAGATAAGTTGATATCTACCCAAGTAAAATACCTATGAGAAATTAGGGTGAATAATTCCCCCCTTGATGATGAGGGAAGAGGTAAAAATCATGCATCACGAGCCCAAGGAAGAAGGAAAGATAGATTTACAATATTGGGGATATAATTTTGTGGTCAAAACCCAATTACTAGATGACAATGTTAATGTTCATCTTTCTAGAAATTTTAGAACAATAATCAATAAGAATTTATTTGATAGTTTTCATGAACATAGCAAGAACTAGGAAAATTTTCCATGAATGTGTCAACAATATATGCATAAAACCAAGGAGTACAAGGCTTCACTTATTGAATATGAAGAATTCAAATTAGAGGATCATGTACCATCCTTATAACTTCCTAAGGATGAGCCATTGACTAGTTTTCATAACAACATTATGGAGAGACATGTTTGAAGAAAATATTGGGAATCATAAGGATAAAAGGGTTTGAGGTATCTCCATAAACCCCACTTCACCAAAGGAAGATGAATTTTTTTTTCATCCCAACATATGATAATGATGATCATATTTTAGATTTTTTTCTCCCTCTTATGTCACTAAAATATTTTTGTCATCATGAAAAACTTGATAAAAAGGATGACATGATAAAGGAGATAACTTGTAATATAAAGCACATAGATATTTTTGATCATGTTCAAAATTATTTATGCATAACAGTATGGGATCCTAGTTCTATACAAAGACCCAATAAGGTTGGAATTTAAGATTTTAGAATCAATATTGTTGATAATGTCACTATTATCTGTTCCAAGATAGAAAGAAGATTACACCTCACCTTAGAATAACATAAGAAATATGTGGTGAACATTAGATGGATCATGAAAATTTAGTGGTCGCATCTCATAGGCCAAATTCAAGGTTTAAATACATGTCACCTCATATCCAAAAGTGATCTCAAAGTGAGAAGTAATGAGATAACTCAAAATTGGGGCCAATAAATTTAGAATAATGTTGATGACTTTAGATTTGATATCCAAATTATGATTTCTTATGTGTTGGTGATTGGAGATGACTACCCTATAATTAAAATACATGGTATGATTGATAGGAAAAAAACATTCTTCCCTCATATTATTGTTAATTAAACTAATGAACATGCTCCTAGGACATATTCTAAGATGTGTATTGAGGCTAACAAAATAATTTTTAGTAGTGAGTATGTAGATTCTTTGATTCAATTCCAAGGTTATTTATGCATATGGGATTTAGATGGTTTGATGAGGATCAGGTAAATGCCACTAATGAGTTATCCATCTATTTCAATTAGAATGTAATAAGAATTAAGAAGAGTTATGTAAAATTTATAATGTAATCTAATAACATGATGAAGGATGAGTCACTATAAAGAGGCTTCATCATTCTTTACACCATGGAGAAACAATAAATTTTCAATGCTTGGGGTGGACACAAAGTAAATCCCACATTTTAATTTTTACAATAATAATTTGATCATAGAGGTTTTCAAACCCTAATCCATGCACATACTCTTAGAAGAAGTATTCTGAAAAAATGGGATGTTGATTTCATGAATTTTATATCTGGAAGTGAGAAAAATGGATGTTATCTTTCTACCTTGAGCATGGTAACCTAGATATAAATTGGTGGTATGATTATAAGTAGTATAATTCATGTTTATGGGTTTTGAGACACATTGTCATAAAAATGCACTGATCTTATTAACATTTTTATTTAGCCCAACAATTTGTTTGCCTCCACGTAAATTAGTATAGTAATGGAATGGAATAATCTTCAGTCATTGTGAGAATTTTTGGTCAATAATTAGATGCTTCTAGCCCCCATAACATTGTAATTACATAATTTCATGAGGGATTTTTAGTGGGATATTTTTTGTACCATCCTTTCACCTATTTCATGTAATATTTTGACACCCATTATAACTTTATTGATATTAGTATAACAATTTCTAAACACTATCACTCTTATTTGGAGGAATAAATGCAAGGTTACAACTATGTTTGGGACAATGTGATTGAGTTTTTGGACATCCATAACTTGAGTGGAGCTTATGGGATGGTTTCAAGCAATGAGAGAGAGATGGCCATCATGTCTATAAGTCATGAATAAGTGATAATGGGAACCCATATTTTCCTTAATGAGTTTATTACATATGCATGTACAATTATGAAAAGGAAGAGTAGTTGAGTTTTTTTCCCACCTAAAAATATGGTAGAGCATATGGGATTGCATTTGAATATGGATATGACACAATGAATGTTTATAAGTTAATTATTACAAAATATCTCATGCTTGGATTTTAAAAAAATAAAAACATTTCACTATATAAACAACCTAGCCAAGGACCAACAAGAAGGTAGCCTATAAAATATTTATGGAGACCTCAAATGACATTTTTTGGATAGTCAAGAAGATTGATAAAATAAGGTAACTCTCTCAAGTGGTCTATTTTGGGTCATATTTATATAACGTTTTTATATACACACTAATTTATTTATGAAACCACAAGTATTATTTATTTTATTACTATTTCACATGAAGGTCATATTGATGAATACAATCCTTATTTACATAGTCATTTTTAGTATTTTGATCTTTCTTATGTCTTATCTTCCTTATTTTTTGTACTCCCATTGGTCCCTAGTCACATCCTCTAAGATATAAGGGCCCTTATTCCTATCCTTCTTGGTTCTCTCTCTATTTTTAGGCCTGAAGACACTAACACAATTTTCAAAATAGTAGCACCATGTGGAACTAGTGTAAAATTATGGATGTAGTGTTTGATGGTCATTTTATCATGTATTTGGTTCATAACCCTACCTTGAGCCTTATCTTATGTTTTTATCCCTCTTTTATGACTTATCAACCACAAAATAAGGTCTTATATAATTTCCTTCTATATAAAGAGCCTAAAAAGGAATTTCACATCTAGCACTTACTAATTTGGCACATAATTACATAAAATCAATCAATAGTACAACTCAATACTCTTCATACTACTCAACTATCACATATAGACATTGCATGATTGATCAAAGAAGGGCCTAAGTGAATTTTATTATAGCATAATGTGAAATTTAATTATACACATTCCCTAAGGGATAACTATATATGATATGAGGTCTCAACATTGGGGTTAATGTAGGAAATGACTAGGAAAATAGGGGTTCTACTCTACATGATTTTAATATCCTATAACTTAATGTTTCCCCTTTATTTTTCATTTGATCTAGTTTTTTTTTCATGTGTGAAGGTACTCATTAGGGTTTTGGAAGATATTTAGCTAAAATAGTGACACAAGTGAGTCCCAAAACATACAAAATAACCTTCAAGAACCCTAGAGTCTCTAGAAGCTTCCCTAATTTTTTTAGATAGTTCCCCTAAGAGGGACACTAATGCCATAATTAGACACTAGAACCATATGGTGCTACTTTACACATAAGGGAGCTACTGTTAGAGACCATATTTTAGCTATAATCATATAATAGAATGTGTCTACCTATTTATTTAGTCTATTTCAACCTCCTAATATTCATAAATACCTATCTTATTCTAGATAAGTGTTCTTTCTCTTATTATTGCTATTTTGGGAAAGTTTTGTTGAATCAATTATTTATAGTTTTCATTATAGATTATTATTATACTCAACCCTTTAACAATGTAGTATTGACATTTAAAGTACTAAAAGGTTAAAACATTTAGTGAACTTGAATTACTTTGAATATTGTTTACAACCATAGTTTTGCATAGGGTATATATTATTCCAATTTTTGTGCATTAAATTAGGGTTAAAAACCTCTATTTTTCATAATTTTTGGCATAACCTAGCTCAGTCAAATTAATATTATGTTATGGTTTCATTAATTTAATGTAATTTAAATTTTTTCAAAAACACCCTCATTCAATCCTAGATCCACATAATAGGTCCATAAACATCAAAGTACTAATAACTAGGGTTTCACTTACAATATTAATTGCTTATATGCATTTGGTTAAATATTTATCATAGTTGCACATATACTTATGTTATAGTACATTCTACCTCTTGTGTATTTTATACTAATTATTTACATTATCTTATTTTGCAAGTTTACAATGTCATCTAATAAGTCTTCTACCCCTCACCCAATTGATGAATTTCTAAATTTTTGTAATAATTATAATAATAAATGGAAAATTTTAAAGATTGTACATGGGAACATGATAATGATTCCATTTATAATGATGATGATAGCTATTTTTGTAATGATGGATATGAGTGTTACTATGAGCATGACATTGAAAATGTCGATGAGGATATATAAGATAAATCTTCTTCTCTTTCCTCTCCATCTTTTCTTACACCTCAAAATCAAAATAACAATACAATGCAAAAAGATCCTCTTGTTGGTAATGCTTTGTTCTAATGTGATCCTAGATTTTTAACTACTTTTATTACCTCCTTATTCAAATTAAACAAATATAAGTGTAATATACAAAATCCACTTTTGCATGATTCAAGTAAAGTATACAAGAGAAATGTATCTTCTTTAACACTCTCAATTAAATTCAAAAAAAACATGTACCAATGATATTACACCTTTTACCAATGCACAAAATAAGGTATAAAAAATAATTTTATCACCTTATTTTACTTTCCAATCTCAATTCAATGACTCTTTATAACATATTGATAACTCAAGTGTCTATAACTCTTCTCCTACATGTCATAAAATTCAAAATAAAAACATGATTGTTACTTATTCTACCCTTAACTCTAAGATTGAAAGTAATAATAATTCATGCATTCCACACATATAAAGTGAAGAAATGCATTGAATTACACCCACACATTATGACACATTGTATAGTAGTATATAGTTAAAATTCTCTCTCTCTCTCTCTCTCTCTCTCTCTCTCTCTCTCTCTCTCTGAGCATGTGAATGATACTTATTCTACTCTTACTTCTACAAGTGAATCAAACTATGATTTTGATGAACCTTGGGATTATGATGATTAATTTGATTATGATGAATAATACATGGAGTTTATGCCTTCTTTTTTTCCTCCTAATTCACCTATAAATATTGTTTAAACAAACTCTAGTTCACATGTTAAAAACACACACACTCAAACTTATTCTTATGTTCATAGTTTACATAAATTACATTCACATGATAACATAGTACCTTCTAATCAATTATCATATAATACTTATTTATAAATTAAAAAAATAAGAGATAGAAATGAATATCCCTCAACCCACCATACTATATTGGAACCTATTTCTCAAACTAACCTAAGTGAGGGTGATAACACATTTCCCACTAACTAAGCCCCAACTATAAAACCTCTAAAGGTTATGGAGAGCAAACCACAAATAGAAAAATAAATAATTAAATTAACCCTTTAATCATGATAATATACCTTCCAAATTGTTAATTTATTTGATGCATGCCATGGGTGATTTGTAACAACAAGTACACCACCTCACATTGGAGAATAAAGCATACCAATCTTGAGCTGATGCCAATGTTATCCATAGAAACCCTATTCCAAGGAGAATATTCACTACAATGTTTCCACCCAAATTATTGATACTAATTTTACCTACATTTTATGGGCATAAAGACCCATACTGCACCTTCAGGCTTATGAGAAAGCCATGTCACATGTTACCAACAAATTGACTCTACTATAATGTTTTTTAAGGTCCCTAGATGGGGAAGCACTAATTGGTTACATCATACAATCCCTAATGGGTTACTAAATACATATTAGGAGTTATAAGTAGTCTTTCTAAGGTAATACATAAATAATAAGGAACCTTGATTCAAATATGATAGGTTGCCTTCATTACATGAGGGTGAGACAAAACTAATAACTAAATATATTTTTAGGATTCAAATCATGTTTACATTAGTTGTTTTACAAGTTTTAAGATTTATAGGTACAATTAATCTTTGTTAGAGTCCTTATTTTTCCTCTTAATGATAAACTATTATATTAGACATCAAAATCACTCCAACATCTATGTAACACAACTATAACGTTAGAGTTAGGATTGGGACTAGTGGTTGTATGATTATATTTTTGAGATATAAATCAAAATTACTATAAATAGCTAGTTTAACCCAAAATCACAATAACATCAAAAAAAGATAAATGTAGGAACAATAATAAACTCAAGAGTAAATCCTTTCTATCACCTTGATCCTAATAGCTTCTCTCCAATATTTTCTAACTAATTCCAATGCTATTTGACTTGTATGTGGATTTCTTGATAATGGATTCAAAATGGATTTAATGGCTTCTTTGGATGCTTGAGTGGATTGTAAGAGTGTATGGATGCTTTAGATGCCTATTATGAGGATATAGGGAAGGTTTATAGACTCTCTAATTAGCTTAGACATTCTCCAAACATGGCTATTTATAAGTTAATGGAGGGAGTTTTGGGGGAATGTTTAATTATTTTATAATCCTATAGTTTAGAGAGTTCTATAATATTAGAGAGGGTTCTCTATATATAAAGACTTCTAGGTTAGATTAAGGGATAATAAATATTATATGGGGATTTGGCTCAGAGGGATGTAGGAAAGGCTAGGGTGTTAGGTTGTCTAGGGTGTTAATTATAGATATGATTTTTTAATTTAAAAATGGGCTAGTGGCTAGTTAATTAATTATGATTAATAGTTAAGTAGGATGATAGTAGGATAATGAGTTGATTAATTGGTCATGGGGGTGTAGAAATGTTTATGTGGTGTAGGTAATATTTAATAGGAAATAGAATTTTAATTAATTAACTAGGATTATGGTTATAGGATAAATTAGTGGGATTAATAGAATAATTAGAGAAAGCAAATTGAGGTTCGTACATTTTACCCCTATTTGAAAGGGCATTGTGAGTGGATGAAGTGGAATGAGTAATGATATTTTAAATAATAACTATTTCATCGATAAGTTAGAAAATTATGTTAGTGGAAACAATTCCCCCTCAAGGGGACATGCACAAAGGAATGAGATGGATGGTCACTCAAAAATAAATCCCTAAGGTGGGATAAGATCAAGATGATGAGAGGTTAGGATGCATCAAGTGTTATTGAGTTATGATAATATGCCCCAAGTAGAATTGTAATGAGATAAGTCCTAAGTAATGACTAATGCCTAGGAGGAAGGTTGTTCAATTGAGATGATAAGACATAAATTCCCAAGATGTTTATAAAGGTCCATGAAATGGATAGAAAAAATAGTTCATGAGATAGTGATAATTCTTAAGTAAGGATGCATGCAAGGGATAGCTATAGGCTGATAAATTATATTTGACAATTGAATTTTAATAATAGAAAAAATTAATATAAAGTCCATATCTAAATATAATTTAATAGATTTTAGTGACCCATAGAGTAAAGGATGAGATTTGACATTAATAGTGGTTGAGTTATCCTTGGGCACTAAAAAACTAGCTAAGTACTACCTACATAGTCATAAGAGACCTTAGGCCAATGTAGTTATGAGTCATCATGTTGGAGATTGAGTGGGGAATAGGAGGTGATGCCCCAAAAAATGATTTAGTATGACTCAGTGATCACTATAATGTGAGTAAGTGTGATAAAAGGATGTATAAAGGGATTTAGGGGTCAAGTAGTTGTTTGAGTAATATGGTATAGTTAGTGGGGGTTAAACATGATGAAGGGATAAAAATGGGGGGAATTAAGGGGTAAAATAGAAAAGAGTGTGGTAAAATAAAAAAGTCTTATTTATAGTGTATTTAAGATTTAAAGAGAAAAATATGGACTATGTTCCTCACTAATCACACCATAGAAAGAGAGTTTGGGAGTACTAGAGGGTAGTTCATGCAGGACCACCAATGAGTACTCAAATCCTAGCTAGTCATTTTTTAAATTTATTTTGTTAATTTATTGCACATATGATTAGGAAAGGAAATACCACCTCTGGGGGTATTGCCCCTAGTTGTGATATTACCATAATAAGTTGTAGTATTGAAACTACAAGCTATGGTCTTGTAAAACTACAAGGGGTGACCTATAGTTTTGTAATACCATGTCAAGTGATATGTAAGATTAAAATGCCATGAGAAGAGATAAGAAATTTTATAAACTAAAAGAAGTGATTTTTAGTTTTTTTAAATTATGATTTTTGAGATGTGGTTTTATGAAAGCCATAAATTAGGGTAAAAAAAGATGTGTGGTATTAAATAAAATGGATGTTAAGGTTGGTTAAGGGGTTAGGAAGGGAATGGGATGATAGATTAGTTGAATGAGTTAAATGGATTAGGTTATTTATATAGGTATACTTGTGGATAAGAATTAGTTAATGAGTCAATGGTTTAGTTAGATAGGTTGGTAATTATTGAGATAAATGAGTAGAGTAGATGGGGATGAAATGGGTGATTATATAGGTATGTGCTCATTAGATGGGATGGGTAGAATAAATTATCATGATTAGATAGATATAATAGTGGTGGTGGGTTGAGTATATAAAATGTGATAGATTAATAAGGACTATGGATTGATAGGATGTTACTTAGTGCATGAGGACTTAGGAGTATTAGTGTCTAGACTATGCCACCCATTAGTTATTTATGAGATGCATCAATTGGCTCCCATAGACTATGAGGTTTTAGAGATGACTGGACTCTACTAAATTATGATGATGCTAATGATTTAAATAGATAGATCATTTATTACAAATTTAATGGAGTTATCACATTTGGAGATAAGTACTTTCCATTTTATGACTGGGGAGATGATAATGACATTAAAGGATGTGCTATTTTTTTTTGGCTAACTATGAAAGGCAATCAGATCTATTGGTAGTCTCATATGCTTAGTGTGACTATGTAGAGATTGTGTAGGTGTTTACATTAAATATTGGAGTACATGACACATGGATAGATATTAATAGATCATTTAGAGAGGAAATGATTAATAGGTTGACACTAGTTATGATGTATTTTATCACTTAAATACTTTTGATAGATAAAAGTAGATAATGGTTATATCTTAGGTTAGTAGATGTGGTGGTTGACATGGTATGAGATTATCATGTTATTTATTGGGGTCCTATGGTATTGGTGAATTTGTATAGGGAGCTACACATGGGTGCATATAGAGGGGTATATATCCTAGATTCATCACTACTATTGTATGTTTGGAGTTGGGAGCATATTGCTATAAAGAGACCACTAGGTACTCAAGGGGATAGGGAGCCTGACTAGCCTTTGGTTTTTGGTTGGTATATTAATTTGGGAGTAAAAGAGTGCATGCTAGAGACATGAAATTTTATAGAAAGGCATTTTATAGTTTGAGGGTTGAATAGATTACCTAGATGCCCTATAGACAAGTCTAGTGGGGATGGATTGAGGATGCATAATATACTAGGAGAGGAACACCTACTTGTATGAAGTGACATAGTGAGGCCTCAATGTTGACTGATAGTAGATAGATTATTATTAAGGTCAAATTATGTGAGCATTACCCTAGTGGTGTGGGATTGTCAAACACTCATAGTTAATCCCAGAGTGTTATATGTATATACAAGATGGTGGGAACATAGATGAATTCAAAGATTGATGAGATGACTAAAAAGCATGAGGAGAGGGGATACCTGGAGGTTGTTATAGGCACAAAATTATTTGGGTAGATGGTTAGCTTAGAGACCATAACCCTAGGCACAAGATGGGCATGATGGTTAAGATGGATAGGATGGGCCAGATAGATAGGATGGGGATGGTCTAGTAGTTATGGCTTTTTATGGTGGAAATCAAGGGGTCAAGGGAGGATATAAGGTAGCTAAGAGAGTGGCTTTAGATGATGCAGGTCCATTTAGGCCACTAATTAATATAGATGATTAGGCATTTTTAGATATATTATGATGGGAGGTGAAGACTCAAACCATATAGATGGTAATGATTACTACCAGGAGGGATAGGATCATGATAGACCTATAGTGCTAGATCATATAGTAGGATAGTCATATGGGGGATGTACTGGGATAACTTATAGGTTTACTGGGATAAGTTGGAGTTTGAGATGCACATATTACATCTTTATAGGGACATGTTACATAATTATAGGGACACTATTCAAGTCTAGTCTTAAGATAGGTATATTATGATATTTTAGAGACAAATTTAATCCTAAGATGCACAGAGAGTGACATTGCAAGGGAAAATAATGCAACTTCAATCTAGATTGAGGTAGAGAGAGACAGAGTTGTAGGTGGCTAAGAAGGCCAAGGAGGAGGATGATGTTATATTACAATAGTATGGTATGGGGGTTGTGATGAGGCTAATATTCCAAATGACATGTGAGGCCCAATATTATATGGATAGATATAAGGGATCAATGCCACCAAGTCAACATGTTCCATCTTTCAGAGCTAATACATCTTCCCAGTTTGTGCATTAGCCTACTAGGAGCCCACCTAGAAAACATTGATCTAGACTTGTATTTATGAGACCTGATATATATTATTATATCACATGGATTCCCATGGAGCCCATATTGTAATTATATATTTTGACATTGAATCTTATGGACATTATGGGACTATTTATATGATACATGTTATTATGATTATGATTTTATTATGTTTTTGATGATGTATGGACTTGGTTACTTAGGATTATTAGTTATGGGTGTATGGATTATGGATTTGTCCTATATAATGTCTATGTATAGATTTTGATTATGTTATTTGATGTTTATTGATTATATGGGATGTTTAGTCATTAGATATATGATGATTGATGTATGAATTTAGATTGCCTTGATTATATTATATCCATAACATAGTTTAGAGATATATAATGTATGATGTTTATTTCTCATGTGATAATGTGATGGTGAAATGGAAAATGTGATAAATAATAACATTTTATAGATAGATGGTCTCTTAATTTAATCATATGTCTCATAATTTGGTATTAGGTAAAATTCTCCTGCACCAAGAAGGTGGGGGGAAGGGGTTTAGTTAGTAGACTAGGATAGTAAATCAAGATTTTGGGATGATTAAGGGGATTCGATATGTATTTTTGGGGACTTTAAGCCATTATAAATGTAGGCAATCCTAGTTTTCTATTTGTACTTTTATTATAAGTGTGCCTTCAACATGAGGATAGTTGAGGTCATGTTTGATTCAAAGTGTATAGGGGTTTTGAAGCAAGAACTTCATTTAAAAAATTAAATATTTCTATATTTTAGTCATGTAAGGCCATCCTCATTCCCATTATAAAAGTTCAAAAATTATCACTTAAAAATACAACATAATAAGATAACACAATAAAATTATTTACAAAAGTTAACACTTAAAAGGATGACATGACAAGATTAACACTTTAAAGATGATACAAAAGTATCAAGTAAATATAAGAAAATACTCATAGGGCACAATGATTATGAATAATATAAACTAATGACAACATTTACATGTGGATATGTATGTTAAATTTTTAAGAAGATAAGATAAAGATTAATAATATAACAAAACTATGAAAAAATTAAGACCACTTAATGAAGACTAAATATATTCATTAAATCTAAGTAAGATAACCTAATAATAAGTGATTAAAATTATTTCTAAGTGATAACTATGATATTATTTACAAGGTGGCTTAAAACCTTAAAATGACTTTTTTTATTTCAATAAACAGCCAAAAAGGCAACTAAATAATGTAGAATACAATCATAATAATGATAAGTATGTACATGATGACTTAATTTATATTAATACTAAATGAAATGAATTTAAGGGTATGATCAAATGAATATTTACAATGGTAAATTGTGCCTAATTATATTTGTGATAATGAAGACAAGGATTAAAACTTAGTTATAATGATAATTTTAGGATCTAGAGTAAATTATCAATATTTAGTTATAAAACATACTATAGATATTAGAAAAGAAACATTGTATGACCCTCCTTTAGAGATGAGGTTAGTGGTTCATTTATATTTCTTCTTAGGGGGTGTATGGGGATGGATGAATTAGGTTTGATTGAGTATGATAGGAAAAAGATTCATCTAGGAGGATGCAACTAAGTTTATAGGATAAGAAATTAAAATATAATTAGTAGTTATAAAAGTGGATTAGATGTTGTAGATAACTCATTAATAAGTACGAAATTTGAACTTGAAGAAATTATTTACCCCATTTTGAAACTTATTTCTCCTAATTTTTCCCAAACATATATTTTATACCTACTTGTTAGGACAAGGTCATATGGGAAATGACTAAATTAGATGGAAAACTAAGATAAGTGGAGTGGTGATAGATAGGTGTGCCCACAAGCATGGGTAACTCTAGATAGAGGATATTTGGATCCTTATAGTTATATAACCACTTTAGGTGTATAATATTCATGGATTCATCAATCTTTTCACCACTTAATGCGGCCAATTTGTAGGCTCCTGATCTAAATTTTGAAATAATAACATAGGGCCAAACCAATTTTCTTCAAATTTATCTTTCTTTTCTCACTTGAAATTAGTGTTTTCTAATTCTCTTTTAAAACTAGGTCACCAACTTCAAATTTTATAAATTAGATCTTTTTTTGGTACTGGCCTTTAAGCTTATTATAATATTCCCTAAGGTGATCTAGGGTGTTTCAACACTTTTCATCTGACAAATAAAGTTATTGTAGACTCACTTGTCTATAATTATTATTAGTAATCATGCCCATAAATATATTTTAAAAGAGGGGATTTTAACTTCAAAAATAAATATTTCTTATTCTCCATAGACCAAAGAATACTGAGTAGCCCTAGTAGGTGTTTTGATGATGGTTCTATAAGACCACAGAGCTAGATATAATTGTAAGTGCCAATTTCTACTAGAATCATTGACAATTTTCTTAAGAATTTTTAGAAATATTTTATTGGTTTCTTATGCTTGTCCATTTACTTTGGGATAGTAGGGTTTGTAGAAATGCTACTCAAAGTGATAATGATTTCACAAGTATTATAAATATTGATTTTTAAAATATTTGCCATCATCTGACATGATTTTGGCTAGGATTCCAAAGTGACAAATAATTTAATTCATAGTAAATTTGATATTTATATACTTGTGGTATAAATTAGTAGAATTTATTTGACCCATTTGGTGAAATAATGTGTATCTATGATTATAAAGTTAGTCCCCATATTGAAGATGGCAATGGGATCATTATAGGTTGTAGTTATTCTATATGGGAATGGATGATATTTCCATACTTCTAGTAGGATACATATTTTCATACATATTGGAAGGCATCATGATCCATTTTAGGCCAATAATATCTATTATGAAGTAATTTCTTTGCCAAGTCCATTCCACTGACATGGCCACCATAGAGACCATCATGGATCTCCTTGATTGAGATAATATCCTCTTATGATGTCAAGCATCTCAATAAGGTCTCATCATAGACTCAATGATATATCATGCTACTAAGGATGGTATAACAGGTTGTGTCATTGATGAAGGCTTTACATTGGTGGTGATTGATGTTTGGTGGTAGTATATTGTCATGGAGGTAAGTGTAAATGTAATGGTACTAGGGTAGATTGGGATTAGGTATATCAAAAATTAGATAATGATACATTCATTGATGAGCCAATAATAATAATTATTCAACTAGAAAATTTCCTTCAAGGACATCCTTTGGAATATCTATCAAATAAACAATAGTGGCCATTGAGTCAGTGACTTTGTTACTTCTTTTAGGAGCTTGGTCAAAAGTTATTGATTGAAAAAATTTCTTTAATTGATCCACTAGCTATTTATAAGGAAGTAATTTCTCATCTTTTTTATGTAACTCTTCATTCACTTATTTATAATCAACTGAGAATTTCCAAATACCTGAAGATGTTAGATATTCCATTATATGGTGAGTTGAAGCCTAGAAAATATTGCCTCATATTCAATAATGTTATTTTTGCATGGGAAAGAAAATAGAAAGGCTTTAGAGATTAGGTCACCTTGTGGGATTACCAAAAGGATTATTGCTCCTAACCTATGTGTATTAAAAGAGATATCAAAATATAATTTATATCCAATTGATTCCTAAGTTGTTTGTATAGATTCATACATAAAGGTCATGATTAATGGTTTTATGTCTTTAATGTGTGTTATTTTTAGTTGATCTACAATAACTTTCCCCTTAATGGCCTTTTGATTTACAAATTTGATATCAAATTCTCCTAGTAACGTTATTTGTTTGGCTATTCTACCAATTAGAGATGATTTAGATAACATATATTTGAGTGGATCAACCTTTGCTATGATATTGAATTGGTTATTCAACATATAGTGCCTAAGTTTCTACAAGGGAAAGACTAAAACCAAGCAAGCTTTTTCAATAGGGGTGTAATTAATCTCATATGAAATTAATGTTTTTATTTGATAAGAAATAGTTATTTATTTGCATTCATCATTATGTTGAGCTAGTAGAAACCCTATAGCACAAGGTGTAGTAGATATATATAAAATTAATGGAATTCTTGATATAGGTGGTGATAAGACTAGATACTCCACTAGATATTTCTTTAGATTATCAAATTCATTTTGAAATTATAAGTTTCAATAAAATTAAGCTCCCTTATTTAAGATATGGGTAAAGGTTTTACATTGATCTACCAATTCTGATATAAACCAATGGATGGCCTATAGTTTCCATTGAAGGATTATTAATTACTTTAGGACTTTAGGGGGGAAATTTCAACAATATATTTCATTATATTAGGGTCTACTTAAATGCCTCATTTAGAGACTATGAACTCGAAAAGCTTTCTTGAGGTGATTCCAAATACACATTTCTTAGGGTTCAATCTATCTTTATATTCCCTAAGCTTCTCAAAAATTATTCTTAAAAACATAAGATGTTATGATCAAAGCTTATAAATTCCTAGTGTGTCATCCATGTATTCTTCTATGACATCCTACATCATATCATGGAATATGAATGTCATGGCCCTTTGGTAAATGTCTCCCACATTTTTTAGACTGAAAGGCATTACTTGGTAGCAAAAGGTCCCCCATGAAGTGATAAATATATTTTTATGTTGATCCTAGAGAGAAATTTTAATTTTATTATATCCAAAAAAAATATCCATGAGAGATAACATCTCATACCCTTTGGTAGAATCTATATGAAATGGTAAATACAATAGATCTACAAATCAATCCTAGCTCAGAGAAGATACATCCTAATTACACTTTTAATTAGGGATACATTATATAATCAAGGTCATAACCAATATGTATCCACTAGACCTAATTAAGGTATATTTTACCATAATAGTATCACTAGGGATGGTTCTAAAGCCTCTAATTAAGTAAAAGTATATAATAACCCTAACTAGGTCTGATGTTTTCATATTCACTAAACTAATAACAAGTAAATCAAAATCTAATCTAGTACTCACCAAAGCTTGTGGAATAAAGTGGGAGGAATAAAAATGAATATAAAACATGCATAAAAGATATATACTCATGTCAATGTGTATAAAATCCTAATATATGGAAGATAAGTACAAATACACATCTATTTACTCTTACAAAAAAAGGAATAAGGTTAGGAATACTTACCTTTGAAGACAAACCTATTGAGCCTTAATTTCTCCCTTAGCCAAGGGGATTTTCAAGAGGTTATTGTGGTATGTAAGGATGACAAGTATAAATCAACTCTAGGATACAAAACTTATCAATGCATCCAAAATGGTTCTCCATAATATAATACATGTATCTCCAAAGAAAGTATTAAACCCTTAGCTTACTCCTCAAGTAGAATGGTAGATAAGTAGATGAACAATATATCTTACTTCTTCTTCTATTATTAATAAATGATGGAAATTAATGTGTTTATATAGGTGGATATAACCCTAAACTTATCTAGAAATTTGTGCTAATAAGGTTGACTTGGTCAAACTAGTATTAAAATTGGCAAAAACTGACTAGGTTATGAACTATGCCAACCATGGCTGACTTAGTTATTAGTAATATTTTTTAAATAAAAATACAAGATTGATGTGGAAAACATAGTTATGTAAACTACCAAAAAGAGGTTTAGGTTATAGAAAGGGATAATGAAGGTGTAAAATGATTAAAGGAGGGTGAAAATAGGAGGCAAAGCTTAAAGGAATGGTTTTTAGTAGACAAGTGTATAGATAATAAGTGGAAAAAAGGGATAAACATATTGTGAAGTACCAATGGTCTAACCATCCCTTTATTGATGCACCTTTTAGGGCATGCACTTAGAGAGATTGATATTCAACATGTTCTTGCAAGATATAAAGCATTAATATTTGATAAAGTTTGAAAATATTATGTGTATACATATGCCCTACTTTAAGATCATCATGTGTCATGTAGGTGCAATAGGGGATGGTGATTCGATAAAAAAACATAACAACACATAATATTGAAGATTAATATAGTGTAATAAGGATAAAATAAGATAAATAAAAGGACAAAATTGATAAACACATATCTTTACTTACCTTAGTGATATAGATAAATAAGGATATGTGAGAAATGTGAAGGTGCCCAATATGAGGAACATTTAGGCAAACCTATAGATATTAGCGAAAAAGAAAGAAAATATTAAAAAAAATGTAATATAGGCATATAATAGTGGAAAATATTCTCTATAATGTTAGGATTCCATAACATTTTATAGTTTGAAAAAAGAGTTAGTAAAGACAAAGATATTAGCAACATAAGAAATTTGATGGTAAATTTTTGAAAGGTAAATAATTTTTGAAATAATGAATATAAATAGGGTGAAAAATAATTCATTTTGTCATTATTTACAATTCTAAGAAAAATAGAGATTGAATAAACCAAGTGAGATATATAAAGAGTGAGGATGGTTGGGAGATGATAACTAAGATAGGGAGGACACATAGTGGCCACAACAAGTACAACATACGTAAACAACTATATATATATCTTTTTTTTGAGTATTTTTATTTAAAATTGATTAATTTATATAAATTAGATGATTAGGAAAAATATAGATACCATAATGAACCCTAGGAAATTTATAGGGGTACTAGGGGTAAAATGGGGTATTGGGTTGAAAGTAATAAAACCAATAAATGCCCAAAGCATTTATGACAATTTAGGCAAAAAGTCATGGTAGTGAAAGAACAAGGTCAACCAAGTTGATGTAGTTTTAAGAAGATAAAAAAATCAGTGGGTCATTTTAGTAGTAAGTGGCCAACATAGTTGGTTAGGTGAAAAACTAATGGGTCAATTCAGTATTAAGTGGTCGATGTAGTTCTACAGAGGTTGAAAGGGACTAACTTAGTACTATTAATCTAGATATGGGTAGATTTAGTATTTAAAGTAAATGTGTTTGTTTTTATGGATTTTATAAGAATGTATTTTGATTATAAAATGACATGGAGATCTAATACATCCTTTATTATTTGATATTTTTAGAGGCATCATATATTTTGGTGATTGATCAATACCTCATGATTACTTGGTTTATTAGAGTGATTGAAATATGTGGATAAAGAAAGATTGGTTGCATTGGGCTTGGGAGGAATCATGGAGATGAGATGTATCCCGCTAAGTGTTGATCTCATTATCATATTCCTTAGAGCAAGGGAATGATTGACCAACACTTTTTGATGGGTGGTGGATGGGGATAATTTAGAGGTAGGTATCACATTGGAGGATGTCCATGCATTGCTTGAGCTACCTATAAGAGGGACACTAATGATGATAGGGTCACCATATGATATGGAAGATAGATGAGCATTGATTAGGTGGGTGATGGGCTCAGATAGGATCTATCTAGGGTTAAAGGTGAGATTATTTGATGTATATATTAAATATATTTTAGACATCCAAAAGGATATGATAGTACTTATGATAGTATGAGTGTTGTGTCATAAGTCAAATGGTAGGGTTTTATTGTATGTTCTAGCCTTGTGCTAGTCCATGTTGGATCAAGGAGTGATTTATGATATTAGTTATACCATCTAAGTTCATCTCATACATGATATGTATGGGATGTTGTCCACAGAGTAGAAGACCATGGGACTAGTGATATTACTTAGTGCATGGATATATGAGAATTTTTTGATGTATTATCTAGTTGGGCTTCCCCATATGGTTGATGATAGGTTACTTCAAGTTATTAGATAGAGATAAGACCAGGTAGCATGGGATATGCCTCACATGCCAATGATATAAATATCCACATGAGGAGAGATTGTGTGGTATCCCTATGTACATATTACTACAAATTAGCCTAGTTGGGTGATTGTGGTGCTAGGACTAGCTTGAGAGTGGATCATAATCCATTATACCTAATGGGTAAAGTTGTAAATAGTGGCATGCTTGCCAAGATAGTTTAGACCCCCACACCCAACAAATCCTATAGTAGTTCCTAAATTTTGGTCACAATATGTGAGATAAATGAGAGTATAGGAGGAGGAGGAGGAGCTCCAATCAAGAGACTAAAGATCATACTACAATGTTTAAGACTATAGACTAGATGAGCATGATAGGTGGTAGTCAAAATAGGATAGGGAATGGATGTAGATGTAGGGGTGTAGTAGGGACCATAATAGGCAATGTATTAGGAGGATTGGTGGCCACCTAGGGCACACCACTGATGGATACACCATCATTAGGATAGATCATATATGGGATTTGTCATATAAAATGATTTGATAATTAACCCAAGGTAGAGTTGGTCAATAGCGGCACCACTTAGAAGAGGTCCAAAGGGTGCATGGGTGGTGGCTGTAGTATTTGATTTGATTAGGAAGTGACCTATAAATGAGGTTCTATAAGGATGGGCTAATAGATATATCATTCTTTATAGATGATTAGATTGGGAGATGATGGTTGGTGACATCGAGTTAGGTAACACATGTTGGATTTATTAGTTTTTTAGATAATATACTAGTTGTATATGATTATAGATAGATAAATTTTGAGATATATAGTGATATGATATCTATTTTGGTTTTTGAATTTTTATACCCTATGATAGATGAGAATATATGGGGGTCCTTAGTCATGGAAGTCTTCCATGACATTTTGGATGTAGTGTTAACACCATACACCCCCACCACAGTGGATGATCCTTTGGTACCATCTGTCCTAGCTTAGATGAGATATTTTAGATTAATGAGAGAGGTTGTGAGGTATCTAAATACATGAAAATATGGATTTCATCCACTTTTAGGGGTAAAATTATGAGAGTCATAGGCTTCTTAGACCCTAGTTTAAGAGAGAGCCATACACATGGATACCATGTTCCAACTAGGATAAGTACAGGCCCAAGTAGCCAACCTACAGTCATAGGTGGTAGATTTGAGATCATAAACAACCTCATTATAATGTATTATGTAGAGGGGATGGTTTATATCATCTATGGATATCATGGCTAGGCCACGAGATAGACATGATGGATCCCAGACATAGAACTGTAGTGATGTATTTGTATATTTTGTATAAAAACATGTGATATATAGACATATTATTTTGATAGTTAGATGTTGATCTCATGAGTTATATCTTATTTTTGGTTATCAATTAATTTATATATTTATTTCTATCACATTTTTTTTGATTTTGTTGTATATGTTATATGAAATATATGTGGGGTGTTTTATTTTCTAGCATTATGTAGTACATACACATGCATTGCTAAAAATAAATAGGCAAAAAAGATTTGCAAAAGTATAATTAATAAAAAAACAAATGCACTACACATTGTATCACGATGGGAAATTTTTAATAACAAAATAGCACTAAGTATAATAAACCAAAAAGTGGTAAACAAGAGAGATTTTTTTTTTAAGCCATGAAAAATATTGGCACCAAATTAAAACAAGTAAAATCACACTAAATCATGTTGGGAAGTATGAAAATAATGTAATAAAATAGAAAATATGTAAAATTCAATGGTATAATAACAAATCAATTAAGTCAATAAATCATACTAAATCATGTTGGGAGGTATAAAAGAGAAATAAAATTGGCAAAATGGTCTCAAATTAATCACACTAATTCAAGTTGGCAAGTATGTAAAATTTAAGAAAAATGGTTAGATTCTAACATTCAATTAGAAAATAATAAGATAAATGTGAAATATTAATAAAGTAAGCATAAAAAATAATAAATCAAGATGGTAATCATGAAAATGATGTGTAACTTATAATCAATCACATCTTGTCTCATATTTGACACATGTAATTTCATTGTGACTTGGGTATTGAAAATTTTTGTGAGGAAGACTAGGTCCTATCTATGGTCTTACACTATGACTCACAAAAGTAACACCAATGAGGTGGAAAAAATGTGAAAATATGGTAAAATGGGATGTTTGGAATGGTAATGTGAAAATTTGTTAATTTGTGAGGAAGGTTTGGTCCTTTCCATGGTCTTACACTATAACTCACAAATGGAATCCCTAGGGGAGTGATTAGTGAACAAAACAAAATATATCATGGAGAAATATTAGGGTTGTAATTAGTGAAAGGAGGAATGTAAGAAATATAACTTAGTCATATTATGAGAATACCTTAAGAAATATGAGACATTCGAAGGATATGTAAAGACATTAAGTGACTAGTGACCATTAATATACAAAGGATACCTATTCACTATAGGCACAAAGTTGTGTAAGAAAAAAAGTGTGGTACTAAAATCAACTAATGTTGTTTTTTTGAAAATAAAAAATAAAATGTACCTAACTTCCCACAATGTGTTCCCCATTTCTCTAAACCCCTTACAAAGTCATCGGTCTACTACAAAGATTGGGTACTTGCATGAAAAATTAGGTGGCACTAAAATATTATTTATTTCTTTGTTATCTTTTTCTAATCTACTGGCTTAATGCAACCCAATGGACCTTAACTCTATCATGAGGCTAACTATGGAGTTTGAGATTTTATTAAGAAAAGAAAATTTACTTACAATCATGTCTTTTAGTGTGATTTGACTTTTGAATATTTTAAATGTTGCCTTCTAGATAATTTCCTTTCATTAAATGATTTAACTTTTAAATGATTATGGATTTTAATATTCCTATTCCATACAGACTTGGAATGACTAATCAGGAGAAATAAAGAAATACACATTAATGAGATTTATGATTTGGATAAAGGAATATAATTATCCAAAGACATGATTGACTAGAACACTTAGGCTTAACTATGAACTAACATGTTATCTTAAATCTGAATCATGTGTATGATTAGTTTGAGAAATAAAATAAGGTGAATAAAGGTAGATCCAAAGTGGACTAGTAAAATGAGAATATAATGAGATGAATTATTTTCTAATTGATCACATGGTAAATAGGGAATGACTAAAGAGAGCAAGGTTTGTATAATTGAGTCACAATAATAATTATCTATGTTTATAAAACAATCATGAAAGAGAAAATATATCCATAAAAAAATAAATCATGAAGAATTAATAAGTATGCAATTATTAAAAAGTATCCATAAGAGAAAATAAGAAAAATAATGACGTCATAAGCAATATGTAGTTTAAAATAAAATCCATCATGTAAGATAGAGAAAAATTTGACACAATGTCAAATGATATAAGATATATAATTGTAAAGTTGGAGCACACATCCAATCCAAGTGAAGAAGGAAATAAAATAACACCATGTTTATGTTTATAAATATTGATATATTTAGCCACACACATTATCCATAACATCTGATAAGTCTCTATGAAGCTAAACATGAATTGTAGCCAAAGTTTCACTGATATTTAGGGAAAGTTAAGAAAATTCTTTGTGTTGATTTCTTTGATGTAAAATTCAAGAAATCCTAATGGATTGTGTTACTAAGGGATATTGTGCATGGGATGAATGGGAGAAGGAATGGGAGTGGACTCTATAGGAGAGGAAGTGGTCACTTGTGGAGAGTGGGACATAGGTGAAGGAGTCATTAGTGAGGAAAGATCCATGAATGAGGGAATAATGTGTGGAAAGGGGACCATAGGTGGTGGAGCCATGGGAGAAGAAGGGGGGGCTTTTTTTGAGGGTGACCTATGGGAGGAAGGGTAGTAAGTGTAGGAATTGCAATGTGGTGATCCTTGAAATGTTGTTGAAGGATTCAATAATGATTAATATGATGAGTTGTGCATTAGTGCTAGAGGTAATATACCTCTCCATATTTGGGATGATATTTAGGTAATAATTTTGGGTAGGTATAGCCTTGTTTGTTGGCTAAGGAGTTGTGGGATACAAGGTGTTGATATATTGTTTCATCTTATGATAATACATGGATGAATGATTATTTGTGCTATGCAAGTAACATATACACTTGATAATATAATTTTTTGGTGTACTAATAGGAAGAGTGGAAATAAAAGATGAATAGGGTTGGTATAATGAATAGCCTCTAGTCCAATGACCAACAACTTTATGAATATCACAATATGGCTGATTGACTCATTTGGTGGGAAAAGGAGTAAGCTATAGTAAAGGGATAAAACCATCACCAAGGGAAGGTGGGGATGGTGGAGAGATTGGGCAAGGTTTGACTAAAGGAGTAAGAGGATATGAAATGGGAAGACACTCAGCTAGAGAGGGAGTGGGAATAGGATTTGAACTAAGCTTTATTGAAGGAGGGGTGGGATGTATAGAAGGATAAAGGATAGTTAAAATCATCTAAAGGAGAAGTTGGCTAGAGGGGTCTTGATATTAAGTAAAGTGATAGGGACAAGTCATAACACAATACATAAGCATAATTCTATGCGGCTCTTCAAAAATTGAAGGTATATGTACCATCTCTACCCTATGATCAAGAGGAAAAATGTTAAAATTATGAATGATATAGGATGGAATGCCAAAAAAATTATGAAAGACTCAATCAAATGTGAATGGTAATGAATAATTTTAGCATTTCAAGCCTAAACAAGAACTCTTAAGAATGGATCATATAAGGTATAATCATCATCATAATAAAGTGTATGAAGATAAATGGCATAGGTAGGGAGGAGCTTGTCATCTAATGTGATATGATGAATGGAATGTCAAGTCTTAGTTAAGAAAATAGGTATATCATCAATGAATGGTTGATAGGAACAAGGTTGTAAAGAATGGGGAAGATAAGAAATTAGATGAGGTGAGATATTCAATATTTTAATCTTGATATTGTTCTCGTTAGGCTCATCATCATCAAAATATAGGAGGTTAGGGGGTATATTCCTAATGATTTTGATATGACCATGTTAACCTCAAGTAGAGCTAAAAAGAAAGTTAAACAATTGAGATTCATGAATTGGAATGCATTGCAAGGGTTCAAGGGTGGTAATCTTTAGTATATGATGGTCTTGGAATTATTTGAAATTTCAAGGATTAGTGTCACCTTGAATCCTATAGATTACTCCATTGTGAGGAAATTTGACACAATGACAAGTAGAAAAGGCCACTATTCTTATGCGATGAGTCCATGGCCTACAAATAAAAATGTTATAGGATAGAAGAAAGTTTAAAATCATCACCTTCATGCAAATGGTGATAGGTGGTATGATGATAGGGAGTAAAAAACATCCTAAAGGAGGAATTTACCTTCAGTCATAGCCTTGACACGTCCTATGTGTGGACTTAGTATTACCTTTAGAATACCCAAAGATTTTGATAAAATTGAGACAAGCATCACAAGTTCCTGAACCCTCATAAATCAAGGCACACTTGACTTGGATATCACCAATTTAGACACTAATAAAGAGAGGAGGATATTTATCATGAAGAAAAATATCATTGAGGATCATAAAAACAATGGGGAATTTGAGGGAAATAAAAGTGTCCATTATTTCATTAACATGTATGGACATATCTTTGCACTACTGTAAAATGTTATCTTATAATATATATAAGGTGGCTTCACATCCTAATAGAGGAGGATGAGGGATGTTCATTTTCAATAAAAGTTGCATAAGATAATCACAATGATGTAGAGAGGCCCATATAAGTTTGAGAAATGGAATTTGAGATGGGAGATTAGTAAGCTCCATAATAGGATCCCACTCATCATAACCCATACAAAGACTATTGGAATAAGGTGCATAGTTTTGAAGGAGGTCTTCAGAAGGAGGAGCCAAAGTGAATGTAAATTGATGTTGATAAGATGTAGAAGGTTTAATTAGAGGATAATTTTTTTGATTGTCTTTAGAAAATTGGGTAGTTTATGTAGGTTTGATTTGAGATAGATTGGAATAAGTGTCGATAGAAGTTTTAGTATCATTAGTAATGGGTAAAGAGGTTAGAAGAAAGATAGAAATGGTATGAGAAGTGTTATCTAAGGGAGGTGTTAGAATTGGTTTATTAAATGATATAAGGTCTTCTTGATCTAACTTTATTAATTGAGTTGGGGAAGAGTCTTGGATAACATGAAAAGTGTGACAAATTATGAGTGTGGATGGGATGAAGATCAATGAAGGCAACCACCCTATGCATATTAGTCATATTGACAACATTATCTTTAATATTTGGGTCAAGAAGAGTGTCAAAATTATTGGTAGAAGGGGTAGATTTATTTGGGTTGTCTTGGTTATTTAGAAGAGGATATTCATAGATGGCCAAATGAGAATTATCCTAGTTCAAAGATTGAGATTTAATTTGTGTTTCATGGGATATGAAGGCAATGTCATAGGATTATTGGATTTTATAAATGATATAATCATGGTCAAAATAGAGACCTAGAAGTAAATTCATATCCAAATTATGAAGTTGCCTCTAAGTCTCATGAAAATGTCCCCAACTAGCATGAAACCAACAAAATTTATTGGGATCATACCAAGATTTCATGGGATGAGTGAGATTAAATTATAATAGAAGAAGAGTTGGTAGACATTTTTGTAATTATGCTAAGGATAAATGTTTATTAATATTGATGTGATTTAGGGAAAATAAATGAGGGTTATTAATGTGGTTGGGAGGAGAATCTTGTTCTAGAGCCTGATTGGGAATAATAGCTTGAATAGTATGAATGGTGCGATAGGAATCAATGACACCATCATTTTTAGCATGAAAATTATTATTCTTCATTAACATGAAAGTACCCATGGAAGGCTAGGATGGCTCAAATTGATGCATGTAGAAATATTGATACTTTGCTTGGTCAATGCTCTCTTTAAAAGTTTATGGTGAGAGAGTATGGACCTGATATTACAACTTTGGAAAAAGAAATTTGGTAAATAGATGAAAGAGGTTGTCATCTCCCATATTATGTTTAAATATTTTAAACAAGATATTCCATCATTTGATGAAAATGTACATAATTTCAGTCTTAAGTTGCTTACAATTGATAAAATGGGCCAAGGTATTTTTAGGGAGATCACAAGTTTGAAATTTTTAGACAAGAGCATTGACTAAATCTTTGAGATTAGTGATAGAATGGGATTTGAATTGGTTGTACCAATCTAAATCATCACCCATAAGAGTCTTTTCTAATAGCTTGATAGAGTCAAAATTATTTAACTTGACCTAGTATTTATATATATTTCTAAATGTTTTTAAGTGAATAGTAGGATTAGTTGACTCATTATAGGTAATGGTAGGGGTGATACCTCCTATATCAATATTAACAATTTGAGGCGTAAGAGGATCATTTTGAATGTGTTTGATTCTTTTGTTAACAAAATGAAGTTGAGGGATAACTTTACCATGGGAATCCTGAAGAGGAGGTGGTGGATTATTTTATTTATGTGTTCCCCATGGAACCTGTTGAGGGTGGTTTTGAATATGGATAAGATGATTTTGAATTTGTATCATTTGATTTTTATTTTTATCTTGGAAATAATTAATTTGATCAAGAGTTTTTAATATAAGTTGATGGGTTTGAGTGGTATTATTGGTATTATGTGAAGCATTGGAATTAGTAGTAATGGCTTGGGTATGACTATAAGTGTTAGTAGTAGCTAGAGTAGAATTACTGGTAAGTGAGGCACTAGTAGCATGATTTTGTTGTATGGAAAAATATGTTCTAGTATAGGGATGATAAGAATTAGCACTAGAGGCATGATTACCATGGGTTTAAAATGATGCACTAGTGGAATGATTGAGAATAGTGGGTCTTTTAAGAGCCCCACTAGATGTATAACCTTCCATGTTAGTAGAGATACTAGGCATGGAGGTGGAGGAAATCAAAGAGGAAGATGTCATGGTATGAGAAAGGGTCAAAATAGAGGGAAGATGTTAAGAATCAAAGAAGTTAGTCTCCCCAAATCCATGTGAGAATGTGGGATAAGGTACATGGGGTTCCTTAACTTGACCACTTATCATTAGATGGTAAATAGTGGGAAGATCTTTTCCTAAATGTTGAGGAAACTCATTGATAAAGAAGAGAATTTTGGGGTATACTCTAATTTAGGTTTATATTCAAATGAGAAGAGGATATTTTGAACTAAAGAGGATTGAGGAGGAGTCTCATAGTTTGTATTGTGAGTGGATATATGTACATTGCTTTCATCTAGGGTGGGAGACACAAGATACTTATGGGAGAACCTATTGGTGTTGGTAAAAATCATCATATATGTTGATTTCAAATCAATGGTTTCTTCAAATAGGAAGATCATGATGAAGGAAAAAGATTAAGAAAGATAAATCTGATGCAAAATCAAAGAGATAGAAGGATATAGAGTTGAATAGGTCAATCATGTTTTACAATCCAAGAGACATATAAGATTACATGGTTGACAAGGTTAACATAGTAATAAAAATAGGTTAATAATTTGAGCAAAGAAGGATACAAGGTTGATCGAGTCAACTTAATACTATAACCTAGTTTATAGAAAAGAGTACAAGGTTGAAAAAGTTAACTTAGTAATACAAAAAAGGAAAAACATGGACTGATAGGGATATAGGGTTGACCAGGTTGACTTAGTACTATAACTCTTGGGAATTTTTGGCCCACATACCAAGATTTTGCCTAGATAGAAAGGAGAGTAGAGTTATTGATGGAATAAATGATCAAATGTCTTAGAATTAGGTCTAAAGTTTTAAGAGATAAAATATTAGTAAGTTTTCATGGTGATCATGACCTTCATAGACATAAAATAGGTTTCATAGGTCTCATAAAATCATTTTGAGCCTTGAAAGTTTAAGCTCAGGCATATAAGAGCTAGGTCATCATCAAACATCATGTAGAAATGAATAGATCATACTAGTTGCACATTTAATAACTATACTTGGGAAATAAATTAGGGTATAGGATCACATGGACATGATGTTTTTATTGCCTTGAATATCCTCTACAAAATTTATAACTTGATGAGTTCTCTATCTCAAGATGTAATCTTCCAAAGTTTTGGCCTCATGAAATATCCATTTGAATTCAAATGTTCCAAGGATGAATGCATAGTTGACAAGTGGCAAGATCTTAGGGGCTCATACAAAGGTCTAAAGGTGCATAGTGACTAACAAAGCTAGTGGGTCCAAGTAGATCTAATAATGCACGTTAAATCATGCATTTAAATATCAATAGAGATCTCATACTCAAAAGGTCAATGTATCTTAAGATTAAATGTGTTACTAACAAGTTTCATGATCATGGTGATGTACCAGATCAATAGTGCATGTTTGATCAAGTAGAGGAGGATCAATGACACATGTCCAATCTCTTAAGGAGATTGATGGTGAACATGTGGTAAAAAATTCAAAGATATAGAAAATATGTAAGGCTTCCATGTGGCACAAGTGTGGAACTAGATGGGGCTAACAACAAGATCTTGAAAATAAATAAAGAGTTGATAAGTTACATGATCAAGGAGCCGAGATTAAGATCAATGACTAGCATTAAAATTCAAAATCTAGGGACTTCAAATATAGGTCAAATATTGTTTAGGTCAAACCAAGAGAAAATGCTTCAAAGAGTTATGCCACCATTAGAGCTCAATCAAATACCATTAAGAAGACATAGCTATGTAGTCAAGATTTTTAATGTGGTAACTCTATCATCATTAAATTTTAGAGGCATGATAGGTTTTTAAAAACCTAATATAGTTCAAGAATGAGGCTATGAAACCTATGGATCTTCATCGATATAATGACTATATGAAAACCAATAAATTGGATTAGTTTTCAATATATAGTTAAGACCTATGCTTTAATCTTACATTAGGGGGAAGATATTTAATTATGGATAAGTGTCTCATCCTTTTACATGGTCGTATCTTCAATGAACAAGTATCTATAGCCACTTAAAATATACATAAGCATGGCTTTATCAGATTCAAGATATGAAGATATTGTCTTCACATGAATCCAAGTGGGAAGATGGTATGGAGATCAAACCAAGGATATTTGGTGATTATAGAAAGTAACTAGATAATTTAATATATTTTTAGGGTCTCTAAGGGTTTTCTTAATATCAATATTATGATTCATCACCCTAGACACATTGTTACTCAATCAATGAAATGATTTGAAGGCTATTGGAAAAAATTAAATTTATCTTGTCTATGATCTATTAACCCTAATTTGATAAAATGATGGTGAAGCATTCATCAAAAGGTGGAATCTCATTTAATGATCTTGATTGACATGTTCCTCTCTCTCTCTCTTTTCTCTATATCCACTATTTTCTTCCCTATTTTAAGCTCTCTCTCTCTCTCTCATATTTTGTACTCTCAAAAAGAATTTTTGATCTTGAAGATTAGGGGAATCTCTAAGATATTTCAAAATATGTTCATATTGATTTGGATAAACCCTATCAAGCATTCATAAGAGCTACCTTTTGATGAAATAATAGACTTTATTTACTAATATCTTGCTTTGGATCTATGTTGAGTAAGTTATGCATGATGGCATTGTGAAGGAGAATCTTACTCATCCATTATCCTCCTTTATGACCTCCTTTAGGGTGTTTACATGATATTGTAGGTCTAGATTAGTGTTCTACCTAAAATTAATCCATGAAACACTTATACACTAAGCTAGATTATGAGGCTATGTGAGCTAATATTATCTTTTGTAGATCTAGTGTGGGTTCAATCTTATGGGAGTATTCAATTTTTATTTGGTACATCACTTGGTTAACTTTATTAATATATTTTTCCCCCTTTATAACCCTTTTATGAGTACAAACATTAGTTTAAGTGATCCATCAAGAGGAATCCAACCTTATATGTAGGTTCAACCCCATCATAGGTTACCCATAGCTTGGGGTTGTTCTCATTTTGTGATTGGGAGTGGAGGATCCTAAATAAATACCCAAAAAGGGTGAAATATCATGCCAAAATAGTTTCTATCATGCCTGGTGGGACTTAATATATTATTCATTGGTGAAGATTTTTTATGTTCTCTTCATCCAGTTAGCCTTTGAAGGTAAGTGTTCAAACATCAATGGTAACTTGGAGAATATATTATATGGTTTAAGAAGCCTAAATAAGTGCCTTATAATCATAATTTGGTATGTACAATCAAGAAATTTTTTATTAATATACTTATTTTCTACCTCAATATCACACTTATTAGGTAAATAATGTTTATGTGTTTCCCTCGAGTGGCCCTTACATAGCCTATTAGCCCTATCATGGCCTTTTTCATCATCCCACCCCTACATATGACCAAGGTTATCCTCCTTTGAATCTAATTAAATATTTTAGTTACCCTTTTTAAGACTATGTTTATCCTTTTACATCCGTTTTAGGAGTCAAGTAAGCATTATCAATTTATATTGAGTTGATAAGGGAGATTGGTAGGGGTTTGGAGTTTTTCCTAGTCATCCCTATCCATTCTATAAAAAAGGCAATAAGTGATCATTAGTTTATCAAGAATATATGGTTAGTTTATGATGGTGAATAATGGTCATCTTATAGGAATGAGGACATAGTAATGATGAGAATCATGATCTAGAATGCAAATAATGTGTTGATATCTTATGAAAATTGGTAGGTTCATTTGGATTAGTCTTATATGTCTTCTCCCCTCCAATAGTCTCAAGCTCAACCTTCAATAGTTATTAATCAGTGCCCTAGTCAACCTTGTCAAATTCTATCCTTTTCAAAACTTAGAGAGGCAATATTGGACCAAGGTATAATAATCATGAAGATCAATCAGGGGGTTAAAATTTTACAAGAATTCCTAATTAATGCCATAAAAGGGATAAAAATATTCTTGAAATAGTTTTAGAACATGTGGGCACTAATTGAGGATGCTAACTATCCACAAGTTTAGAAGAAAGAATTAAAAAAGTGGGTATTATCCATTAAAAATGCCTTTGAGTATTAGGAGAAAGAGTATGTGAAACCTAAACCAATTAGTTTATCCTTTCCTACCCCTATGCCTATTCCTACTCAACATCATGAAGCCATTCCATCATAGAGCTTATCTAACATATTTGACCTTAGATATGTCATACCCTCACTTATGAGGCCACCATCTCCTATAACCATTCAAAGGGAATAAAAGTGTCTATTCCATACTCATTTCCATCATAGAAATTAGTTTAGAAGGGCATAAATAAGGAGGAGGTGTTGGTTTTGTAGGTCCAAGCACCAATTCAAGATCCACCCAAGAAGCCATTCAAAGTCCTTAGTTAGAAGGACACTCTCCTAAGCTTCAAGCAAGGTGAAATTATTCACCCTACCACCATCTCCCTCTTGTATAAAGAACATATTTTACAAAGGATAAAGGAGGAGCTTGCATTCATAAATGAGCCTGAAGAGGATAATTCAAGTGTTTATGATGAGGACATCATAATAGGAAACCCACTTCATTTAGAAGCGGAAGATAAGGTTTGAACTAACCATCTTGGTATGGATTTGACACTAATGAACTATATCCTAATGAGGATAATCCTCAAGTTGATAATAGATTAGACTTTGAATGGAATACTAAAGGTCTATTCTACATAGATCAAGAAGACGATCAAAACTAGGTTCCTAAGGTTGGTTCACTTGAAGATTAGGTGTCATTTGAAGATAGACCTTATATGTTGGACAAAGAGGAAGGAAGATAAGAGCTTGAGAAAGATAGTTGTGATATTTTAGACCTTGGATGGTTAACTCAACTCTCATTTAATGTTAAAGATCAAGATGAAATCTTGAGTGAGGTTGATAAAAGAGACATCTCAAATGCTCAAGAAATGTACTTTTATGAACATACCAGTAAAAAAATTAAAGGGTTGTGGTAGTGGTTCAATGCTATATCCAAATATTTAGAAGATATTAATGGGCATGTCCTTCTTCTAGGAACCTATGATCATGCTACTCTAAGTATGATTAGTCCTAATTTTCATAAGGACAAGGAAGAAGGATATGATCTTTTTGAACGACCAAGTGAACCAAGTGCATTTGCTACCAAGAGCCTAAATGAAGTCTTCATGAAATAATTTCTCAAAGGTGATGAACAACATCAAGGAAGTGCTCCTATATTCCAACATGAACCACACTTGGAAGACTTGGACCAATATGTCTATGTTGGAGGATTGTTTGTTCCTTTTCATCCATTGGAGAGCACATCAAAAGGATTGGCTATCAAATTACTTGGTTCACTAATTATGGTACCTATAAAGTAGGGTATTTTTCATCTTGGTTTGTTACAAGTGAATGATACTCAAATTTTTCCATTTGACCTAGGGAGAGGTTATTGTAAATTGTTGTATAATATTATATATAGTAGATTAAATTTCATGCTTTTATCTAAGTGTTTATGTGTACATTTTTTTAGTAGGTTAGTTTCCCTTGCGTTGTTTAGGTTAGTTTCATTTCCTATTTTATTTTTCATTTTCCAAAGTGACTTGGGAACTTTGTTTTATTTTATTTCTTTTGGTCCATGGTGCTTTAATAGAGGATTTATATAGATGTTGGTAGCCAATTTCCAATGTTAGATCAATATGTTGAAATAGAGAGGAGACTCCATGCCCAATGGACTAGCCAAGATAAATGGTATAGGTTCTCAAGTTTAGATTTCATTCTTCCTACTTGAGTTACCAAAGATCTTGGATAATTTTAACCCACATAATATTTTTCCTAGATAGAGAGGATGAGTAGAGTTCCTAATGGAGTAAATGATCAAATGGCTTAGAAAAATGTCTAGAATTATAAGAGAGAAGGTATAAGTAGGTTATAATGGTGATCATGACCTTCATGGACATAAATTAGGTTTCATAGATCTTAAAAACACATTTTGAGTTTTGAAAGTTTAATTTCAAGCATAGAAGAACTAGACCATCATCACACATCATGGACAAATAGATAGGTCCATCTAGTTACATGTTTAATAAATGTAATAGGAAATTAATCAAGGTTATAGATCACATGGGAATGATAATTATCATGCCTTGAACATCCTCTACAAATTTTTTATCTTGATAAGCTATCTATCTCAAGATATAAGCTTACAAAGTTGAACTTACAGAGTAGGGCGTATGCATAGATGTCAGATTTGGGCCTTGTGAAATAGTATTTTAATTCAAATTTTCCAAGGATGAATACATGTATAAGAAGTGGCAATATTTTTGTTTCCCATATGAATATCTAATAGTGCACAGTGACTGACAAATATGATGGGTCTAGGTAGATCCAATGGCACATGTTAAATCATGTATTCAAAGATCAACAATGAGTTTGAAGTTAATAGGTTAGTGTATCCTAAGATTGAGCACATCACTAACAAGTGTCATGATCATGGAGACCTACTAGATTGATGGTGTGCATTCGATCAAGAAGAGGAGGATTAATGGCATTTATTTAATATCCTAAGGAGATCGGTGTTGCACATGAGGTCAAGAAGTTAAAGAGATATAATGAATTCAAGGGTACCATGTGGCATAAATGTAGAAACAAATGGGGATAATAGTAGGATCTTAAAAGTTAATAAAGAGATAAAAAGTGTCATGATCGAGGAGCCCAGATTAAGATCAACAACTGCCATTAAAATTCAAAACCCAAGGACTTCAAATAAAATTCAAATAAGATTAAGGTCAAAACAAGAGAAAATGTTTCAAAGAGTTATGTCACCATTAGAGATCAGTCGAATACCATTAAGTAGATGAAATTATGTTTTAAATATTTTTAATGCTATAACTCCATCACCATTAAAGTTTAGAGGCATGATAGGTTTTTTAAAACTTAATATAGTTCAAGAATGAGGCTATGCAACCTATGGATCTTCATCGATATGATGACTATATGAAAACCAATAAATTGTATTGGTTTTAAATCTATAGTAAAGACCTATGATCGAATATTTCAATAATGGGCATATATGTAATTATGGAGAAGTGTCTCATCCTTCTACTTGGTCTTATTTTTGACAAATAGGTACCTATAGCTAATCAAAATAGACATAATCATGGATTTATCAAATTTGAGATATGAAGATTTTGTATTCACATGAATCTAAGTGATAAGATGGCATGGAATATCAAATCAAGGTGATACATTTATTAGAGAAAGTAGCTAGAGTATTTAATATATGTTTAAGGTCTATACAAGTTTTATTTATAGTAGGATTGTGAATCATCACCCTAGACACATTATTATCCTCTAGTGTGTTATTCAATCAATGAAATTATTCAGATGCTACTAGGACAAATGAATGTTATGTTGTATATGATGTATTAATCTTCATTTATAAAAGGATGGTAGAGCATTCATTAAAAGATAGTATCTCATTTAATAATCTTAGTTAGCATGATCCTCTCTCTCCTTTCTCTATATCTCCTATTTTATTCCCCATTATAATCTCTCTCTCTCTCTCTCTCTCTCTCTCTCTCTCTCTCTCTCTCTCTCTCTCTCTCTCTCTCTCTCTCTCTCTCTCTCTCTCTCTCTCTCTCTCTCTCTCTCTCTCTCTCTCTCTCTCTCTCTCTCTCTCCCTCCTAGATTTTAGAAAATCATAAGGACTCTTTGATCTTGAAAAATATGGGACACTCTAATAAATTTCAAAATATGTTCATCTTGATTAGGCTAAACCCTATCAAGTATTTTTAATAACTACTTCTTGCTGCAATAATAGACTTTTTTACCTATCTCTTGCCTTGGATATATGTTGAGTGAGTTGTGCACGATGGAATTATGAAGGAGAATATTCCTCATCCATTGTATTACTTTCTAACATCCTTTAGGTTATTTTCAAGTTATTACATGTTTGGATTAGTGTTCTAATTGAACCTAGTCCATGAAACACTTATGCACTGAGCTAGATTGTAAGGTTATGTGAGCTAGCATTATCTTATGTATATCTAGTGTTGGTTCAAGATTATGGGAGCCTTACATTTTTATTTGGTTAATCACCTAGTTGAATTTATTAATATCTCTTTCCCCCTTTCTAAAACTTTTCTCAATGCAAACATTAGTTTAGGTATTCCATCAAGAGGAAGCCATCCTTCTCTAGAGGTCCATCCCCATCATAGGTTACCCACAACATGGGGTTGTTACCATATTGTGACTAGGAGAGGGGATTACTAAATAAATCCTCCACAAGGGTAAAATATCATGCCATATGGTAACTTAACTAGTAGAAAAGAGTGCAGCGTTGACCAGGTCAAATTAATATTGTAGATAGGGAAAAACATAGTTTATATGAAACTATGTCGAACATAATGACTATGTACTAAAAGAAGGAAAAAATTGAAATTTAAGTTGAAGAAAAAATGGAATCAAAAATTTAAATAATTTGATAAATGAAAATTATCTAATTAGGGCACACAAGACAAAACCTTACACCAAAGCTAGCCAATGCAATTATTTACAATAAAACACAAAATGATCAGATAACCAATAGTCAGTTGAAAAATTAAATGATAAGTGGTCATCGTGAGTGTTAGATTATTATAAAGTTATATTTTAAGTGTGATACAGAAGTTGGCTAAAAATAGGGAACTAGAAAGTAATCTATGGATGGTTTCAAAATGTTTAGGCTAAAAGGGATTTGTATTAGCAATGGTATTGGCTTGGTATTAGGGTCCACCCACTCACTTCACAATTTTATAATGATAAGGGCATCATGTTATTTGAAAATATATATCATTAACCACATGTTTATAGCTGAATAGAAAACCAAGTCAGCTTCCACCTTGGAGATGAAATCCAAGTAGGTAGTCCTTAAAAAGACAAATGTTAAATGTGTTTTCAATATTATGTCATTTGGTAGTGTGTGAAAAAAGAGAAAATTAATGTAACTAAATGAAAATTTTGAAAAAAAAAACTAATTAGACTATGTTAAATACTCTAAACATGGAAAGAACTGAAAATTAAAGTGTGAATTAATTACTATAAAATAGTTGTTAATTACCAAATTAAGAACGGTACAGAGTTAGTTTAGATGACACTATATGTAAACAATATAGAATCGATTTGACTGAGTCACTATTATGTGAAATCAAGAGACTTTAAGAACAAAGTCAACTAGGTCAACTTATTCTTTTAGATAGAAGACAAGCCACAAAATTAAGTCGACCAAGTCAACTTATTTTGTTGTAGGATTATAGTTTTAAAGACTAAAAAAATGCATAAAATAGAACTATAATGTAGTACTAAATTGATAGAGAGATAAAGAGATGAACCTTGGTGGGTTGAAGGATGATTAGGATTGTAAATTTTCTATTAAAGTTCCTTGAATGTTGCTTTCAAATTATATAAACTAAGGTAATTGGTTCAACCTAATTCTATAAAACCCTATGTGTTGAAACAAGATAAGATGACTAAGTCAACCAACCCAACTTAGTTTGTTGACCTAAATACTGTTTAAAATAATAAGTTTAAATATCCAAATTAGTGTATTGATTTGGATGTTGACTACAGGACTAAGTTGACCTACTTGACTTAGTTTATTGATTTGGATGCTGATTGAAAGAATAAGTCAACCTGCCTGACTTAGTTTGTTGATATGGATGATTATTGAAAGACTAAGTTGACATGCCCAACTTAGTTTATTGATATGGATGTTGATTAAAATATCAATTCAACCTCCTAACTTAGTTTGTTGATCTAGATGTTGATTCAAATACTAATTCAACTTACTCAACTTATTTTATCGATCTAGATGCTCACCAAAAGACCAAGTCAACCTACATAACTTAGTTTGTTGATCTAGATATTGATTGGAAGACTAAGTTAACCTAACTAAATTAATTTTTTGATTTGGATGTTGACTAGAAGATTAAGTTGACCTACCTAACTTAGTTTGTTAATTTGGATGTTGATTGAAAGACTAAGTTGACCAACCCAACTTGGTTTGTTGATCCAAGATTGAAAAATATTATTGTGTTGACTTGTCTGATCTAGTAACTTGTATCTAATAAAGACCTACACATAAATAATAGTGTAATTTTGATAAGACCATGTGTTAAACCTATGCACAAAATCTAGAACTATACTAACTTGGTTGAAATAGCATCATAAATATAGAAAAATAATAAAATTATAGAAATGAAAGCATGAAAGAAAACATACAAGGGTTAGATTCACACTAGGTTCACAAAAATGTATGCAATGGGAAATATAGAAGATCTATAAATCAATCCTAGCTCAGAGAAGATAGATCCTACTTATACTTCTAATTGGGGATACATTAGATACTAGAGAGGGTTCCAAATCCTCTAATCAAGAAAAACTATGCAATAACCCTAATTAGGTCCTATGTTTTCATATTCACTAAACTAATAATAGGTAAACTAAAATCTAATCTAGTTCTCACCAAAGCTTGGGGCACAAAGTGGGGGTAATAAACATGAAAATTAAACATGAATAGAAGACATATACTCATGCCAATGTATACACAATCCTAATACATGGAAGATAAGTATAAATGCATATCTATCTAGTCTTAAAAAGGAGGAACAAAGTTAGGAATATTTACCTTTGAAGACAAAACCATAGATCCTCAATCTCTCCCTTGGACAAGGTGTTTTTTAAGAGGTTATTATGGTATGTAAGGATGAAAATAATGGATTAGATCTAGGATAAATAGTCTATCAATGGATCTAAAAGACTTATCCATAAGATAATATCTGTATCTCTAAAGAAAGTATGAAATCCTAAGCTTGCTCCTCAAGTATAATGGTGGATAATTAGATGTGAAATATATCTTAATTCTTATTATCTTCTTAATAAATGATGGAAATGAATGTGTTTATGTAGGTGGATCTAACCCTAAACATTTATAGAAATTTAGGTTGACAAGGTCAACCTAGTTGACCTAGTGTTGAAATTGGCAAAAACTAAATAGGTTATGAATTATGTCGATCATGACTGACCTAGTTCTTAATAAGATTTTGTAAATAATAATGCAAGGTCAATGTGGCTGACATAGTTACGTAAAATTCCAAAAAGGGTTTTAAGTTAGTGAAATAGCTAATGAAGGTGGTAAATGACTAGAGGAGGGTGTAAAATAGGAGGAAAAGCTTAGGGGAAAGGTTTTTAGTAGACAAGTGTGTAGATAGCAAGTGGAAAAATAGATAGTAATCCTATAAAGCACCAATGGTCTACCAACCCATTTCCTGATGCACCCCTTAGGGAGTGCACTCATAGAGATTGAGACTTGATGGATTCATCCATGATAAAAAGCATAAGTATTTGATAAAGTTTGAAAATATTGTGTATATAAAATCCATGATCATGTTGATATTAGGTAAGGGAAAGTCATCTTTCAGACATGCCTTATTTATGTCTTGGAAGTTATTATATATTTTGATTAGTCCTTATGGTTTAGCCATGGGAATGATATTATATATATACTCGAAGTAATCAATTATTCAAATAAACTTGACATCCAAGAATTTATGTAGTTCTTATTTGATCAAGAGTGCTACCTTGGGGTGTATTTTGTGGAGTTTTTGTTTAACTAGTTTGGCATTCGGATGAACCACTAAGTGATGTACCAAAAAGGTTAGGATATAATATAGGAATGTAATAATATCTCAATGTGAATACATACATACATATAAATATATATATATATATATATATATATATATATATATATATATATATATATATATTCCTTGATAATATTAATGAGGATTTATTACTCTTCAGATGTGATAATTTCCCCTAGTTTGACAATTCTAATATTTTCATCTATCTCAATGTTTACTTCTATGACCTCCTCAATGAGAGAAGGTGATTGATCCTAAATATATGTTGGGGTGGTGATAATTATTCTCCTAAATAAAATTATTCTATAATCTCTATATTTAATTTTAGATATGACTCTTTTCTATCAAGATTTAACTGAATTTCTTCCATATTTAGAGAAGGATCATTTTATTCATATTCTTCTTCTTGTATTTGATTTAAAGACTCTTGTTACTCTCCAAAATATGTAGACTCATTTATATTGATATAAAATCCTTTTCTATGATCTATTTATGACATAAAATCTCTAGCTCCTATATATTCAATGATGGCTTAATCATTTTGGAAGACACCAAAAAATGACTCATTCTTCTAATCCTAGTCTATGAGCATGGGGTGACAGAGGGATATGTTGATGGTGGAGATGGAAATTTTAAAGAAGAGGTTTGTGGGAGCCAAGTCTTCATAAAGAATATAGATGAAACTCATCTCAACTTATTTGTTATAAGTAGACTCTTCAAGAATCAAATAAGTATCCATAATGATAGTGTTTAGGTCAATGCCTAGTGGTTTGTACCCGAGGCCAATAAATTTTAGAATGTTATTGAACCTTGATAGGTTCTATCTTTCCTTATTCTTATCTACTTAGTAATTTAACCTTATAGTTCATGTTTTGAAGCATCTTCTAAAGCTAGGGATATTTCTACTTATGAAATTATAGGGATTCATCTTCAAGAATGAGCCATGAATCATTATGTTCTTCAAAATATTCACTTGATTACATACCTACACTAGTGAAGGTCATAAACCTAAAATGATATGTAATGGGTTTATCTTTCCTCATTGAAGGGGACCCATATCTTTATGGGGATAGTGGAAATTTTTTAACATAGAGAGTCTTATATTGATACTCCTCAAATCCTTGGAAGTGATTTTGAGGTGAGTGATGTTTGGAAAAAAGTGAAGTGGGTGATAGATCATAATAATATATATAGTTCATAGCTTTTATATTATAAGAGGAACTATGGGTGCTGAGAAAAAAACAAGTAGTACCTAAGTATTCCATTTAATATCTATGAAAGTGTTTAACTCCCTTAGGATTGTGACTTCCATTCTTGAATAAGGTAATTTTAGACATTTGCAGAGGGTATAGGAAACTACTTTCATCTCATGAATTCAAGTGCATCCCAAAATTAGATTATATGGGAGATCAACTTATACTACATGAATTAGGGTTTGGTGGACTATAGGTCCCACAACTATGGGAAGATAGATTATGCGTGTAGATGGCTTCACATTATCATCATATGCTTTAATCATTATCAAAGTAGGCCCTAATAAATATTTAGAGTACCCTAACTTCTTAATAAATTTAATATTACATAAATTTAGGTCTGATACTCCATCTATAAGTACCCATAAGATCTTGGGATTGGTGATGGAAATCTTAATGAATAGTTGAAGTTATGGTGAGGCCTATGGGTGGCATATCTTGAGTACTATTTTTTTTAAGGGGATAAATGACCCACCAAATCTTGAAATGGGCATGTGTCAATATCCATGGGTACCTTTAGTTTATTTAAGACTTGATTGAGTATCTTGTGATACACAGGTGACATCTTGAGAATATCCATAAGAGAGATTTGCGAAAGAGTCTCATTAAGTTGTTGAATGATATTATATGGTTTATCAGAAGAACTTCAAACTTTATTAGTGAAAGTGACCTTATGAGATAAGGAGGTAGATGGATCCTTTTGAGGTTTTACAAAAACTATGATCTTTTCCATGTTGTGTGGTGACTACACAATTAGATATTACCTTATTTATTTTAAGGATGGTGGATATTAAGGGATTTTTTTTTTATGGTATTAATGTAATGGCATGGGACGGAGTGATATTCATTTATATTGGAAGTGAAGGTTTGACCCTAATCCTTTGGTAGTTCATTTTGCCTTTGATCATGCTTAGGTAATGGGTCCTGACATATACCCAACTATTTATTCTTGAATTAAATTGGTGGGCTCTCCCCTTCATCTTCTATATCTCCTTTCTCTATTAAATATTGGATGAAGTTCCTTAATTACCTTACTTGTGTCATATTCTCAATACTAGTCTAGTTGTGGCTTATTATCATCTAAAGGTCAATTTTTAGGGAGAGTAATAATAATATCATTAATTAATTATTATAGGACCATTTTTGTGGGTACACCAAGACTATTTATATGCCTTTTTCCTATTCTTGGCTTTGGTTTCCCCCATTGCACCTTAATACTAGAGACATTTTGATTTTATTAGTAGGGGTAGATTTTTGCACTATTTAGACATGTTTGGAGTCTATGACACCATCCCTTATTACATTTTTATTCCTATTGAAGACCTATATTAGAAAATAAAAAACACCAATCCCAATTATGTCTATCTTAGAAAAGTGGGTCTTTGGTTTTGAGCATGAAATTATGAGGTGAAGGAACTATTTATTTGGGTCAATTGGTCTAGGTGATCCTCCAAGGTGGATCTTCTATTTTTAACGTCAATTAAGTTTTATTTTTTGGGTTATTATTCTTATTCCAATTCTTGTTCATGATCTACAAGGTCTTGTTCCCCATGTTTTTGTCTAGTGTTATCTTGACAAAGTCGGGTATTAGGTCTAGATGATGGGTGGATGAGGTTTTGTAAGAGACTCGGATCGAATGTAAGGGGAGTGTGCCCCCCATAAAAATTACTTGGGAAAGAATTAGGTTGTGATTTTAAGATATTAATTGGTCAAAATGTGCCATATCATCATCACTATTAAATAATTCATTTGTGAATCATTCCTATTCTCTAGAGTTGTGCATATCTCTTTGTGTTTCTTCATTATCTTGACTTTACTCACCTAGAGTCCTAAGGATATCATTTTATTGGTTTTATCCTTGTCCCATTCTTAATATTTTATCATGTGCTATAATAGGCATGGTGGATAGTGAAGGTGACATGAGAGTAGTGATTAGTTGTTGTTTTGATATAAGATGAGAGAGAAAGTAACTTTGGATACTAATTTTTTCTTACATTATAGACTAAAGTGGTCAAGAGATGTGATACAAACATGATTTAGATTTTTATTTGGAGATTTAAGACTAAAATGATCAAATATTACCAAGGTAATAACCTTCTAGAGGTTTAATTTAGCAAGGAGACTAAGGGATGAGATGACTAAATGCCTTTTCACACCAAGAAGATGATAATTGGATGGGTTATAGGTATGAATAGAAAAGATGATGGGATGATGGGTTGTTAAAAAAAACCTAAACAAGTTATAGACTTTGATAATGCTTAATCAAATATATGCTGAATGAGGTGATGATTAAGACTAAGAGTGATGAGTGACCACTATAGATTTTTGTTCTAGACACAATATAGTACTCAAAGGTGTGGATGGTGATATGAATATGAAATAGTTTAGTTTAGTTATAAGATAGGGTGTGCCTTAAAATTTTATCTAAGTGTTTTAGGTAATAAAGGGATAGGATGAATTGGTTCACAAATATTATGGGTCTTAGCACAACACACAAACATGCCTAATCACAAGCCTTACTATTAGTCAACCAAAAAGGGTGTGTAACCTAATTACTACACCATATAATTAATTAATAGGTGAGTCTATAGGTGAGTAACCCTTTACATAATATATCAAACCCTCTCAACCCCATATGCACTTGATAGTCACTTGGGAGTTGATCCTAACTTTAGCAAAAAGTCAATTATTATGACTTATAGGTCCTAAGCTAGGTATACATAAGGGTGTCTAGGGGCATCCCCAAGATATGTAAGGTACATGGGGCCCAAATATATGTAGGGTGGTGTATAATGATGAGTTTAGAGAATTAAATCTTTCTTTTCATAGGTAACCTATATGGGGTTAACCGCTTAGCCTAATGATAACTTCTCCTAATATTTATACTCCACCAAAACATGGAGTTTGGTTGAATGCATGATGATAAAATTTTCTTCACCAACCCCTAATTACTAGGCAAGTGCATGGGGATGAATCCTATATCATTTTCACTCCTAAAAATAAAAATGGGTTGAAAAATAGGCCAAAAAAAGTTTATTTATCTGATTAATTAATTACATGTGATAATTAAGAAAATAAGTAAACACACAAAGATATATACAATTTCAAGATTAAAATTCTTAGATTAAGCACTAATCCTTCAAAAATATGGGCTAACAAACTGATATAGTGCCTTATGCTAAGGTGGTCCTACATGAAAATGGATTAGTAGTTTTAAATCAGTCAAAACTACCTCTGAACCTACAAAACTACACTTACATAGTCAATTAGTGCAAAACTTATTCCAAAATACACAAAAATACAACTATTAGATAATAATGCAACTTGAAAATCTTTATTTTTGTTGATATTCAATTAGCCTTAACCACATAATTAATCAAAACCATAGGTTATCAAGGCAATATCACAATTATAAAGTAATATGACAATTTGTGATATGTGATTTTACAAATTGTGAGAAACACACTAAGTTTGATAGTAGGATGAAGATTATCTATATAATTTAAAATATTTACATAATATTTATAATATGATCAAAATGACAAAAGATAAACTATATTTAGACAAGTATACTATTTATACCTTATTAACTCAAAACTAACTATGAGAATGCAAAACTAACTATCAATATCAATATCACTCTTTTTGACCTACAGTTTTGCAGAAAGATAATTTTAACAATAAATTACATTTTATTACAAAATGATTAAAATGTAAAAAATGTTTCCAAAAATTATTAATGCATTATAAACTAATGTGGGAAATATTTTATTAAATTCCCAATAAGATAAATTTATTATCTAGACTATCTAAGTCAAAACTGAATGTCATTATGCAAAACTAACTATTATAAATTAAAACACTTTTTAAAAAATTCCATAGTGTAAATAGTTAAAAATGTGGTGATATATATATATATATATAATAAATAAATTCTAAGATTATTTATCAAGAAGTTAAAAAATAGACCCTACAACTTGTAAAAATGCAGTTAGTGGTCAATATTGCTTATACAAATATGTGATATTCTAAGAAGTTATTTATGAATGTTTGGGAGTTGATATGAGAAGCACCTCTCCTTATTATGAGCAAATTAAAATCCAATAGACATAGATTTTTTTTTTAGAAAACCAAGGTAGCAATGTAGGGAAATGATCACAATGCAAAAGTCAAAATCACCTTTAACAAAGGTAAAACCATAATGCAAGGATAATATCATGACTATAAAGATGCAATTTTGTTTGGTATGAAATAAAAACTCCTACTAAAGATGATAGACTTTTAATTTAACCCTACAGGATAAATTGGGCTAGTATAAACCTACATAAAGTAAAATAGATGAGTATAGGACTAATTGTTATATTTTAAGACTATATCTTATGAAACCACACTTTAAAAGTCAAAACAACAACTAGACTATACATTCAATATTTATGAAATGTGGTATTATTAAAGGTGAATAACCTACCAAAAAATCTAGTTGTTAGTAGGTAGATGGTATCGTTTAGGCAAAATTATAGCTACAATCTTCAATACTACTGATACAATATCATCCTTCATAAAGTAAAACCACCTTTCACTTAGACATGAAAATTTTATAAAATCCAAAGCTCTCTCTTCATTCAACCAATACTGAAAGCTATGTCAACACTTTTAACATAAAAAATGGTCAATTTAAAGGGGTTTTCTTACCATGTTCACCAATGTATGATTTTATTTTTGAGATACGAATCAAAACTACTATAAATAGCAAGTTTGACCCAAAAGTACAATACCATAAAAAGAGATAAATATAAGAACAATAAAAAATTTAAGAGTAAATCCTTACCATAACCTTGATCTTATTAGATTCTCTCCAATATTTTTCAACTTATTTCAATGCTATTTGACTTTTATGTGGAATACTTGATAATGGCTTCAATATAACTTTAATGGCTTGTTTGGATGCTTAAGTGGATTGTACAACTATATGGATGCTTTAGATGGTTAGCATGAGGATATAGGAAAAGGCTTATGGACTTTATAATTATATTATCCATGCTATAATCATGGCTATTTATAGGTTTATGGAGGGATTTTTAGGGGAGTTTTTAATTATTTTAGAAGCCTCTAGTTTGGAGAGCTATAGAATCTTAGAGAGGATTAACTAGATCTAGAGAATTTTAGGTTAGATTAAGAGATAATATTGATTATATGTGGATTTAATGAGTTTTAAGACTCATAGGGATGTAATAAAGGATAGGGTGGTACATTGTCTAAAATGTTAGTTATAAATATGAACTTTTAATTTACAAGTGGGCTAGTGGCTAGTTAATGAAGTACGACTAGTAGTTAAGTAGGATGATAGTAGGATAATGAGGTAACTAATTGGTAATGGGGGTGTATAAAGGTTTTGTTATAGGATAAATTAGAAAGACTAACAGAATAATTAGAGTGAGAAAATTTAGGTGCATACCGTGGTTACACATTCAAAGGTTTATTTGGATGTAGGTTTCTCAAATCCCCATTCATATAATATAATAAAATAACCTAATACATTTATGATTAATAAAATATTGGAATATAAACAATCGATAAATATACTCAACAAGGCTAAACAACCACTTCACAAAGCACCTCCTATAGTGAGTGGATAAAAATACACACACATAGGGGTTATAATTTTTTTGAATAGGGATAGGCCTCAGGACATCTTGATTGCATTATTATATAAGGATATGATCACACTTCATCTTATTAATCAACATCCAACACACCATTTTCATAGGGTACAAAATAAGCCATATTATAATTTTCATAAGATAAATAGGCATTCAAACAGTGATTATTATGCACTTTGAGACCACATTGACTAGTATTTCAATAAAAGAATTATATAATTTATATAGGGGTCATCGAGACATTAGTCTCCAAGTATCCTAGATCACATTCTTCTACAATAGGGTTATCCTAGGATGTTCCCTTTGACGATCCATTAGTTACTCATCATATGAGCCATGTGGTTTCTAAGACACCTATTTATGAGCAATCTCATGCACCATAGATTCAATAGAGATGGTAAGATATTACACAAATATTAGAGAAAAAATTTAGTTTAAAAACCAATTAAGACATTTGGAAACAACTAAACAAATCAAAGCACAACTTTAGTTCACACACCAATCAATATATTTATAAATAATAACAAATTTTAGAGCATAACTTTAGTTCACACACCAATCAAGATATTTAGAAACAATTACAAAGGTCAAATCACATTCTTACTTCAATCACCAATTAATATATTTTTAATATATCACAAAAAATAGAAGATAGTCTAATAACTAATCAAGATGTTTTCTAGAGATCATAGATCTCAAGGTAGTATTTTAACATGACAACTAATCAAGGTCTTTGATATCAAGTATACACACCTAACCACTAAAAATATATCACATGCAATTTTAATCCTAAATTCCACTTCTACACTGACACAACATGATAAGTATGGTCATTGGTTCACCATGCCATCTTGGTTTAGATAATACATACTGTAATCACATAATCTACATATAGATATCTTACAAAACACATGTAAAACCTATACTAAAAAATAACATTCCTATTCCAATACACATGTATACTTAAATATTTATAAATAGATAAAAAAAATTCATTACTATCACTTAGACAAATACAATATACCAACATCAACACTCAAAATAATTAAACACATATAAACATGCAAAATATAACTAGATCAAGATACCAATATACACAATGTGAATATAATAGAAAAAATCCATATACATAACTCAAAATATAGTTTTTATATAAATATAGTACATCACTCAATAATATAGACATAGACACTAGGACCAACCTCCTCATTCTCACTCTCAGACATATCCATACTAGAAATAGTGGTTCCATTCACCCTCCATGACCTTGATTAGTGATTACATCTACTTTGTCTCATGATACATACCCATCTTGGTGATACAATCCACATGATCTCACTATATACATTTATAATCATATACCATTTGATTAATGGCCCAAACTAGAGCTTCAGGTGCAGGTATGGTTTGGCTATGTAACTCTACATAGGCCTCATATCTATCCACATTTACTTATTTATATACCATAGTAGCTATCACCAATTATTCAAATAAATGGGCATGAACATTGGAAATATTGATGGCCCTCTCCACTAATCCATCCTCCATGACATCATTAAGAATATGCCATGTCAATATTTAGATTGTAGAATTGATGGTAGTCTCCCAATACTCATCATCACCTAAAACTAGACATACACAATAAATCATATTCATATCCAAGTAAATGAGAAACCAAATACATGGAATATACCAAAATATAATAAGAAACTACCATTGGCAACCCTAAGGGGATCGACATCCAGTATATCCTCTACAATAATCCCACCTCTTAGAAATAGATATGCCCATCTATGATGTCTCTACCAATATGTATAGGCATTAATTACTCTTTTTTCATCCACATCTAGTATTTTAATCAAAGGATCTTAATTTATCAAAATAATCAAGGATAACTCCATAGGTGATGGCCTAAAACTACTACTTGGCCTCACTTGAGCTTAGGAACTCCTCAACCATACCACTAGCACTAGGGGCACATCCTCAATAATACTAAACTATTATGTCACTTTCTCATATTAGAACCTCTCATATACATTGACCCAATGATCATGAAATTATAATCTCATTCAAACCCTTTTAAGCTAAGCACCATCCTTAGGATATTCCTCATAGCTCCTGTAGGGCCTCTAGATAATGTCTCTAATTGTCAAACTATCTATCAGATGCCAACACTACATCATGTTCCTCTTGGGCACATGGGTCATCCTAATCCACCTCTCTATAAATAAATATGGGTGGGTCCAATCACCTCATAAAGGTAACACTAGACTATTCACTGATATATCCTCATATACCCAATAGTGTAATAGTGTAGATTATCTAATACCTATACCACACATCTCCTACATAAGATGGTATAAATTCTAGTACAAGTGGGCTAACATAGTGTGACCCTGTAAATATACAGTACCATGATCCTCTATATCCTACACTATATCATTCATCATGTAGGAGATCTATACCCCACTCCCATCTATAGCTATAAATGAAGCTAATAAAATATCTAAGAACTTACACAATGATAAAACATTGGTAGTGATAATCAGTGAAATAAATATATCACTATGGATCCCTGTGTAGCCATAACAAAAAATAACTCACATCCTAATGTATAACCTAATCACTCATATCCTCCTACAATACAATTCTCTACTAAAAAATAGGTAACTATAGGATCCTATATGCATCCTCTAAGGTAACAATCATCTCGTTAGTAGGTATCTAGAAAGTGTAGGTATTTGCATCCCATATCTCATATAGTGATATCATCATATGTTTATCCTAGGGCATTAGATCTAAGGATTCAATATGACTTAGACCCACTCTTTCTAGCATGGCCATCTTGATGTATATTAGGGGAAGACCCCATAAGGTCTCCATCAATTGGTCAGTTTGAAACTCTCTCATATGGACATAAACCTACAAAAATATAATAAAATTTGACATTAATAACATAAAATATAATATCAATAGAAAAAATAACCATAAAAACTAGTAAATAATAATAAACATCACAAATTAGGCCTATTGGACACTAGTGGTGCATACAGGATAATAACATTAGATAGTAACACTATATCCAAGACACTAGCACCAAGCCTTGTATAATAGAACCAATATCATGATAGAAATACCACTTTTTCAAAATGGTCCTTAAATAATTATTTTTTTAATAAAAATAGTAAAAAATGCATTATAAATGAAAACAATAAGAAAAAATATGGACTCCTTACTAGGGTAACCACCTCCTCAACCTAGATAAGTGATTCCACCTCCTCATATTGGGTCAAATTTGATCCTCATCTCCTTAGTATATTAGCTAGCTCAGATAAACAATTAATATCAATTCAAATGCTTCAAATCAATTTTCAAACTAATCAAATAACCTATATAAGTCACATTTATCAAATTCCACAAGATTAAGGTTGACCTTGCATGCCAATTTCACCAATTAATACCAACTTATTTCCAATTAACTCTAATATATGAACCATTTCTTACACATAAGAATTGATCTCAATGAGCCTCACCTTATATTGTTTAAACCAATATCCTAATCACATTTAAATCCAATAAACTACAAAAATGATATTACCATAATAAAATCAATATATACAAAATGTTTATCCTATTATCACTTTCAACAATAAACTCCATCACAATAAATAAACTATTCAAACTTAAAACAACACCACACCCACTAATTTAAACCATCACATCCAATCATTACCACTTTTGGTTAGTCACCATCATCTTAGTATTGACTCTCTCACAAAAAGGGGGGAAATACAAATATTGCTTTAAACATGTAGAGATTTAGGCACATAGGTTCACTCAAGTATAGAGATTTAGATGCACAGGTATACTTAGATACAAATATCCAGACACACAGGTCTACTTAGATATAAATATTTAGACACACATGTCTACTCAAATATAACTATTTGGACATATAAGTTCATGTAGATATACTAATTTACTTAGATATATAGGTTCATTTAGATATATCTATTTAGACACATAAGTCTACTCAAAGACTTAAGTTCACACAAATATATAGTTTGTCTTAGATATACATGTTCACTTTGATAAAACTATTTAGAAACATGGATCTATGTAAATATATGGATATTCAAATACATAGGTCTGCATAGATATACAAATTTTTAGATACATAACTAAATTACTTAGATATCAATATTAAGGTAATGATACTGATCACATGTCTTTGATCTCTATTATCAAATTCATAACTTATACTCAGTATCATCACTAGGATGTCACCAAGTTTTCACTAGTTTGGGTCATCAAACCATTTACAATGATTTATCTATAGCCTTCCACCAGACCCAATTTACTTACCCAAATTTAATTAAGATATCAAAGTGGGGGAATGTAACCCTTGTTTCTTCACACATTTAGTTTACATACTTAGATTCAATTCAAATATTAGAATGGGGTAAAGCAAGCCTTTTTTATCCACACATCCATTTTACACACTCAAAATTAATACATATATTAGGGTGGGGTAAAATAGGGTTTTATTCCTCATGATTCAATTCACTATTTAGATTTAGCATATAATACATCCACATTATGGTGTTCTTTTTCATGTATTTCACTCTAGTTCCTATCCACTTCTCTAGCCAAGAAATTAGCCAGGTGTAGAACACATTCATATAGATAAGTATAGATACACATTATCTTTTTATTTTACTCTAGTAATTTCATTTCATTACATTATTGGAATAAAGGAGGGGGGGATGTATACACACTAATTTGGTCAAGAAAACATAAGTATTATGTCCTTTATTTCTATTTCACATGAAGGTCTTAGTGATGAATACAATAATTTTTCACATGGTCATTTTGAGTCTTTTGATCTTTCTTATGTCTTATCTTCCTTATTTTTTTCACCCCCAGTAGTCCTTACTCACCTCCTACAAGTCACAGGGGACCCTAGCCTATATTTCTTGGTTTTATCTCTATTTTTAGGCCTCATGTCACTATCACTATTTTTAAGATAGTAATTCCATGTGGCGCTAGTGTCCAATTATGTCTCTAGTGTCTGACAATCATTTTCTCCCATTTTTAGATCCTAACCCTACTTTGAGCTTCTCTTATGTTTTTTATTCCTCTTTTACAACTTTTAGGCCAATAAACAAGGTATTATATTCAAATAAATGTGCCTTCTATATAAAGAGCCTCACAAGGAATTTTACATCTACTACTTACTATTTTGGCACATAGTTACATAAAATCAATCAATAGTACAACTCTGTACTCTACATACTACTCATCTATCACACCTAGACATCACATTCTTGACCAAAGGAGGGCCTACGTGAAAGTAATTCTATCATACCATGAAATTTTATTATGCATTTTCCCTAAGGGAGAAATATATATGATCTAAGACACCTAACATTGGGGTTAGTTTAGGCAATGGATAATATAATAAGGGTTATCCTACACATGATCATAATATCCCACAACCCAAATTTTTCTCTTTATTTTGTATTTGATCTGATTATTATTTCATGATTATAGATACTAATTAGGTTTTTCAAAAATATTCAACTAAAACATTGACATAGGAGATCTCTAAAAAGATAAAAATTCACATATAAGACCCACACAACATCTCATAAATTCCTTGAAAGTTCCATCTAAATCTTGTGAAAGGGATACTAACATCATAATTAGACATTAGCACCACATGGTAATAATGCCCACATAAGGGCATTATTATCTATGACTATATTTTACCTATAGTCATAGAGTTAAAGGTGTCTACCTATTTATCCATCATGTTTCAACCTCATGATCCTTAGAAATAACTATCTTATTCTAGGTAAGTGCTCTTTATAACTATTCTTGCTATTTTGATAAAAGTTTGTCAAACCAGTTATTTCTAGTTTTCATTCCAAATTATTTTTATACTTATCCCTTTAACAATATTGAATTTACATTCACTAAGTCCTAAAAGGTTAAAGCCATTTCTGAGTTTGCCATTGAGCAAAGAATACCATCAAGAGTTAGAGAGTGGTTTGATATACATCCATCTTAACGAAGAAACCAAAATCACCAAACAAATATCCCAAGGGGTAGGCCACTTGAATATATGAGTAACACAATAAAAGCATGGTAAAAGGTTTCCTAAATTTAATCATCATGCAAAGAGTCTCTAAAAAGGCACAAAGGAAACACATTATGATGCATTACTACCTCCATATGCTATAGAAAGTACATTCATGAAAACCATGAGCCAAATTACCACCATTAACACTACTATAATCATCACTAAAATCCACCATATTATTTCAGTCATGCTCATATTTTTGAATATGGGATGTCCTTCCACCATACTTGTCAAAGTTGGAATGAAGAATGAAGATGCCACTTTAGAATATGTTTTGGCTTCTCAAGTTGCTAATTATTAATCAATTCCTTGATCTATGAATGAATTTACAATAATTTGGAGGGATTTTAGTATGGCTGATTATGCAAAGAATAAATTTATTGATGTTGCTTTTGAAGGTAAAATGAAAATGGTAGGCCTAAGGTAACACTTGAGCTCTACTTCAAGGAAGTTTTTAAACTTAATGGGATGCCAAAGACCATCATTAGGAATAATGACAAAATATATATAAGTTTGTTTTGGCAAGAGCCATATCATTTGATAGGTAAATGATCTAGATTATTAGAACATTAAAACATATTCCTTCATTTTATCATGAGGGTACTTAGGCATGAAATCTTGCATTTGCTTGAGGGAAATTAAATTTGCGGAGGGAGGATTGCAATGTACCCTTTTATAAATTATAAATACTTAATAATATTTTTATAAAATTAAAATGTATTTTTATATATTAAATTAAAAATAAAACCCTTAGCCTATTTTCATTATTTTTTAGTTGGTTAAAGAGGAAGGAAAGGATATATAAAGGAAAAATGAGGTTCATTATAGGGATCATGTCATTTTTATCAATAAAAAATTATGAGTTTGAGAAACTTGCTTGACTTTCATCGATAGAAGATGAAAACCTTCAATATTAAGTTGGGTGAGTCTATTTCAAGGTTTACAATCATGAAATTTGATCATGTTGGGGGTGTTAAAACACCATTTCAGATACAACACCATAGGAAGGGCATCTGGGAGGAGTGGTGTAATATTTTTGAGGTACTAACTTGTGTTAGAAGCCATAAAATGGTGGTGAAAATATTTGGGATGGAAGTGAACCCCATTAGGGTTTGGAAGTACCCTTTTATAGGCTAATTCAAGCCTAAATTTTATATTTGAAGGCATAAACACCTAGTTGGTATTTTAGTTATATTTTCCAAATATTGATTTAATTAAAATACTATATTTGAAGGTATTATATTTGGCTATAATATTTGTAATTTTTGGCAAGTGTTTTTAAGAATAAAGTACTATATTTATGCCATAAAATTGGTAGCTAAAAAGTTTGAATTTTTATTTTCTTAGGGTTTGAGAGGAAAAATAATAAAATATTAATTTTTAGTTAGGGTTTGTTGAGAACCTTAGTTATTTTAATGTTTTCCAAAAGAGAACATTTTAATTTTATAGAACTAAAAAATATGATAAAGATATTCTAGATATTGAAATGCTAAATAATTTTACTAAAAATAAAAATGATAAATTGAATAAATTGAGAAAAATATAAGTATAAAGCTTATTTAGAGTGAACCTAAAAAATATAATTAGGTTGGCTAAGTCAAATTAGTTGGTTGAATGAAAATAAAGAAAATTTGATTATTGACTATATTTTCCATCCTTGATTGAGTCCTACAGAGGTAAAAATATGAAAAATATAGAGGTTAAATAGGATTGATCATGTTGACTTATTCTATAGATAACTAATAATTAAAAGTGGTAAAATGAAATTAAATCAACCAGTATGAACTAGTATTCTAAAAGTTGAAAAGTAAAAAACACTTAACTAAACAAGATTGACCAACTCAATCTGGTTGATTGTAAGTGAAAATAAAATAAATGGGACCAATGACTGGGTCAACCAATGTGACTTAGTTTATTGGAAATAAAACCTTGTAAGCTAAAGGATAAAACTAGATCAGCCAGTGTGATCTAGTTGACTATAGATCCTAGACCTGTAAATAAAGAAAAAGGCTAGATCAAAAAACCTAATCTAGTTAGATGAAAAAATAAAACTTATAAATAAAGGATAAAATGGGATCATCCAATGAATCCTAGTTGATTATGGATGATGAATATATAAGCAAGGGTTAAGACTAGACCGACTAACTCAAACTAGTTAATTGTAAATAAAAAATAAAAAATGCAAGAGTTAGAGTCATGTCATGTTTACCAGAATGCAGACAACAAATTAAGGTATATTTATAAATTTTCTAACTTATTAAAATCCAAGATCAAATAATATCGTCAACAAACATCTTTCGTAATACTATTTATATTGGGAGCATGACCAAATTGGATTTGTTAAACCTAAACAAGGGATCTCTTACCACACAACACCAAAGGAGAGGGTTCCAAAACATCTAGGAAAATGACACTATGCAATAACCCTATCTAGGCATAAGTACATAAAATAAAACTAATCTAGTGCTAACCAAATCTTATGGAAAAAATAGGGATTACTAAACATAAACAAAATAATCAAGTGATCATGGTAGGAAAATGGGCGCCTAGATCACCTAAAATAGAAGATGGAAAGAAAATAAAACCTTATGTATACACTAAGTTTAAGAATAGAGGTAATGTAAGGATGTATACATTCAACACATTACTTATATAATATCTATCTATTAAATGAAATAATAAAAGTTAGAAAGACTTACCTTGGTTGAACTTGTTGAGTCTCAATATCTCCCTTAGCCAATGGTGTTTTGCAAGAGGTTATTATGGCTCTATAAGCATCACACTATATAAATCATATCTAGGATAAAATTCTCCTACTTTACATTCAAGACTTTTCACAAGATAAATAATATTTTCTCTAAGGCAAATGCTAAGAAATGGCTCCTTCAAATATAGATTAGGAAAATTATGAACTATAATGATATGAAAATAAATGTTTCTCTCTATTGGATCAAAATGATCCTTCTATTTCTAAAAATGGATAAGGATTATCCCTTCCATAATTTCAACCAATAAGATCAACCAAATCTATCTAGTTAGTTGTAAAAGGTTATCATTAGGGATCAAACTAAGTTGATTAGGCTAACTTATGTTTGTAATGTGAACTTAATATTTTATAAAAAGATCAAACCAACTAATTTAATAGGTGAAGAGGGTGTTTACTTAGTTATGGGTTGTTTAATAGGATAAATGCTTAGGGAAATGTGTAAATGAGGTCTAGATTACTTAGGGAGTTGGATAAGTAGGATTTGTAATGTGTTTAAGTAATGATAGAGTTGACCAAAAATATTGTGAAACACCATTTGTCTACCCACCCCTTTATTTTTTCACCCTTTAATTCATGCACTTAAATAGATCAAAACTTGACAATTTCTTACAAAATAGAAAGAGCCATTAAATGATTAAGTTTAAAAATATTATGTTTATGCACAATGAATTTCCTCTCTTTATAATGATGAACATGTTGAAAAGGATTAATGTTTTCCTTCTTTACAAAATATTAATAACGTTGAAACCTTGTTTCTTCTTTAGATCACTAAAATGAAAATATTGAAAGTAATTCTCTCTATAGATGTCAATGATACAAATGCATGTAATAAGTTTCTTCCTATTATTTTCTATTGTAAAAATGAAATGATAATAATAGACAAAATAATTTAAACACATGTTATTATACTCTTCTTCAAATTAAAGATAAAAAAATAAAACATCTTTGTTCAAGGTTTCCTAATGAAATAATTTCCAAAGTCAAGTAGAAATAATGCAACTCAATAATCAAATGCTAGTTGTGTTAATTTTATTTTATAATATGTCAATTATATATCTAAACTATAAAGTGATATTTCATCTTCTATTCCTCTATTTATTTCAAAAATTAAAGTGAAACTTTTATTTTTTTTTCTCCTTATGATGATGTTTAGAGCAAAATAGAGATTATTCCTCTTTCTCATTCTTTTACATTTTCTACTCAAAACCATGTTCTAATTTTAGATGAAATAATGAAAATATATCTTGTATTCCTATTTCATGTAATGAAAGTTCAATTATTCAAGCCTTTTACCATGATATTTCTATCAACCTTTATGACATCTAAATGATATAATGATCTCTCTTCGACCATCATGTAAAATATTATTACAAATTGTTATTATGCCTAGGTTGGACTTTTATGGACTATGATTGAGCCAATCCACTACAATAGTTGGTTCAATTTTGCAAGGTTGATTTTATTAAATTTCTCAATCTTACTAAGCTTATAATTTAGACTTTTGATTAAATCATATAACTTTACTAGACTTATAAGTTGGATTTGATAAAATCATCCACCCTCACCAAATATATGTTATGAATTGATTAAATCTATTATGATCATTAGATCATGCATATATTTAGGTTGTGTTATAATTTGAAACATGAACCCATGCATACTCTACAACACAGGGGTACTTTGTGATGGGGTGTTGAACATAAAGGCCTTACGTGGGGTGTAAGAGTACCCATGGCTGCATGTTTAGAACGACAATAGTTTTTGGCATGATCAATGGGACTAGTTTGAAGAAATATCTAGGGAATCAGTGCTAACCTTAGCTATCAAGTGTCTAAGACAATCCACAGAGCACCTGGTGACTCCAAATATCCAAATCTACTAGTTTAAGTAGTATGAGTGCTTAAATATATGTCTTTTCATCCCACGTTCCATGAAAATGATACTATCACACCTTATGATTTCATATATAAAACTTATGTGAGTGCCTATAAATTTACCCTAGTTTATCCCTTATATCAATTTGCTTATGCTTATAATCATCCCTACATAAGCTATTTTATTTTTTATTAGTATTACCACCTTCTTAATCAACCTCAAAAGAGAATCAGTAAGATTGATTTTTAAAGATAATTGATGGAGATTGAAAGAGAGTAGGAGTATAGTAGTCAATAGGAAAAAAATTTCACATCAAGTTGAGATTCAACAATAGGAGATGATTGAGTAACATATATTTGAATAAGAATGATTGGCTAGGAAGATCATAGCCAAAGAAGAGGAGATGCATCATTTCTTTTTACAAAGATGTAGAGAATTGAATCATATCCAAAAACCTCCACTTCTCCCTTTCATAACTTCAAGTAGGATCCCCCTATACTTGTATCCCATACTATAATGTGGGAAGTTTCTATGCTCAAAGTCCTCGGTTTTAGATAAGATAGATCTTCTATGATTTCAAGGTTCTAAGTTTCAAATGCCCCCCTTCCTTGAAAGAGATTTCTCTAATTCCTCCTTAAAAACCCCAAATACAATCATAACATCCTTCTTAGAACATTCATCCAGAATTCACAATGCCAAATTTATAAAATCCCCTTCTTCTACACCAATTAAAACCTCTTACCTTCCCACAATTTACATTTTAAAGGTAGTAATAGTTATATAGAAGGCAAGTGAAGACAATTTGGATGATTAAATCATCATTAGAATCCCTCTTTATTCCACTAGATTATAAATTTTAGAGCTACTATAGGAAGAGGATGAACATGATCAGCTAGAAAAGTGGGGTAGTGCATAGTGGTGAGATGATGAGGAACTCTCTTGGATAAATTTAATTCCTTTAAGTATGGAAGAATATGAATTCAATCATGAAGATGTAATGAGGCCTCTCATGTAGAATAATAAAGACAAATTATAGGAATATTCCTTTTGGGGTGAGCTAGAGTAATTTTGCTTAGGTCTAGATGATAAACTAACATCCCCTCAAGAGTAAACCCATGCCTATTTCTATGCCAACTACTAGTTTCAATTGCATATCATAGAAAGGAAGGATGTGCATGTAGAGGAGGTCACAACCTCATAGATGGAAGAGGCCCACAAGGATCTAGGCACACATCTAAGCATAAACAATTCATCAAAAGGCTCATTAAAACTGAGGGAGCAATGCCAACTAATTGATCTCAAGATATAACATGAAGGTGATAAAGAAATTATGATAATGAGTGATCTCAATCCTCGCATGCCTAGGAACATCATAAAGGGGTTTCCAAAAGGCATGTTTGACTTAGAAAATTAGCTTTGAGGTGAGCGAGGGTAACCCACTAATTACATGAGCTTCTTTAGCATTAGTAATAAGCCTCTAAAGTCATAGAAGGCTTCATCTAGGTAGAGAGTGAATCATAGCACCAAGAAATATAGGAAGGATTGGCTCAAATCTAAAGACATCAACCATCTAATAGGTATGCTTACATGTAACATGATGGAGTCATTCATCAAAAGGGAGCCTAAGTAGATTGACTTCCTCAAGCATTATTTATAAGTAACCAAGGCATTCCTCCTTCATAGTAAATAGACACCGCCTCACCTCCATCTATCACATATCAATAATAGGGAGGTGCACAATGCAAATGACCTAGGATGTTTCTACTTTGATCTAGGAGGATAAAGGTGCATATTTTTTGGTTATATATATTAAATTAAACTATCTTGCATTATATTTACCTAAGTGCTTGTCGGCACATTGTATAGTCTTAGTTTAGTTTGGTTTTCCTCTAAATGCATTATGTACATATGTTGCTTATTCTTATCCTTTTGATTTGTTGAGGGTAGAAATCATTTTATTTTATTCAGGTATAGGCCAAGTAGGTTTTATATTCAAATGAATCCATACCCAATGGATCACTTAAGGTTACCATATAGCTACTTAGCAGGCAAATGGCATGTAGAGGTTACTAAAAGTGTTGACTTTTCAAGTCACCCCTAATCAATGCAAGACTTGTCAAGACCATAAGAAGAGTTATGCACCTATAATATCCTAGGCACTTAGGTAAAATGTGTATAGGCATTCTCTATCGATGCCTAGGATAGTCAAGTATAGGTCTACATAGTAGCAAGGTAGTGGTTCATGCCCACAAGGAGTCCTTAATGCACACCCTAGCATAATATTATTTGGTACACAACTTAAGAGGTGCACATGTTTAATTATATAGGGCTTTAAGGTCCTAAATAGATCAATAAAAGGAAGTGAATAGGGAGTATTATAAATCATGAGTTTTACACCAACACACAAGATGCTACATCTATGTCCTTGAACTACATAAATTATAATCTAAATATGCTTGTTGTCTTCATAAAAAAATCAGAGTTCTAGCTTCCTTATATTTCTTCTACATGGTAGCTCAACACTCACCTATCATGAAGAAGTTTTGAGTTTGCCTAGAAGTAACACCACCTCTCTACATGGTGTCTTAGTACTCATCCAAGGTAGGTTTATTTCTATCAAGACTTCAAGCTACACTATTAGCTAGAGAAAAGGAACTCTACACTTAACATTTAGATAAAATCTAATGAACCCAAAAGATACCATGCGGTGCCACCCTAAGAGCTCATAGATGAATTAGCCATTGGAATTTAAATCCATGGGTTACATGTAAAAATCCCTCATCTTGAAATAAAGTCCATTCAAATCCAAGATGCAATATATCCCAATATGATCTAGTAGTCTACAAGATGATGTTGTGTATCCCAAGTGTAACAAGAGAGCCTTTTAAGAATGACACATGAAAAATCTTGACCACTAGATCTAAGACTCGATGGTGTATATCTATTCATAGCCCCCTCAAAGAGTGATATGTGTCCTTATAAAGGACACATGTCATACCCATGTTGCTCCTATATGAAAATCCAAAGACTCTTTTGAGAGCCTACCTAAATGAAACATATCCCTTTCTATGCCACATATTCAATATAAAGTTACTGATAGTTGTTAATGAGTGTTTGAGATCAATTAGAAAGTGACATGAATTAAGAGGTATTTAAAGGTAATTAAGTGGAGCATAAGGCATTATCAAATAAATTAAATCCATAAGTAACTACCAAACATTAGGACATGAGTGCACACCACCTTCTAACCTTATCAAGAAAATCTTTTGTTCTTATATGCACACATATGCCCTAGCAAGATCCTACCACCAACTCTAGATTTGATCCGCTAGATAGAATTCAAAGGAATGGATATGACACCATAAAGGAATTAAAATTTTCACCAATTTCCCCAAGTTTTTCATTTATTATAAAATAGGATTATTCTCTATAAAAGCTTGGTTTTTAACTTGTAAAAATCATTGACATTTTTTAACAACCTCACATTGCTAAAATTTTCCCTCCAAGAGAACTTGTATTGGCTAAATCTTTTAGATTAATGAGATTTAAGTTCACATCCTTCCATTCTTTTGATGATCTATGTGATATTTGTGTTTTTTGATCTTTTCTTGTGGGTAATGTTTACATCTCTCACCATTGTCCATTCCCAACACCTCCTCATCAAACTCAAAACTCACTTACAAGTCATATTTTGTGTGCATTCAGGTCTATGTTGATATTGTTTATGGATAATTTGTTATTCCTCTTAGTGTCACACTATGTTCCCACACCTTTATGTGAAGTAATTATGCATTCAAAGTTTCCTTAGTGGAATCTATGGGGAGATGTCTTATTCTTAAAGTTTTGTAGTGTGTTTAAGGTATTAAGAGTGCTTGATCTATTATGTATGCATCAAATCTTTTACTTTAAGTATCCCTTACCTTTTACCTCCCATTTTCCCTCAATATTTTAGGTTTAGACTAGCGGTAGATTTGCCTTTCTATTTTTTAGGCTTATGTGTTGGTCTTAAACTAGGTGCATTTAGAATAGAAGGAATTCGGCCCACTCCAAACTCTTATCCAAAGGATCACAAGGTTCGCACACCTTGGGAACATTCCCATCATTGTGACAAGATAATTGATGCTCATGCATGTAGCTAAGTGATAATACTTCCATTCCTAGCACCATAGACTCTTTCACCCTATGTAAGGCCTTCATACACAACTCCCTATCATAGAATTACCCTATGTCATAGAGTATCTAGAGGTGCATATTTTGAATGATAACAAACTACATGATTGAAACGAAACAAGCTCAATGGATGTGGTTTAACTCACATTTTACATCAAGGTCAATGGTTGGTGTCCTCTAATGTGTGTGTCTATGTGTGCATACTTAGAAGTTCATATTTGTCCTAATATTAGATTCGGTGATTTATAATGAGGCATCCTTTCAAATCAAATTACCAAAAGGTAGGATGGTTTCATTAACACATAGGTGTACTCATAGCCTTGTTTGTTCTACTTTCAAGCATTTCAAATTCTTTCAATTTCATATTTTAGACACTAGTTATATATTATAACATCATTTTAGTTTTAGGTAAGTCACAAATAAATCAATTGAATTGGGTTCATGGAAAGACAAGGTGTGTTATACAAATCCAAGTATGCATTTATTTCATTTAAAATAACAATTTCATTACTAGATTAAGGGGGAAAATGTAGATACAAAAATTTTATTTATGTATTAATCTAGTCTTATACACTTTAAAATATCTATCATGATTATACCTTTTAGTTATAAACCTATCCACTTATGAAAGGCTCATGTTCATTATTTCTTTATGTTAAATTACTTATCTCTTAGTATGACCATTATTATAATGACCAAGCCTTCTATATTGTTAAAAAAATCTAAACCTGATTATTATCATTCAATACCAATTTTGGACATGTACTTATTTTATAGCTTCCTAAATACTTTCATCTAAGACAAACACCTACATCAATGGAAACATTTAATTTTACTATAAAGTGTTCAGTGCCCAAATGTCATCCAATTTTCAAATGAAACATATCCTAAATTTTGGCCTAAGTGCTTTAGTGTGAGATATTTTCAAAAAGATTGGTATATACAAAAGATTAAAACTCATTCATTCCTCACCAAAAAAATACTATGAACTCATAAGGTAGCTTACTAAGAAGCACTCAACCAAGAATTCAAGTGAGCAAACCTAACCTATTCATCCTAATTTCTATATTAGTCATTATAGCAGTATTACCATAGGTCTAAAGTATTTGAAGAGTAGTTCATGATCTATATTTTCTAAGTTATAAGCTAAGTATTTACATGTCATTGCTTATCACACATCATATCCTTGTCCACATATAAGCTGACACATAAGGGAGAAATACATAATTTTGATGCCCTCTTCAGAGTATTGGCTATATAGGTAGTGCAAATTAATAGAGGGGTCTTTAGGGAAACTTGACACCATGATCCCACTAACCCATTTTTCCCAAAATCATTCTAAGGGTGAGGAAGCTAAGGTTTTAATACTTTGAAAAAGATTGATAGCCTATGTATTTGATCTAAATACATTATAATAAGGGTAATATAAAATCTAGAAGAATCTATTTGTTCACATTTTTATCCAATCAATATTCTATACTAGACACTTGTATTGACATAACCATCTAGATCTGACACAAGTGTCTAATGCTAAATAAATAATATTCTAAAAATTTGATGACTATTCTAGGACTATCTTATAATCTACTTTTAGCCTAATCCAAGTTAGATTTACATGAGCATAATAAACTATCTAAGTATCATTGTTCCATATTCATAGAAATATCTATCAATAGATGTAATTTACGATATTTAGCGTCCAAGTTGTATAACTTCAAAATATTATGTATTTGAGATTTAATTAATTACCATACTCATTAGGTTGGTTCATCATCCTTGTGAAAAATATAATCTGATACCCCTTAACCATAGATATACCTAAAATATATATTTAAGGTTAAACAAATTATAAATACTGGTAGAAGGTGATAAAAATTGATTTATATGAATGATAATTGGATTCTCTATTATTCTCTATAATTAAGATTATTTTATTTCATAAATCAACATTAAAACAACTAAAAAGTGAAATACATAATGACAAAGATGAATGAACCCTAAAAAAAGCCACTAAAGGCTCTAAAAGTGTATACTACACTCATGTTTCTACTACATCCTAATAGACCACAAGTATTTTAACTATGTAGAGCAAAATGGTTGTTACACTATGCACATAACACTAAAACTATTTAATAATAAACAACTATGTAAATATAGTAAATACAAAAATTTATATGCATCTAACATGTGCTAAAATAAATAATTTAATATTTGAAACTTGAAAAAGAAGAATGACAGAGAAATACCTGATTTATTACTTACCCATGCACTTTTTGAAGATGTCACAATTATGAAAACATGTCCAAACAACAAGATGAATGAATCCAAAAAACTATTTCCTGAATAAATAATGTGTAGATAAGGGATAAAATTATCCCTTCACCAATGATGTCCATGTTTTGGTTGATTATGTCCTTCGTATTTTTTTTAGGTTTTTAATTATCTAAGTAGGTGTGCTAGCTAATTTTGATTAAGGTTTCATTTTCACTTCTCTAATTTCATGTGTAGAATGTGTTGAATTGTTTCTCTTTTATCATTTTATCTAATCTACCATAATTTTTCATAAAATAATGTGTGGGATAGTTATTTCAAGCAACCTCTTGAGGAGTTACATCTACACACACTTAGAATTAGAGCCAATGTAGTTATAGTGTTTTGTAAGTGTAATCCCAACCCAAGTAAGAGATATAATTTCACCATTTCTCCCTAGATAATCAAATTCACATGATTAATTATGACCTTATTTTTATAAAATATGTTATCACAATATTAATGAGATCATAATTATATCAATGTGCATATTCATTTTGGAAAAATGTTAAAACCTTTTGATAATACTTGATAAATGAGCATGCAATAATTATCTTATAATAGATCTTAATGTATGAATCAATGATAAAATAATGGTCCTTTTTTATTTATAGGATTCATAATGAAATATATACACATAAGCTAACCATATAATATAATAAAAGGTGACAATCAAGGCACAAAGGACCCATCAGTCAATACCTAGGCAAATACCCTAAGATAGTGTTTTAGACTTTCCAAGAACATTCAATGTTGTACAATGGAAAATGAATAACCTATCTATAAGTTATTAGAAAATATATATTTAATGGAGATATTATCATTGACATAAGGTGAATATAAATTTAAATTTCAAAGATAAAATAAGTCAATGGATGACAATACAAGGCCTAGCATAAGGGAAAAGTGTACCAAAAATAGCCAAATGTGAGCACATGGACCAAGTGTGATAAACATTAAAAAATGTAATATAAAAGGATGATGTACCAAATTTATGTATCTACATAATGACCTAATTTAATTTGTTTTTATATAAATGCATGCATGTGTTAAATTCAAATAAACTTGAAAAATGTAAATGAACTTACTTAAGGATGGGAGGATGAGTTATAGATTTTTGAATTTGGTGTGCACCCATGATCTGTGATTAGGAAATTTGGTGTACATGAAAGAAAAAAATGATGCCAAAAAATATTTAATATCTTAATATATTATCATAGATATAGTAAACTAAAATAGAAGTTTAAAAATTAGCATAGGAATAACTACACTTGGTGGTATGTAGACCATGTTGTCACTCCTGAGAATCTCTAGTACATGCAACTAAAAATTTAAATATTATAAGTTGTGAGTTTAAAGGACACTCAAAGACCTTTAGGACTTTATATTAAGTCCTAATAACTTTAATTTTCTTCTTCATTAGGGAAGGAAATATTTAGGCAAGTCTTGGTAGTTCTTTGTAAACATTTTTTTAAACTTATTTGAAAAAATATAATTCATGGGGATCTAATAAAAGAGTAAAATATATGGATATATAATCCCATTTTTAGTTGAGGGATGTGTACATGTTCTTTCATATCACTCATATTAAAATAAATAGTTATCTCCATCATGTTATAAGAATATGTTTAACCCTTGGTTTGGATAAGGATCTTATGGGGCTAGGGTTAATAATATGAAAATGAATAATCATAAGGGTGATTGTGATCATATCAATCCAAGAAGCGAGGTTAGTATAATGTTAATTAAAGTAAAAAAAACTCAAATAGACAAACTAAAATTTACACTCCTTACATAGAACTTAGGGAGAGCTTAGTAACAAAAGTCAGATGAAAGCACAACTAAAACATAAAAGAGAATAATCCTTTTACCTTACTTATGGGATCCAAATGCTTTGTTGATTGAATTGATCAGATTTTACATCAAGAATTCTTTGGAAAATGAAGCTTGTTGTCTCCTTATCTCCTTATCACCATGGCTTGTGATGTGGCTTATGATTGATTGGCTCAATATTTTGGCATTGTCACACTATTTTCATGAGTCTTATGGCATAAATCCTACATAATAAATTTATAATATTCAATATTATAAATTAAGAGGTATGGCCTTGTATTTATAGATATAGGAATTAACTCTCACCTAAGGTGGGTTAGGGTTGAGTTAAGGATTGGAATGGGTTCAAACTAAACCTATGTGAGTCAAATATAACCCCAATAAATTTAATAGTTATCAATTAATTATTATTTAAAAATAATATGCATGGCTCTCAAAATTAGATATTTTAGGATATATTTAAAAATCTTGACAACTCATAAAATCAATGATGAAAGGCTAGGATATTTTGAATTTTTGAATTTCCTTTTTTTAGATATTCGTTAATTTCAAATGGATAATTCAACTAGGAATTTAATTTGTTTTAACTTGTTAATTAATTCTAATTATGATTTTAGTTATTTTAATATTTTATTTATGTATGTAAGTGCACCACTTAATAGGTCCATAGGCCAAATTGATAGTTGTGATGTTACAAGGTGATTAGGGATGAATATGTGAGAGGTTATTATTACATATAGTATAATACCAAAATTAGGGATGTCTCAACATGATTTTAAGCTTTGATAAATGATGAATAAGTAAATTTAGGATATTTAATGATTATTAGGCTTAATTAGCAATGGTTGGTATGAATCATTATGAAGTTAGGTCAAACTCTAGTTGTTGTTAGTTTTAGGTGTCTACAATTTGCCCCTATTTGGGAAGGAATTTCAAGCTATAACCATAGTAATATCTTATAAAATAATGCAAATATTCTATATGTCTATGAATTCAATAACAATGGATGAACTGTAGATTCCCCCTCAAGGGAGTGATTGGCAAGGGGGTCAGTGATTGGTCCCTCTAAAGGAGGAAATGATGGGACCAAACAAATAAAATGGGGTGGAAAAGATTGATTTTCTCATAGGAGGTTATAATTAGTGAAATAAGGAACTACCTCGATTGGGCAAATAAATAGGATGATTTACCAAAAATTGGTTATAATCATTGGCATAGGTTGGACAAAAAAGGTAATGATTTGCCCAAATGTGGTTATAATCATTGAAAAAGGCTTAGGGTAACAAGAGAATGATTTGATCAAAGGTAGTTATAATCATTAAAGGGAAAACAATGATTTGCCCATAGGTGGTTATAATCATTGGTAAAATGAAAACATGCTCCAACTGGGCAAAAGAAAAATAATGATTTTTCCATAGGTGATTATAATCATTAACTTATAGATAGATCTAAACACAATGATTTTCACATAGGCGGTTATAACCATTATCTTAGTAGGTGGGATGATACATAATTAATTTACCAAAGGTGGTTAGAATCATTAGTACCATGATGATGGAAAATATGATGGCAAAGGGGTATAAAGGAGAAAGATGAATTTGGACAATCTATTATTATGGAGATGTTCATCCTAACTTGAAAGGATTAAAATTATTTCATGATAAAATTACTTTGTATTTGTAATGATTGGGGTATATCAGGAATTTTTTAGGTTCCCAAGAGATATATCATGGCCACATTTCTTGTAAGACTCTTCGATCTGATTTTTCTATAGCACATAATGGTAGGCATCATGATAGAACACCATGATAACTAAACCAAAATATACATAAGGACTAACACATGATATAATAAATAATAAAAACTAATGCACCAATGATAAAAATCATACTGACAATGTTGATGTATGAATATGGATGGATTCAAGAATAATGCACAAATAATCACCTAATGAATAAACATAGACCGAATCGAGGCACAACAAAAAAAATAAATAAATAGGAAAATAATCAAATAAAAAAAGACAAAAAAACCAAGAAAAGAAAGAAACAAATAAAATGGGGGAATAGAATAAAAGGAAAGGGATGGATGAACTAACTCCAGATGCACTAGGCAAGTTTACACTGCCTACATAGTTTCATGTATACAAGATCTAACATAAAATTCAAGCCAAATGTAGTTTTCCAAAGATATGGGATAGAAAAAAAGGATGATAAGAGAAAATATGATTATCTATAAAATAATATGGTAATGGGCTCAAAAAAATGAAAGCATGGGATGATAGGCTAATAAGGATGCGTAAACTAGATGACAAATGGTTACTTGTGAAATAGTTAGGGATACTGGAATCCTTAAGGCAAAGAAGTGGTTGACATGGAATATTTTTGGGATTTTAAAAATCATTTTACAATTTTTTTTGGAATTTTCAACATATCTCAACTTGATTGAGAATGATGAAACACTAAATAGTCCAATCTTGTAAAATTGTGAGATCATTCAAACTTGAAAATTATGCACAAAATGGTGAGAGCATGGAAAAGGGGTGACTAAGATAACCTCAACATAAATTGAGAAATACCTACATAGTATTAGAATGAGACCTCAAGTCACTCTAGTTATACCTTATAATAAAGGAAACTAACTAGATATTAACAAAATCATAAACTAGGTAAAGTAGGCATATGGTATAGTATGACATAAGAATGGTAAGGTGTTACTTCAAGGCATTGTAAAAGTGTTGTTCCTAATTTTCCCATAGGTAGTTATAATTAAGAAACAATGGAATAGGCTAGTGATACTAATTTTCCCATAGGTGGTTATAATTAGTAGAATGATGATGTCACTCTAATTTGCCCCAAGTAAATTATAATCAGTAATAATTGGTATGGAGCAAAAAATAAAATTAAAGATGAAAATACCAAACCATTATCATACAACTAAAAATTATGGTTGTTATCTAGAATCTTGAAACAACTGATAAAACTTGGTAAGAATATTCTTGCTAAAAGTTCCTCTAGAACTAATGGAATAAAACCAAGGTCTAAAGGGTCAAGTAAGGATGGTATAAACAACTCTAGTCAAGAGGAAAGGTCTAATAGAATGGGATATTATTGTATAAGGAATAATGTTGAAATTATGGGACAACATAAAAGTGCCTCTTATACAATGTTTCATGTCACTCAAGAGAAGTAATGCTTGAGGTGTATTATGTTCATCAGCTCCTCAAGTTCATCCCCATCTTCGGTGGTGATCATGTATGCTCTAGAGCCATAGTTTGTAATAATCATAAATGTACCTATCCAATTGGATTTGAACTTAACCTTGTGATTCTTCTTGGCCATGATATATATATATATATATATATATATATATATATATATATATATATATATATATATATATGTATATATATATATATGTATATATATATATATATATGTATATATATATATATGTATATATATATATATGTATATATATATATATGTATATATATATATATATATATATATAATGAACAAGATCACCAATTTCAAATTCTTTGTGTATGACCTGCTAGTTATAGTGTTCATAGAGTCGATTCTAGTATGCTTAAAGGCTATTGAATATATCTATTTATTTCTCATTAAGTAAATCCAATTCTTGGAGATGATCTACTCGATAATCTTAATCATCCAATACATGATTAAAAGAGATGTACAAATAAGGTAACTTGACCTCAATGGAAAGAATGAACTCAATGCCATGAAAGGGAATATGGAGTGTACAATAATTAGTATAGTATGCCCATAGGGCATAAAATAGTTAGAGGTGCAAATCATGGCCAACATCATTAAAAATATTTTTTAGGATGTTGGCAATGGTCTTGTTGGATGCTTCTGCCTGATTGTTACCCTGTGGGTAATATGTCATAGAAAAATATTGAGTAATGTTATACTTAACACACAATGATTTGACATCCTTATTTTTAAATGTTCTACCATTATCAAATATAATGATGTATGGGATACCATAGTGGTATATGATATGGTTGAAGATAAATTTGGAAATTTGTTTTCTAGTCAAGTAAATGAGGGTATATCTTCAACCCATTTAGTGAAATATTTAGTAGGGGTAAGGAGATGCTTATAGCCATCAGATGAGGTTGGTTAAGCTTCCTAATAAGATTTATGTCCTAAGTAGAAAATGACATGGTGGGTAAAGGCTTTGTTTTTTTTTCATGATAGGTCTAGTGGCATAAGTTGGTCTTTAAGATAGGCATAAATGTCTAAATACCATTTAGAGCTAGGACTAATAATATCACAAATCATTACAATAATTGAAGTTTCATGAGCTAGCACTAGAATATTTTAAACAAGGAATTGATATTATTTTGCCTTGTCTAGATGACAAATCAAAAAGACAATATTGTCTATGGCATCTGATATTCTATTATTAGTCCTTGACATGTGTTTAAATTGTATGTTGAAAATCTATTGTTTAAGGGTGTCTATCACGGCCTTGTATGGCACTAGGTTGTCATCCTTGGTTTGAAAGTGGTATGTAGCCTAATTGATGATTGAATGTGAATCACCATAAACTAAAATATGTTGGATGTTCCATTGTACTATATGATGAGTCCCTATAATAAGTACTTAATATTCAACCATGTTGTTAGTACATGGAAAGCTGATATGAATGATTTAAGGATAAGATCCCCCTATGGTGTAATAAATAAAAGGACTTCCCATATCCATGTGTTGTAAATGATCAATAAAAATATATATTCTAGTACTACTACTTGAGATGTGTTTTAATTATGGTCATAATGGACTCATCTAGGAATTAAAATGTTATAGGTTCTATATTTGTAAGGGGAGCTTCAACAAGGTGATTTATAAGTACTTGTCCCTTGATATCCTTCTATTTGATGTATTTGATATCAAAATTTCTTAAAAACATGATCTATTTAGCCATGAAACCTTGTCAATATATTTTGGATAGTATATACTTGAGTAAATATACTTTTGAAATAACTATGGTGTTGTTGTCTAACATGTAATGTCATAGTTTTTGAGATGTAAAGACTATACTTAAACATGATTTTTAATGGGCATATAATTATGCTCATACACCACCAATATATATTTTAGATAGTATACAACATATTATTTTCCATTATCAACATGCTAAGTTAAACTTTCCTTGAAAGTTTTGTCTATGGAAGATAGATATAGTAAGAATAGGTTTCCTTGTATTGGTGGAAACAAAATAGGTGGATTGGTAAGGTATTATTTGAGGTGTTGGAAGACTTTATATCATTCATAATACCATTGAAATGTGATAGACTTCTTCATTAAGTGTGTAAATAGATGACATTTTTTGGCTAATTGAGATATGAAGCATCTAATAGACTGGATCTTGCCTTACAAATTGTAGAGTTATTTCAAATTAGATTGTGGTGGCATCTCTATAATGGCTTGTACTTTGGCTAGATCAAATTTAATACCTCTACAAGACATAATGAATCCAAGTAATTTACTTGAATAAATTCCAAAAAAACACTTATTATGATTGATTCTAACCTTATATTCACACAACCTCTCAAATATTCATTGTAGTGTTATTGGATTATTAGCCCTAGTCTTTGATTTTATCAATATGTCATCGACATAGTCTTCAATAATGTCATGCATCATATCATTAAATATGATGGTCATGGATCTTTGTCATGTGTCCCCAAAATTTTTCAGACCAAAAGGTATAACTTGATAACAAAATGTTCACCATGGAGTGGTGAATATGGTTTTATGTTGGTCTTTTGGTGTAATCTAGATGTGGTTGTATCTTGAGAATCCATCCATTAGTGAAATAATTTCATACATGGATGTGGAGTTAATGATCATGTCAATATTTGATAGAGGAAATTCATCATTAGGGTAGGCCTGATTTATATCTCTAAAAGTAGCACATATTTTGATTCCTTGTAGTTTCTTACTGACTAACACACTATTCAAGATCCACTCTAAATAGTTGATCGATTGAAGACATCCCAAATCTAAGATTTTTTATAACTATTTCTTTACTAATACACCAATGTAAGGATTATCTTGTGTAATTTTTCTTTCACATGTTTGGCATCAAGATGTACAATAAGGTGGTGTATAACTAAGGTGGGTTTTAGACATGGCATGTTAGAATAGGACCAAATAAATATGTCAACAAATTCATTCAAAAGGGATGTAAAGACTTAAAATTCCTCCTTAGTGAGGGATGCACCTAATTTGATCCATTTTGGGTCATCTAGAATCTATATGTTGACTTATATAGTGTATTCTATAAGGAGAGTCAAACCATATTCCAAAATGGTTTGACAATGATTAGAATTGGCCTATAATGACAAAGTCATCAATTTAGACTAAATTTTAAAGTTCCCCTAGGAAAGATGAATCAAAATATCCCAATGGTAAGTATGGATATGTGACAAACACTATTAGAAACTCTTTAATGATTTCATTGAAGGCATGTTGTTCTTTAGAATTAAACATAGACCCATAGTCAAGTTCATCATTGGTGGTCTCTTGAGATATGTTTGAGGAAGGTTAAACACCCCCATCTAGTGGTGCATGAAATAAGTTTTCACCATAAAATTATACTTTTCATTTACTTATAACTTGGTCAAAAAGTGCCTTAAAGAGTTTTTAACTATGGGACCTCAATGTTTTATTTAATTATTTGTGGCTAAGGTGTTCACCCATTCTCCAAAATAGGTTGTAGGATCTAGTTTGATTGATAACCTTTGTTTATGGTCTCCCAATGGAACATTGTCTCTTAGGCCTAGAAAATTGTAAAAGGCCACATCATTCTCAAACTTGTATACAAGCACTATCAATTTTTTTGGGTCCTAGACTATAAGTTGAGGATGACATAAAGGAAGCAAATTGTGGTGAGTAATTAGTTTAAGGGTACAAATGGCATGAGTTTACAATAGAATGGTATTAGCTAGGTCTTCATAAGGGATATGATAATACTATGATCCATTATTAGCATTGTAATCACTAGTAATTAGCATTTAAAAATGAATAAGACACATGGGGTCACCCCCAAGAAGTTTAAATCTAAGACTATAGGTTCCTTTGTACTGAATGGTAGAAATTAGCTCAAATGTTCCTTGTTGGTTTAGCCTAAGGCCTCCTCCTTCATAGGCATGATTTTCCATGATACTATTAGGATTATGATGCTTAGAATTTTTATATCAATCATCTAAGTTGTCATTGTATAATCAGGATTCATCATCTATAAGTGGGTTATGTTCCTGGATAATGGTTGGTGTGAAAATGATAGGTACTAGACTATGCATTTTGGCCTTTCCATTTCACTACCATTCCATGCAAGTTGGCTTAGCTTTAGGTATTCCATAGGAATTCAGGTTATGTGGAATCTTGGTAATGTAGAATATATCATGGTTCAAGTATTCTCCTAGGCCATTATCTATGATGGTAAAAAGATGAGACATTTTATGAGGTGGCATATGGGAAGATGAATCAAGGGTATTAGGGTCAATGCAACTAGAATCTAGAAAATCAACAATAATTTGTTTCTCCTTGTTCTTTTTTGGAATCAAATTTAGTACAAAACAAAAGTTATAGATTTCATACTCAGCCTCTAAATGTTTACAATGTTCGTAGGGCTACAAATATCTATTAATGGTGGCCTCCATACATTAACTGGATAACTTGATATATTGGTGAAATGTTGAAGGGATTACATGAATCACATGTATCCAAGGTATACCCAAAAGTAAATTATATGATAAATTTAGGTCTAACACATGGCATATTATATCATGGGTCAAAGGCTCAATGATAATTGACAAGCTGATGGGGCATTAAACATGTGTCCAATTGAAGTGTTTTGTGTGAATGGGTCTATACCCAAATTACCTTGGCTTTTCAATTCAATTAAGACTCATATTGAAGTATCTATCTTGATAAATGGATCATTTGACATGTTCATGTTATTAAAATGACATGCTATGTTCAAATAGGTCTAGTATGTTGTTTGCATCTGTATAAATTAGTCCTTTATGAGACCCTATCCTATGACAAGCATACATGGGTCCTGATATGACATCGACACTAAATTTGGAGGATTGATATAAGAGTCTTATTTAATGTTTTGATTGTAAGGCATGTTGTAAGGCACTCTTCTTAAACTAGGCAAATTTTTATCGAGGAAGTCTACTAAAAACATGGTCCCTACCTCCATGGATATAATTAAAACTTCATCCTTATTTGAAAGAAAGTTATGATGAAAAAAATAGGGATCATATTTCAATGACATCATAATTTAGTATGGTTATTATTAAAATTCATCTACAATTGAAGGTATGTTAGCTAGGTACTGCACAGTTTGTTCTTGGTCCTACTCTGAGTATAGAGGCATGTTGACTAAATAGTGAGATAAATGATCTTGGTTTTATTCCTTCAATTGAGTTTTGTAAAGTGGATAAGGATTTTTCTCACAAGCTACATCATAACCATAGGGTTCCAAAACAAAGTCTTCTTGTGTAACCACATTATCATATCTTAGATTGTATATGTCTCCACTATGAGTTTAGTGAGACATATTCAAATCAATGATGAATGTTTCAAAAAAGGGCTTAGAGGTTTCTAGACACCAAAAATATGCACATGATGGTTTCAAAAATTTCAATTCCCCTAGACCACTTTAGGACCCCCTTAGGCTCAACCTTGACCTTTTTGAGTCTTAATTATACCTAACCCACTTAACCTACATTAGTTGACCTTTTAGATAAAAATAACCTTTTAACCATCCCTACCTTTCACCCCTAACCATTGATAGTCAGGATGACCATTGACAGTCATCTTGACTTCTAATGGTCAGTTTCCACTATCTAAACCACCTTAACTAAACCTTTAATTTCAAATTTATTCTCTCTAATTATAATGTCTAATTAATGTGGGAGCCCATGGATGATAAAGTTAAAATTAAACAACAAGTTGGACTCCTTTTTAACATATTGTTACACCTCTCCTTCCTTTCCTATAAGAAGAGAGGATCATGAGGTGAAAAGGGATGAATCTAGGACTTCAAGATCTTTTGTATCTAGAGAATCTTTTACAGGTGGTTTTTTATCAATCTAGTAATACATTCACCATGATAGTGAGCCAAATTACCACCACCCCTCAAATGATATTTAAGTACCATTAATCTACCAAAATCATGACAAAATCTACTAATGAGTCAATCTCCTCAACCATTAATCCAACCAACCTTTGAAAAGATAAGTATTTGCTTTCCATTATTCAATTACTTTATTTGTATTTTATAATTATCCTAGCATAAACCCATCTCATAGAATTACCTTATATGATCCTATCAATTTGACTTTTTATCACCCAAACCTAACACATAGTAACCATCAATGATCACCTTCACCATGAATGGTCTGTCCAACCACCAATGGTCACATCAACCATCGATGGTCACCTTAACCATTGATGGTAATACCAACCATCGATGGTCATTGTGGTAGGAAATAATATTAAGATATTTTCATCCACTTTTATTCAATTAAATTTAGTTTTATTTGCATCTGCCTATTCATAGACCCATAACCTATTTTATAAAGCACATTTGACTTGTTTAACATAATTATTAAACTATTTATTATTATATTAGTCATTTTTAGCCTATTTATTGATGTATTATTTCTTGTGTTTAATTTTATTACATTTTTATTATTGATGTAATTACTTTATCTTTTATTTTCTAAATTTAATTGTTTAAAATGTGTGGATTGATATCCCTCAAGGAAGCTCTTGCTTATGGGATCTAGCTGGCACTAGGCAATCCACCCATATATCTATCTAACCAACCATTTGATTTAATGTTATATTATTTTTAGGTCATCCTCCCAGGCCAAATAGGATCTCTTCACATTCATCTGATTCAATGCATGCACAACCAAACAAGTTTTTCAACCATACTTGTATTTAATTTCTTCTTCTTCCCTTTCTTAAAATATAAGCAAAAATTCACTGAAACATTCTAGCACACCTAGTGGGACCCTTAAGTCTCTACTTGAGTTTATTTTGTTTACATATATATGCCATTCTCTCTATTCTATGCTCATAAAAAAAATTGAAATTTATTTTGGGTTTAAAATAAATTGGATACATTGATTGCTTGCAAGTTTTTCTCACATAGTTTAAATTAAAGTAAATTAACTCAAATGTAGCATCACTTTTATTACACATACTAAACTAGACCACCTACATCAATTAAATGTCAAGTAACTTGAGGTAAGGCTTGACTAGGATTTCATCACCTAGTGGTCACCTTACCCTTTCCCAAAAATATTACTTGGAGTTCATTACCAAGAGGAGAACCAACTAAGCTCTGTAGTTGAGTATAAACTCTAAAAATTAGTAAATATTGGACAAGCATCCAACACCCTTATCACTTTGGTGTGTGAAGTGAGCGAGAAGGCCATAATATCAAACCATGTATTGATTTCTAATATAGATCTTTTATGAGAGCCTAAACAACTTAAAACCATCCATATATTTCTTTTCTAGTACCTATCAGCCCAAATCGAGTCACATAATTTCTTGAAATCTTAAGGCATAAGCCAAAAGAGAGACTAAAAAGTAACTTTAGGACTTAACATACATTTTAGAGTGTGATTAATTTCCTTGATCATTTCTTGTCTTCTCTCTATTTGAGTGGTGAGATTGTTTGTGTATTCTCTCTCCCTTATCTTATATGGTTCTAGTTTGCTAGTAGCAAAGGAACCTAGTAGAATAGAATCTATCACCATGCCTCATCGTACCCCTACTTCACCTCCACCTGTGGACCCACTTTATGACATGCCTTCACACCTTATGGGAAATAATTATATTATCATAGTCACCACCCAATAATTTAATACCTAACCCTTTTAATCTACCAACAATCCCTTTGATACTATTATGGAAAACTAACCTACGTAACCAACAAATACCCTTATACCTTTCATGACTACCAAAAACTCCTCTACCTTAGGATAAATCCAACCATTATCCACCTATATTCCCCTCACCATGGGAGTACATACCATTAACATTACCAACCTTCCTTTGGCCACCCTAATTTTCTAACCACTATCCCACTTTAAAATCTTATTGTGTCTATTCCATCTACCCTAACAGAAATCAATACAAAGGTCACTGCCCTTCACTTTATTACCAACCCAACCATATATTATACCCAATAAGTGGCCATTTCACCAAACCTTGGTTACATCCCCAACCCATAATGGAATGTACCTATACCTAATACCCAACAACCTTCATCTACCTTCCGCTACATAGCTTCCACCTAACCACTATTGTCCATGTACCAATATGTGGCATCTCCTCAACCTCCTACTAGTTATCAATATGTCATTCAACCACCACAATACTATTAATTTTACAACATTTTGGGTGCATAAACCCAAACGGATCTAATGAAAATTCTCTTGGATAAAATTACCACCTTAGAGTCATCCATCTCCAGTTCTCAAACATCTTATCATATGACCATATCTATAACAAACCCATTGACCCATTTGTTCCTATCAAAACATATCATCCTTAGTGGGAGCTCCCCAACTTTTATATGTTTAAGAGTAAGGAGGATCCCCAAAATCACCTCAGGATATTTACACATGCATGCATGTTATTTTATTGCCTATGATTATTCTGTCCTTCTTCATACCTTCCCTATGTCCCTATCTAGTCTAGCATTAGACTAATATAGTTCTATAACCAAACACTCTTTATTTTACTTCACCAAGCTAGCCCAAAATTTCTTGGATCACTTTTCAATAAATATATCCAAGAAGGTTTCCATCATGGATCTCTACTCTATCCACCAATTTGATGATGAATTTATTATTGATTTTATAGCATTTTAGAAAAACCTAATAAAACAACTTTCCTTCTCTTTACCCCAACTTGAACTGATAAAAAAATTATTAGGCATGTGTCAAACACATCTCTTATACATTTCATGTCAAATTTTTATAACCTTTAACAAAAAATTTACCATGGTGTGAAAGCTAGAGAATAGAGACATAGATGAAGGAAAGTTAAGGTTGAAAAACAAAAACTCTACCTACAAAACCAATGAGGCCTCTTCCTCTAAACCAAGCAACCAAACTAATACCAATACCAATGCCAATAGTAAGGAAACTACAAATGTGGTTTTCCTTAATACCACTCTTCCACCATCTCTCAAATAATCAAATTCCTTTAACTCCTCAAATCAAAACACAAGAAACTAAAACTAAAACAATCAAAAGTAATTCACTCCACTTGGGGATTCTTACATTTTGATCCTAGAAAAGTTTTTAAAAGATAATATTATATATATTCCCCTTATCAAAACCCCTAAATAATTTTATTCCCCTCATCCTACACTTAGCTAATATAATGAGAACAACCTATGTGCTTTCCATTGAGGGGTGGGGCATGACATTAGTAGGTGTAATACCTTAAAAACATTGTTTAGACCCTCATTACCAAGGGGGGACTTATATTGGATAACCCCAATGTACCTCCAAATGAAGCCCTTGAAATTTTTAGGAAACATTTTCCCAATCATGCACCTACCAAAAGTGAGAGAAATAAATTTTAGTGTTCTCATGATGCCCATAATGTCAATATGGTTCTGTATACAATCATTGATGAAGAGCATACTACCCAATATACCTATTCTTCACCCTCTCCACTTATTGAGGTATTGGATTTATCTTATCCTCTTTTGGAGGCCTAAACTAAGGAAGTAACCTTTCCCTCTCCTCCACTTATTGAGGTAGTGGAGTTATCAACTCCTTCAACTGACATACCCAAGTAAGCAACCATCACCACATTACCTTCTACTTCAACTATCAAGCAATTTAATTCCCCTTTAGAGAGAATTACAAAGGAATAAACCTCCACACTTTCACTTCCCATAGAGGAAAACCTATCCAAACCTTGCATCCTTTTATTACGTAAAAAGATGAGGTCACCATCCCTCTTTCAGCCTATGGGTTTATCTTTCAAACCCACTACCTAGGGAATAAAACTAGTATACATACCCTTCTCTAGACTAGTTCATAGATTTGAATTTATCTCCAACCTTGACATGGATTGAGCCACATTTTTGAATCAATGGGGGTTCCCTTACATCACCAAATAGGAACTTTCAACCATCTCATTGATAGACCAACCTATCACTTCTATTATCCACACCCATATTTTATCAACCAAACTAATAAAAACCCCTACCAACCTAACCATTTCTCATCCATCCAAAATAACAAAATCCCAAATAACCAAATCATCATCTATAGCCAAACCAACCCAAAAACTTGGCATCTTCCCTATGTAAATCCTTAATCACCCATCCTTGAAACTAGATCTCACTTCACTAGACCCACCAACCAAGAAATAAACCAAATTAATCAAGGAGGTAAATCCACCAAAAGGCTAGAGGGCCGAACTTATACCTCCATCAACCTTACCCTATATCTTAGGGCCTCATCCCTCCACATTGATTAAGAAACCGACTATCTCAACCAAAACCCAACCACCACTATTAGTTACACCAACACACTTCATTTATAACACACCCGTCTTCACCGATCCATCAATAACCAAACTACCTACCCTAAAACCTCCTACATCAAATTTATTTACTTTAAATTTACCAAAATAAAAACCATCAACTAAGAACACTGTCTTTCCTAAAACCTCTACCACCAAACATATTCTTAAAAGGACTTCCATCTCACTAAATAAGGCCAAAACCTTTAAACCCTTTCCACCTTTAGCTAAATATTATTTGAATATTTTCCAAAGGTTATTATAATCATATTGTTTGACCTTACCTCCTATCAAGCCATTCAACCCTCTTGGTCCAAAACCTACATTGTATAATGACTACCAAGTATGCTCCTTAATTTAATAATTTTGGGAAAATTAGTGCATTATTCCTAATTTAATTAAAGTGTCTGAGTAATAAAATTAGTAAATAAATATGTAATTATTAAGCTATTGATTTATGAAATTTGATTGCAATTCAATCTTTTATAAAAATAGTAATAAGGGGAATAAAATAAGACTTAGCTAGAAACTAATTATTTTAATTAAGATAGAGGTTGGAATTCACTATGCAAGGTTGGGACACTATCATAAACAAAGATTTGAACTTTGTTTTGTGATTAGATAGGAGAATCAAAATTGGATAAGAGTGGAACCAACACTACAGTCTACCTCTACCATTATTGTCTTCAGTATCTAAGCTTTCTATGTTTTATTTATGAAATCTATGTGACCCTATCCATAAATTTTTGATAATTGAAAGTATATAGATCTTCTTGTATAGTATATTTTATCTTCAAACCCTATCTTCCATTATTCTTTGACTAATTTTGATCAAGCCGGGGGGGGGGGGTTAGTGTGTTTAATATTCACTAGATATGGATCCACACCCTTTATATGGCCATGGTACCTGCATACCAATACTCCAAAGAGGGATCAAGCCATATTTAGTTCTCCCACTTGATGTGTTTTATGAAATTATGTGTATGAAGATGCATAATACAAAACTAGATGTGTTTGAGGTGGCTAGTGACTAGTGTAAGGATTTGAATAAGCTTGTAATTATGTTGGTTGGTTATATATAGAGAATAGGGAAGATTTATTAAGTAGTTTTGCTTACTTAGTGATAATTTATAACCCTTTCCAAATGATATTTGAATGGTATTTTATAAGGATCTATTGGTTATGGGCTGAATGTGCTCACATTAGGCTGACAAGGAGAATGATGTGGAACTTAAAAAAATTGATCATTGGGACCAAAAATAGACTTGGATAATAATGTGAAATCAGATAGGAATGGCACCAGTGCTATAGTCTTAATGTGACACTATTATCCTAGGTAGATGAGACTTGGAGGGATATATTAGTCATGTAAAAAGGGTTTCGTTTAGTTGGGATCAAGTCTGGATGGATATGGATGACAAGGAATTAGTGAAAATAAGCTTAAGAGGGTCATGAGAGCAAGTAAGAGGGATCTAAGCTTAGGTGTCATTAGCCATGCTCTAGTTACCATTTTTTGTATTTTATATGACTACATTTGGCCCCCCTTTATTCTAGTGATGAAACAAAGTAAAATACTAAGATAAATGAAAAATATAAAATGTACATGAACATAAATATAAAGCATGAAGCTCATGAAGTTGTGTGATGTTTGGTGTACATAGAGAGAGTACACTATGAAGTGTAAATCTACAAGAGAAAACAAAGAGTAGATCATTTCTTACTAGATATGATTTATCTAAAATAAGAATGTACAAAGTGGGATAAGAGAGAGAGGAAGAGAAAGAAATTAATACACCTCATTAGTTATGTGGAATATTACAAAACCTATTATGAAGATGAGTAATGTTGAGTAATGCTAGATGATGTTGTACCAAAATTAATATCTTAAATAGAGTTGAGTGCTCAATTCTATGAAAGTGACTCAAGAATTAAAGGCTATCCCTTTGGCTTCATCATCATCAACTAAGTGAATATAGGTGGTCATTCATATGCTAATCAATGTTTGTAATGTGTGTCCAATTGCTCTAAATAGGTGACTCAAGAATATAAACGCTGGCTAATCCTTTGGTTCCATTATTGCCCTATGAAGTGAAACTATGAACTAGTATTGGTATGAAATGTGAAGCCCATGAATGTAATATGATTTGAAAATGTTGGCATGGATAGCCAAATGTATGATATAAATTAGGCCATTCTTATCCAATTTAAAAGATGGAGACTAGGATTGTATGAAAGACACTTCAGACTAGTGCACTAGGCTTGTATGAAAGCCACTCAAGAACTTGAGAATTTCAAAGTTAGGATCGTATGAAATCCATTCCAAAATGATTTAAACCATCTATATATGGAATAAGACATGCAAATATTGAGAATTCTTGGGTAATAATGAAATCAAAAAGGAAAAGAAAACAAATGTGCCACACACATTTCCCCTAATCACCAGTGTTTGGAACATGGATTCTTATTAGGAAGTTAAATCAATTGTCATGTCTGAAACTAGAAGTGAGAGACATCATGCCACACATGATGACCCTTTATCTATATTTTTTGAGAAAAAGTGTGCTACAAACTACTAATTTTGAACTAGTCTAATTGTATAAAACTATATTTGAACCTAATTTTTTGCCTACTTCTATAATGTTTAGTTTTTTTGTCTATTTAGATAGGAGCACCTAAAGTGGACACTAGTGGCACTAGTGTTATAGTCCAAGTTAGGCACTATTGTCCTGGGATAAATTTGGTAATTGTTATGATATTACCATTATTTTCTTGGTCTATTTTGATGTTTAGTTATTGTTCTAGGTGTGTTAAATGTTGAATTTTTTATTGTTAGGAGCTTTGATATTTGAGACAAAACCCTTGTTTGTTTCCCCCTCTTCTGAGGGTAGGAATGAATACCATTTAATGACTACCCTCAGAATAAATATCTATACAAGTGTGTTATTATATAAATATACATGATATAGCAATGATAATCTACAAGATATCCCAAGATATAACATTATTTGAATTAATAGATTGTTAGATCAACAAGGGTATGCCTAGATGGATATAACAATGTAATAATATGTGCAATGTACTGAACTAGAAATGAAATTCTAGTTAGTTGTTAGTTGGAATGATGGAGCATGATGTCCATCATGGTATCCAAGAAAGTAAGGTAAAATCATGATGTGGATCATGGCATTATAAATAATGATAATAAAATAAGCAATGAGCATGTAAGGAAATAATAAAGAAGCATACAAGGGTGTCTAAGGGGACACATAAATAAGGTACATGGGCACATGTCACTCAAAATAGAAAGCAAGCATACAAGACAGGTTCAAATTCCACATACACATATAATTGAAATAATAAAGGGTTAAAATGAGGGCTATAATCACATATAAGAGTACAAACAAGGGACATTGGTAAATGTCCAAAGGCACATACATGAATAGAAGTAAAGGACATTGGACAATATCCTAAAGTATAAACATGAGACAAAATAGGAACTGAGAAATGCAAATAATCTATCTACACTAAGTGAGAAAGTAAAGCATGTAATTACTAGAAATACAATGACATCTAACTAATCAAATAAAGAGGGAAAGTATGCAAGACATGCTAGTACAAGACTAGGTATATTGTAGGAAATACACAAGTGTTATTTACTAGTGAAATGTTGATATAATAATCTATGTAATCTAGTAAATAATGTACACCAACATGATAACTAGAGTGTGTGGTTTAGGAATGACATAAGCTAGATGGTGTAGTCATGTAGAAGATGCCCCTCATGGGTATGCATATTGATGTATGTCTCGAATGTAGAAGTAGGATGTCCCTTCAATGGTTAGAGTGAAGTAATCAAAGAGCTAGATGTCACTACACACACATAAAGAAGATCAAGTGAAGCATGGTAATGTAGATAAATTAATAAACAATACCATAAAACAAAAAATTTAAGTATAACATTATAGTATAATTGTAAAGCATGGATGATGCATACAATTAAAATGTTTTTGGTGGTTTTGAGTTATTTGCATGTTTTTTATTTTTTTTAATGTTATATTATTTTTTTATTTTGAAATTTTGTATTGTTTTTGTATTTTCGATATAAGTTATGTATAATCAAGCATAAGAAAATATGTACAAGTAAGCTAGGAAAGAATTATACTAATCAATGAGTCTCATGGGAGACTCCCTATCATGGCGTCTTGTATCAAAGAGAGGAGAATCATGATGGAAATGCTAAAATTGTAGCTCTAAAAGTTGTATATGTTTTAACTACTATGAAATAGCTAAATTAAAAACCAATTATGGGGTCCCCTTATAAATTTGAGAAGTGGATACAAATATAGGGCTCATAAGGATCCATCTATTAGTATAATAAGTTCTCTAAACATTTCCTCTATGAGTAGATACATGAGATCTCAATGATATTGCCCTGGGTGTAAACACTATAGTTGGAAGCTATCTGGAATATTGAAGATATGGAGGTGTATGAACTCTCTATGATAGTGATGAATTCCTTAATTGTGTCTAAATATAAACAAGAGGAGGAGCTATAACTGGTGGCAAAACTAAAATTGGTGACTACAAAGTAGAAGATGGCTTTGAAGTGGGGAGTGGTAACTCATATGGAACTCCACCAACTATAACAACCTGATTAGCATGAATTAATTTCATGCATCTATGAAATATATAAGGTACTACTTAAATTTTATGGATCCATGGTAAACCAAGTAGCATATCAAAAAATATTGCACTAGTAACTATAGTGAATGGTGTGGGCACATGTGTTGGACCAACCTATATAGGAAGTAAAATCTCACCCTATAAACTCTATATGTGTCCACTAAATCCACTAATAACTGTGTCCATTAGGGTAATATCCTACTTTGAATATCCCAAATGTTGCAATAATGTCATAGTTCACATGTTCACACTATATAAATTATCTATGAGAACACTATGAATATGATGATTATGAATACAAGCTTTGATAAAGAGTGCATGTTAATATGAATCATCCTAGACAATATCCTAATTTGAGAAGGAGATATAAGGTCTAGCTAGAACTCTAAAATTGTATACACTAATAATTTTTCTCAAAGGATATGTCTCCATTAAAGGTTTCATGTATGTATCTAGTGGTGAATGTGCATGATATTCATGGTGAATCCCTAATGTGTCCCATGTCTCTTGTTTAGAATGCTATGTAAAGGGATCTGAGAATATTTTCAAATCTTTATCTTGTGTTTTCTTTGCTTGAGGAGGCTCAACTAAAGGTCAAACATTAATATGATTTTTATATATCAAATTTTGTATATTGTGTCTCAAATTGATGAATCTATTTTTTGTATGGCCTGGTACCCTATGAAACATGCAAAATGCATGTTGATAATATCCCAATTAAAGAGGCTTTGTTGGGTCAAATTCCCAAATAGGAGGGAGAGATATGATGTTACATTCCAATAGATGCTATAAAACTCTAGCTAGAGAAACTGGTAGATTGGTGAAGGTTGACCAAGGAGATCTTGATAAAACCACTCATTGATGGGTCTTGAAAGATATATTAATTGTCAATTGATTTCGACTCTTGTTATCATTGACCTTGAATTTGTATGGGACTTTTTAAATACTCTTTTTATCATTAACCTTGAATTTGTATGCGACTTTGTTAATACTCTTGTTTTTTGTGTTTGAGATACTTGTGTACTTGATTTTTACCATTGAAATTAGTTGGCTTCTCATTCCTTTATTATGTGACACAATTTAGTGAAGGAAGATTATCTTTTAAACATGATTGGTTCATGAAAAGCTAGTAGAAGACTCTATTTGAAGAGATCTTATAACTCTAGAGTAGCTATGGGACTAGTCATTTTAGCCAAAATAGTCTTATATTAGAGAACATAATTTGTGAGATGCTCATTTGACCTTTGTTTCTATTATGCAACTTGGGCATATAAAACCTTATCACCAATGTTAATGCTAAAATGAGATAGGAACATGTCAGCTACATGATTGAATGCATTGACCAACTGATTTAGTAGACTATAAAACCATTGTAATGTATAATCCTTTAGGCTCCATGGAAATAGACTTGTAAGTAGTTAGTAATTTGGTACATAATCCAAGCATGCTACGTGAAAGGCTCTCAAATGTGTCTCTATATCACCCTTGCCATCACATAAAGTAAGCTTGGGTTAAACAAAACCTTATGGTAAGGGTGTAGAAACAATGTGACATGTCAATGGTGTATGCAATAGAGATAAAGAATCTAATGCGTATGTAGGCCTATAGGCACCTTTCTCAAGATGTAGCACCTAGGATTGAAGATATTTTATCTCTTACATAAGGGATACCACATCAAGAGATAAACATGTACTAGCTATAGCTAGTGGCATAGAGGTAGTAGGTTGGGCTGCTATAAGAGGTTGTTGAGACATAATTGCCCCCATAGTGTCATTTATAGCTAATTTATCTAGAGGAAAGGAAGATTAAAATTATTTAACATTTTTATTTTCATGATAGATTTCAAGATAAGAGTACAATCTCAAGGATGATCCTAGAGTCTTCTCAAAAACATTGTAGGATCAAATCTTTATTCAGGATAACTTCATTATCAATAATTGGTGGAACATGAGAATCAATGTGTACATCATCATTGTTATTGTCATACTACTTATTATCAAAGTTACCTTTATTGAAATTAGTGTAATCTAGATGTATAGAATCTATAATAGGAACTTGAGTTGGATGTCTATCTATGCTATATGGTTAAGTATGTAGGTGAATTCAGGAGGATTGCCATTACGTCTTGAACTTCATATTGAAGGAAGAGATGAAATAAACATAGGTGGCATAAGGAAAACAACTTGGATAATAGTGGAAAAGATTAAATGGATATAATCTAAACAAGGAACTCAAATATGCATAAAAAGGATATGAAGTTCACACACATGTAAGGTGATACTTCAATAAATAAATAAGAACTACTAAATGAAACTACGGTTTGAAAGATAATTAGTTTAACAATTTACTATGAAACTTTGAAATTGAAAGTGATTTTTTGAGTTATATATGTAATTAAAAATCAAAAATTTATTGGAAAATTTGTCATTTAAAGAGACCTAGTAGATGCCACTAGGGTTTTAAAAAATAAATGTTTTTGAAAATTACTACTAAATTTTGAATTTTGAATGGATTATTTGATTTAAATATGCTAGTAAAAATTTAGAAAATAATTGGAAAATTACTAGAGAAGTACTGGGATCTAGTAAGGCAACTAGGGTTTGAAAGAAAATTATTTTAAAATTACTACATAATTTTAAAGTTTAATTCTAATTTATGATTTTATTATGTAGGAAAAAAATCAAAAAAATATTAGAAAAATTAGTAGGAAATTTACCCTATGGTTTCTAGGGTTTTTATGTGCAAATGAAGTACATCAGGTTCACTAAATGATTTAACAATTTTGGGAATATTGGTATATTATTCCTAATTTAGTTAAAAGGTCTAAGTAATAAAATTATTAATTAAATATTCAATTATTAATCTACTAATTAATGAAATTCTATTACAATTCAAACTTTTCTAAAAATAGCAATAAGGGGAAGAAAATAAGACTTAGCTAGAAACAGATTGATCCAACTAAGAGGCTAGAATTCATTGTGTAGGAGTCGGACACTATCACAAATTGACATTTGAATTTCATTTTATGATTGGATAGGAGCACCAGAATTAGATAATAATGGTATTGACATTTTATTCCATATTTACTATTATTGTCCTAAGGATCTGAGCTTTTTGTGTTTTATTCACTAGGTCTATATGACCCTATCCACAAATTTTTAGTTGTTGAAAGTATGTAGAGATCCTTGTAGAGTATATTTTATCTTGAAACCCTATTTTAAATTTTTATTTGAATAATTTTGAGAAAGAGGGGGTTTTTTGTGTAAGATTCACTAGATGTGGATCCATACCCCTTATGTGGGCACACTATCTACATACCAATACTCTGAAGAGGGATAAAGTCATTTATAGTTCTTCTACTTGATGTGCTTTGTGAAATTATGTATATGAAGATACATAATACAAAATTATATGTGCTTGAGGTGGATAGGGACTGGTGTAAGGATTTGAATAAGCTTATAAGTGTGTTGGCTGGTTGTATGTAGAGAATAAGGAACATTACTTGTGTAATATTACTTGTATTCTTGGTTGCTTAGTGATAATTACCAACCATTTATAAATGATATATGAATGGGATTTTATAGGGATCTATTGGTCATGGGTTGAATGTGCTCACATTAGGTTGACAAGGAGAAGGATGGGGAATCAGAAGAAATTAACCATTGGGGTTTGAAATGAACTTGGACAATAATGTTGAAAGTAGATAGGAGTGGCACTAGCGCTATAGTCTTAGTGTGGCACTATTTTCCTAAGTAGATGGGACATAGCGGGATGGATTAGTCATGGAAAAAGGGTTATGGATTAATTTGGGTCAATTATAGAAGGCTATGGATGATTGGGAATTACTAAAAATAATTCTAAGAGGGTGATGAGACAAATCAAGAGGGACCTAAGGGTTGGGTGTCATTATCCAAACTCAAGTTACCAATTTTTACATTTTATATGACTACACTCCTATCACACAACACTAAGGAATGACATGGAGAACTACAAATATCTATAAACCATAATCTATTATCTCTATGATGAGGATGATCTATTAACAGATGAACCTCTCACAAGCCAACTACTGATCCAAAAAATGATAAAAACTACCCAACACCTACCTACTCACCCACTCTCACCTTAGAGTGATGAGGAACCAAACCCATCTCTTACCCCAACTCTTCCCTCTATCCATACTATCCATGTTATCTCATGATCACATGCACAACAAAAAGATAAGGGGAAGGATAAAGTTTCCATCCCATAGAAATACCCATCTTTTACCTCCCAATAAAGTCAAAATAAATCACCTTTACCTTCAACCAAACCCAATGTATCTATCTTAGCTGCCTCCAAAGCCAACCACTCTAAATCAATCATGAGTGTGGTTCTCAATCAATTTCACAAAACTCCAGTGAAGATGAGTATATACAAATTGATTTCTACCTCACCTCATCATTTCCATGCAATGATAGAGGCATTATAATAAATATAGGTCCAACTTGAAGACCCTCAACCTTCAGTATCCTTTGTTAGTTCTCTTTAAATTTATAACCTTGTCACCTTCAAGGATTTGGAAATACCTTCTATCAACCCTACTGATCTAGATCCCCCTCTTTTCATCATTGCCTACATCAACCATACCTATGTCAAATGGGTTATGATTGATGGGGGAGCCACTATTGACATCATCTCCTCCCATGCCTATGATCAATTTAAATTACCAAATAATGTCATATTTAAAACCTTGATCATCCTTTGATCCTTCAATGACACCATAGCCACTACTTTAGGAACTGTTGTGCTTCATGTCTATTTAGGAACTCACATTCACCCAGATCTCTTTTATGTAGTGGAAGGTGAATTTTAGTTCAATGTTTTGTTAGGATGACCTTGGATTTGCTCCATGGTTTGTGTCCCCTCTACCGTTCATTATTACATCAAATTTGAGCATGAAGGTTAGGTTATCACTACACAAGATAACCCAAGCCCCTTTTCATCATGAAACATGAATTATTGACTTAACAACATCCTCTTACATCCATCTAGCACATCCTCATCAACTAAAAACAAGCCCTCAACCATGAACAATGAACCCATATCTTCTTCTATTGATGTATCATGTACTATCTCATCAATCCCTTCAAACCAAATCCCTACCATAGACCACTTGAAATACACATTCCAACATCTTTCATTAGGGGAATATCACCTCCTCACCCTATATGCTTTCCCTACTCCGCATGAGTATGGGAAACTTGACTACTAACCTAGGTATGACCCTAATATCAAAGACATTATTCCCTTTATACCTTAAAATTTTCAAACCCATTTCATCTATGAAGGACTTGATAAACCACTTGACACTTCTACCTCCTCCTCTTTACATTGACCATTCACCTCTAGCTTCTCTTATTTGGACAATATAGACTTTACCAAGACATACCTCTATAAGTGCACTTAGAAAGGATTTGGTCTTAGATGATGTGATCATGTCCCACATGATTTGAATTTAATTAAGACCAAAAAGCCTCATGAAAAATATGGCCCTAGTTTCATTCTACCCAACAAAAGGAAAACCAAACCACTTACCATCTTGATTGTCGAGGAAGATATCCCTTCCTCATTAACCTCTCCTCCACTTGAGTGTGAGGATGATGATATCATCCCACCTAAATTTCTTTTTGTCAACATGATTAACCTCTGACCCCTGACTTATCAAAAGGAAGTGGTAACCATAACCATCCCCATGACCCATCATGAGATGATAGGAGATTACTCTCCTACCATTAACACCATTTAATGCAAGGGTGATGATTCCACTCTCACCTATATTGGTGCACCAAATTCCTCCATCCACAAATCCTTTCCTCCTAATACTTTGACCATGTTGAATAAATATACCATGGATATCAACTTGGGTAGTTTAGATAACCCCACATTCTCAAACTTGGCCAATTAATGAATGCCAAGGAACTTCAATACTTTCCCTCTTTATTCTAAGACCACATCATAGCATTTTCTTGGTCTTATATTGACATGCTAGGAATTGACCCTATCACTACCACCCATAAAATAGTCACCAACCATGATGCCAAGCCCATCAAGTAGAAGCTTTGATGAATGTACCCTCATATAGCCTTTCTTATCAAAGAAGAGCTTTAATGTCTTATATCTATCAATTTCATTCAACCCATTGACTATCACCAATAGGTCTCACATGTCATGCCTATCACCAAATCCATATGGGGACTACACATTTGTGTGGACTTTCATAACCTCAAACTTGCTTACCCCAAAGATGACTTCCCTCTATAAAGCATTAACCTACTAGTTGATCTTACAACTAGCCATGAGATGTTATCTCTTATGGATGGATTCTCAGGTTATAATTAAATCCTAATTTTCCTTGAATATCAACATAAAACTACCTTTATAACCCCATGGGGAACCCTCTTCTATAGGGTCATACCTTTTAGACTAAATAACACTAGTGTAACCTACCAATGTGCTATGAATTACATCTTCCATGACCTTATCCACAAGATCATCAAATAATATGTAGATGACCTTCTTAGGAAATCCAAATATCATAAGGATAATTTGGATATTCTCAATATTATCTTTGAGTGCCTCATCTATTACCAAAATCAAGTAAATCCTTGACATGCCTCCTCCCACCCACCTTAAGTAACTCCATAGCCTACAAGGGAAACTCCAACCCATTCATTGTTTTATCTCCTAGTTTCTAGATTGATGCCAACCCTTCCACCACCTTTTGAATAAGGATGTATCTTTTAAGTGGAGTGATGACTATCAAAAGGAATTTGATTAACTCAAAGAGTACCTCTAGTCTCCACCTATCCTCACCCCTCATAAGGATAACCAACCTTTCTACCTTTATATCTTAGCCATAGACCAGTCCCTAGGGAAAATGTTTGTTCATTGAGATGAAAAAGACAAAGAGTAATAAGTCTAAGACATTAGCCACATGTTTTTGGAGTATTAGTTTTCATACACCTATATCAAGAATCTTTTCTTAAATTTTGTCTTTGTGGACACCAAACTCTACCACTACCTTCTTAACCATAAGACATATGTCATAACCCATATTGACCTACTCAAGTATATACACTCCAAGCCATACCAAAACCAATGTATGTCCAAGTGGATCATGATTTTAATAGATTTTGACCTTTATTTCCTTAAAAAAATTTTAATTAAATGGTAATTCATTACCAACTAGTTGGATAAAGAACCACTCTCAAATAACCAACCTCCTCTTCTTGAGTTCCCTGATGAGTCCATCACAACCCTCTCTTAGGTGGACTTCACCTATCAAGTGATTTTGTTATTTTATGGGTCAAAGTGTTAACAACATGCCAATTTACATCATACACTTAGCCATAGTCTTTGCGTATCCATTGATTTCTATCACTTATCACAATGGGGCCTAGACATTATTAGTGAAATTAACCCCCATTCTTCATAGTGACATGATTCTATCATCAATGTGATCGATTATTTTACCAAATGGGTAGAGGCTATTCCTCTAGTCTAAACCAAAGTAAAAAATATTATCAACTTTATCAACCATCACATCATCTATCATTTTGGTGTTCCTCACAAAATTATCACAAATAATGGTAAATATTTTAAAAACAAGAAAGTCTAGGGTCTTTATGATGCATTCAGTATCAAGTTAAGTTTCTCATTGCACTATCACTCTCAATAAAATGGATAGGCTAAGGCCTCTAACAAAACTCTCAATAAAATACTAAAATGGTTAATTCATCTAGTCAGGATTGGCATTTAGACATCCCCTTTGCCTTATGGGCATATCATACTAGCATTCAAAATCCTACAGGTGCTACCCCTTTCTCTATTATGTTTAGAGTGGAGGTTGTCTTACCTATTAAAGTTCAAATACCTTCTCTTCACATATATTTGTAGGATCTCATTTCTAAAACTGATTATCATCAACACCATTTAGCCCAACTTGAGCTTCTTGACAAGCATCATTTAGCCACCCTTACCCATCTTCATGTCTATTAATATCACATTAAACATGCATATAATAAATACCTTAGAGTGAAATAATTTAACATCAGAATCCTAAATAAAAAATAGCATGCCATCAATATGGAGAAAAAAATTGGGACAAGTTTGCTTTCAATTAGCTTGGACCTTATGTCATAACCCATAAGTATGGATTAGGAGTTTACCAATTGTCCTCTCTTGAAAAAATCCTATAACCTAAGCCACTTAATGCTTCACATCTACATCCTTTATTTTGTTAAATAATATCAAACTCACCTTTTGTCTATATTAAACTCATCCCTTGCTTAAAAACCACATTCATCTCCCTATTTTAGGGGCAATTGATTAAAAATGAATCATGTGATTATCTATCAAAATCATGGCCTCATCTTAGATAATGGGTACCATGGCTCTACCTATGGCATGATTCTCATGGTAATTTCTACCCTTTTTCATGAGATGGATTCCCATGATCATTGCCACCTAAGACTTTTTAAACCTAATCAACCTTCTTGTGATTTTAGTTTTTCCTTCATAAAGGTGAACCCTTAATCCTATATAATCAAGTCTATGTCAAGAAAAATCAAACAAAGCCAAAATCAAAATCCAAACTAATAGCAATCATGGGTCATTCCTAGCATTCGTAGACCACTACCTTGAAGGAAAACTATTGAAAACATATTCAAAATTGCTCCAAGTAAAGTGGACTACTCCCTTGAAGGACATCTATCAAAGGCATTAAACAAATTACACAAACTTAGACCACTCCCTTGAAAGATGGTTGAGTAAGGCATTTATCAAAACAAGCAATTTATTGGAAGCTTCTTACATTGATTAGCTTCCCCAACCCTCCTAAGAAATAAGAAAAAGACCCATTATCAAGAAAAAGTAAAAATAAAAGAGTTTTGAAAGCTGCAATCAACTCTCATAAGTGAAAGAATCTTGAAAGCTAAAATCAAATCTCATGAGTAGACTTCTCACATTAATTAGTCTACATTTTTTATGAAATAAAATTGTTTATATTGACCCTTTAGAAACTTATATAAGAGGCATTCTAGTCTCATAAAAATGTTCTATATTTCATCTATCTCCCCTTTATACACTATAAGCAAGGGTTTTGAACTCACTTGACATTATGTGATCAAGATACCTTTTTAACCAACTAAAAAATGCTAATGTGAAGCATTTTAAGGTATTATATTCCTTAAGCCAATCCATCATTAGTTCTATTTTATTCCTTGTCAAATAAGAAGCATCATGTCCTCTTTTTACCCTATTATGACTAGTTGATATATTCACTAAGATGTTTGTTTCTTGATTATATTATTCGTTATCAAATCTAGTGTTGTTAATTAAATTAATTTATGTGCTCTACCTCAAGTAAACTAATAATAACCATAATCATAACCATGACATATCATCATGTGTCATGAACAAAAATATACATCATTAGCATATCCATCATCATGTCAAAACTAAGCATCTATGAACAATAAAGCAATAAACCATTTCTACAACATGTCTAAATATAAATAATGAAGCATATACTCATTAAAATTTAGCATTTCATAAAGCATAAACCATGAATAAAACAAGATACATCTCATCACATGCCTAGCTAGGTGAGTCTACATCAGTATCCATATACATATAACTTCATCAATAATCATCATAAACATCAAAACCATGAACAACAAGCAATAAAAAAAGGATCATATATATAAATCACAAGTCTAAAATCATAATGTATTCACCAATATACATGTTTCTCTCTCAAAAATGTACATCTCACCACATCGGCTTGTAGGCTGGTATCAAAATGATATATAACAACATATAATATATCTAAACTATGTCATAACTATGCCCCTAGAGCACCACTAGATCCTAGTGCCTATCCCCCTAAAGTATATATCAGTCTAACTCCAAAAGTAGTACATTGATCTAGTATCACCATGTTGGCAACACCTACCAAACTAGCTCTATACTTTCCTCATCTAGTCTCATTAGGACACTACCTTAGGATTATAGCCTTATATTAATGTAACTCCTCCATTATGGCTAGGTACCATGTCATAGGAATGGTACCTAATGATCCTATAGGTGTTATAGTTCCTCCTCTTATCTATTTCAAAGAGTCTTTATCCTAGGTGACCAAGGCTAGTGAAGCTCTAGCCTGGTCCCTATCACTTATAAGTGTAGCCACCTTACCCTATAAAGATGCCACCTAACCCTATAATGTTTTAACCTATGCCTATGTAGTGGCTAGTACCATTCCTACCTATGCATTTGGGGAACCTCCCTAAACATATGCCCACTCAATTCTACTAGCTAGGTCTACATCCATCTACCTCTTTCCACCATAATCCCCACCAAATTCTACTACTACATAAATATTTTTATACCATGTAGGGTAACCATATATAAAACCTACATCATATATATTTGGCCACAATGACAACTCCTTGTGATCCAACAATGTCTATACTGGATGTGGCTCAAGTAGTAGGATCTCTACATCATCTTGCCTATATCTAAAAAATGGGATCAAGATAGCCTATACTAGGTCAAAATACCTCTACACCCTATCAAATGGTATGAGCTATACCTACCCATCCCTCCTATCAAAGATCGACCTATAACTTTTCAAGGATAAATTCTACCTCCCATATTTAACCCAATCTAGAAACCTGACATGTGGCTTCTATGTAACATCACTAATCACCAATTCATATAGTGCATGCATAAACTAGTATACATCATGAGATCCTCTTCCTTCACCTGAAGCAACAAAGTCATCTCTCCACTACATGAAATAAACTAGGAGATCTATCTAAGCATATCCCACCCATGGCATCCCCATCAACCTCAGTACTTAGATGTGCTCATAATCCCAATAGTGTAGGATAAGATCAATGCTAATGTCATACCTCTTATGAGATATAAAACCCCACAATTCATTGTATATCTAAAGTAACATAGGTACCAATCCAAACACTGTGTGTATTAGTAGCATCTTAACCAATACCCCCAATAATAAATAGGGAAACCTCCCACTACTCAAATTTAGAAGGTCAAGGCATGACATAGCCATCATCATCATGGTCATCAATATTCTCTCTCCCTATGCCCTCTAATAGAGTGTAAAGTAACTAAAACCCATATCATGTCACCTAACATGATCATGGTCATATCCATATATCAGCTCCAAGAGCTCCTCCCACTCTTCCCACTTAATGTGGTATATAGATCACCTTGAAAGGGCAACCATGTGATCTTATGCACATCCTATAACAATATAATCATCTCACTAGTAGGTAATAAGAATGTATTCATAGCCAGATCCCATCTCTCAATGAGTTCCATAATCATCATCACATCTCATGGCACTTGTTGGTAATGTCATATCACTTTGACCCTGACCTCCTCTATATGTGCCCAATCCACTAAGGTCATCCCCTAATGGATCTTCATAAAGATGTGACATACCTCATCCCACATTTGGATCTAATCTTGTGCCTATAAGATTCATTAGAAAACATAACTTAGGTACTTATACTATTTTGCCTACAAACTTCACCTCTTAAATTATCTTATTTACCCTTAAGCCTTACGTAATGACCTATTTTCCTTCAAACCTACCATTGAATATTTTAACTATCACCTCCTAATATTTAACTTAGGTATCCAAACCTCTTTTCTTTCATCTAAAAAATTTACCACTTACACTACTAACTACTAAACCTAAAACATTACAATTAATGTTAATTTAAACCAAACATTCAAATCATTTCCTATTAATTTCAAAGCATTATACACTTTTTCCAACAAAGACTCCTACCTATTAATGACCATCAATGGTCATGGTTACCATTGATAGTCAAGCACATATTATGTTGATGATTATTGACCATCGACAGCTGGGTATGACAATTAGTGGTCACTGTGCATGACTTTTGACATAATACCCTAACCCTACCTCCCACAAAACCCACCCAAAAAACAACAACCAAACCACTAATTATTATGTAATAACTATTATACCATCCCTTAACCCACCTTACCCTTAAAATTTCACCTCTACCTACAAATTTTACAACCAAAGAACACCTAATACTTAGGTCAAACCTAATCTACCCTACCCTAATAACAAACCTTCAAACATCTACCCAATTTCCATGCATATGTAATACCATAATTAGTATACAAATTTAACACAACCCTTATCTCATTCCTCAACTATTATTGAAGAGGAATCTTGGGACCTATTGCCCATCCTCACTCATGTTCATGCCCACCTTACATCTTTATTGGTCCACTCAATCCGGACATCCAACTCAATAATCAACCAACCACTAGCAATCACCTTCAATAGAGTAATTATAAAAATCCAAAAATGCACAATCTCTTACTACCATTAGTCCACTATTCAAATGATTCTAAAAGACTCACCTTTTTATTTTAACCACCAAATTTTTAGGGTTTACTCCCTGACTGTCAATGGATAGGGTCTTGGCAATTTACCTTTATTTTCCTTTCCAACACTTTTTAAATAGGACCACATCAAGCACCCACCCATGGAAACTACCTTTTCCACCCACCTCAAATAACTCATCACCTCACCATTGGTCTATTTAGGCCCACCTAACATGCATTTTTCAATAACCTTTGCTTGGTCCTTTTGATTGAAATGACAACACTTTCCATGTTGACCACTTTTTGAACTTGTGCTACATCATGCATACTAGACCCACTTGTGTATTCTTAGGAACACTTCCTACCTTAGATACTTATGACATCACCTAACTAGTTTGTGTTTTCTTTGAGATCACTTCCTACCTTGGATACCCATGAAAATATTGACATCACCTAAGAGACTTAATTTTATGAGTGTACCCAATTACCATGCCTAAATTTGGTCACATATCACACTTGTCACTTATCCTTCTAAAATCAACCTTTATTTTTACCAACTATGGAAACCTAGTTAATGCACAATCCTAAATATTACACTTCTATCACACTTTGTGCTCATGTTTGTGCTTTAAGTATCCAACTTATAATTCACCCATTTTTAATGTCACCTACTCACTCATCAAACCTACACCAAATTTTTTTTCACCTCATCAATTCTTGGTTTGAGGGGTAATACCTCCTCCCATGCTCATGGCAACTAAACCTTCCACTAACAATCCATTTTTAAAAAAATCTTACTGATACAAACTAAATAATGAAAAAGGGAAAAATGTAGACATCAAAAATCTGTACATGATGGTTCTAAATGTTGAAATTCCATTAGATGACCTTAGGGCCCCCTTAGTCCCAACCTTGACATTTTTGACCCCTAACTAAACCTAACCTAAGTTAGTTGAACTTTTGGCTAAAAACCACCTTTTAACCAACCCTGGCTTTGATCCCTAACCATTGATGGTTAGGGTGACTGCCAATGGTCACCTTGACTACCAATAGTCAAGTTTTAACATCTAAACCACCTTAACTGACCCTTTAATTCTAACATGATTTTTTATAATTAAAATGTGTAATCATGTTCAAGTCCATACTTGTTGAAGTTGAAATTAGACAACAATTTAGACTCCTTATCAACATATTTTTGTACCTCTCCTTCTTTACCTATGATAAGAGAGGACTAAGAGTTAAAAAGGGATGGATTTAGGACTTTAAGAGATTTTTCATCTAGAGCTTCTATTATAGGTGTTCTTATATAAATACAATAATATAGCCACTATAATAAAGAGCTAACTTGCCATCACCCCTCAGTCAATATCCAAGTACCATTACTATATCAAAATCATGATAGACTCTACCAATGAGTCAATCACCTCAAACATTCATCTGACCAACCTCTAACAAGATAAGTATTTGATTTCCATTATTTAATTATTTTATTTACATTTCACAATCAGCCTAGCATAAACCCATCTCTTAGAATTACCTTTTATAATCCTATCAATCTAAATTTTTAACACCCAAACCCAACACACAATAACCACTTATAAACACCCTAAATATAAATGGTCTATCCAACTATTAATGTTCACCATGACTATTGATGGTCACCTTAACCACCAATTGTCACTCTAACTATTGACAGTCACTATGGTAAGAAATAAAAATAATCTATTTTCATCCACTTACCTTCAACAACATCCATTTTTGTTTTCATCTTCCTATTCATATACCCCTAACATTTTTTTTGAAGCACACTTAAACTATTTAGCATTAGTATTGACCTGTTTATTGCTATCTTAGTCATATTTACCCTTTTTATTTATCAAGAATTCCTTCTATTTAATTTTAGTACCTTTTGATTATTGATGCAAGTACTTTATCTTTTGTTTTCAAAAATTAATTATTTAAAGCGTGTGGATTAACAGCCCCCAAGGAAGCTCTTGCTTCCATGATCTAGCTAGCACTAGGAAATCCACCTAGATATCTATATAACCTACCATTTAATTTAGTACTATATTATTTTTATATCATCCTCTTAATCTAAAGAGGATCTCTTCACAATCATCTAATTTAACTCATGCACAACTAAACAAGTTTTTCAACCATACCAATATTTAGTTTTTTCTTTTTCTCTTTCTCAAAATATAAGATGAAATTCATGGAAACAAGGTCTTATAAACTCTTAAAAATAATTCCTAAAGGATAAATGGTATGAACTTGGTCTAACCTGGTCAAAATAATGGAGTTGTATCTCCAAAAAAGGGTTTATACTAAAAATTGAAAGAAAATAATCTAATGTCAAATGTTAATGTTAAATGTGTTACACAATATTTCAAGTAGATGAATTAAAACCATAATGCCAAACTCTAGGTACAAAGTATTCCAAACAAGTATAATCTAAGAAAAATAAAAGTTTCTAAGTCTTTTGGAAAAATAAGGCACATAAACTAGGCTCAAAATAGGCATGTGATAGGTCTTTTGGAAAAGGCACAAAAGCTAGACTTTAAACAAAATCAAGGTATGAGATTTAATTTAATAAATATGAAACACTTTGGAATAAACCAGGCATTTAAATTTATACATGAATTTATTCAATTGGAATAAGGCATAAAACAATTATCATATGGAAGATAAGCTATTTCTCCCAAATAAATCCACAAAAAATAGTTTTCAAATTGGGTAAATAATTAACCTAAGTTATACAACCTAAAAGAGAAAGATCAATGTCTAGGAAAAAATTACATAAGGCATATGAAGAAATCAATTAATGTTTGGATTTTAACTTTTCAAGGTTAATTACAAACTTATCATATAAAATTAGGCTTTTTTAAATAAACAATAAGCTAGACAAAATTGAACAACATAACGACACTAGACATAGATCCAAAAGGTACATGCGGCTTAGTTTCAAAATTTTGAACTTTGGACACAAATAAAACAAGTATAATAAATGATTAAAGTATCATAATAATTTTATCATGATCTAAATATATGGTCAATGTTTTGGTTTCAAGACTTTAGGGCATAAAGATTTGAATTAAATTGGCAATGTAATGTTATCTTTTTCAATCAAATGACACATGCACATAAAGATTTGAAAAAAAACTAAGGCAAAGGTAAAATTTCAAATGGATGGTGTAATGCCTCAAAAAAAAAGGATTGATGTATGAAAAATACTCATTTTTATGTGTTAAGACAAATAAATAGATTAGATTCAAAAAACATACAATAAAGGATAAAATGACACAAAACCTAAGTGTAATGTCTTAAATTCTAAAAATGACAAGGTTTTATAATACTATCAAATTTTATCAATATAATCACTCTTCAAAATATTTTAAGTGTTAATCTAAATATAAAATCACATTAAAAGTATTTTTTTAGGCCCCCTCTTCTCCCAAGAGTTTTTATTGTGATAAATAACTTTGGGGTACTCACTCTACATCAAAAGTATGTTCATGATAAGTGGGGTTATTCTAATCTATAAATTTTGGCACATTTATATATGGTATCAAGTGTGGATAAAATGACATATGCAATAATGTAAATTGGATCCATGTCAATCAACTTGTTGTGAAAAGTTCTAATCCTTTTCACAACCACTACATCCATCACTTGTTCAGTGTAGTGTGATGTTTGAGTTGCCCCTATGGTCCAAGTTAGAGTACCACTAAAGGAGCTTGTTTTAAAAACTTAAAATAATCATCCTAGTGGGTAACCTTTTATTTTTATACCCCACCATAGAGTGGGGTTGAAACAATTCTAGGAGATGAATTCCCAAGTCAGTGCTTCCCTAGAGAACCTGTGAGGAGGTGATGGACCCTCGCTTACAAGACAAAATGCATGAAAATAAAAGACAATTGAAAAGACTTTAGGGTCATGTTTAGATGACCCAAAATATATGTATTTGAGGAGGTCATTGATGATGTTCTTTTCACACTTTTATAGTAAATCAACCAAGGAAAATAATGAGCACTTTTGGTCACCTGAGTTCCCTAAAGGAGACGAGAGGAGAACATACACACATTAATCATTTTGTGAAATCCAAACTAACTTTAAAAAATAAGTGATATAAATAAAACTCTTAAGAGTATTTGTCTAGTGTGAGAGTTCATTTTAATCACCAAAAAAAAGTGTGTAGTGAAGTTTTTGTCCCCTTTGCATTAATTTAAAAACTTGCAAAAACTTTGAAAACAAAGGCATGAAAATAAACTAGGTTTATTTTAAACATCAAAGAAAAAGTGTGCAATATTTAACCATGTTCAACCTTGATATTTTCCACATTAGTACTTGAAATTTTTAGAGATTTTTTTCCTGCTTCGAATCCCAAATGTGGATGAGGAAAAAATATTTTGGATTTTACTCTTGGGTTTATCTTTTTTTCTATTTTAGAGATCGATGTTGATGCACGTAAGAATCGATGTTAGTCTAAATAGATCAACATCAGTCAGTCCACAAAGGGATTAACATCAATCAATTAGGATTGATGTCAATTCTTTCCTTCTTATAAAAACAAAATATAATATAATATGGATTTTCATAAGAAGATGATTATCAAGATGAGCTTAAAACAAAAAAATAACACTAGATCCTATAGGAAAATGGTTAGATAAATAATATTTAGGAACATAAAATAAATGAAAACTAGAAAACTCAAGAAAAAATCATTAAACACATTTTTGGCATGCTTTATTCTACACACAAGGGTCAACATTAGTTCAGGTAGGATCGATGTTGGTCTTAGAAGAACGAATGTTGATCTTTATATAAACTATGTCACTAAAAAATAGAATACATGAAAAACAAAGTTAAAACATGAATTTTGATTATTGTCAAGCATTCATGATCAAAATTAAGAACTACATATTAATCTCCTTTCTTGTATGGGATGCTAGACATCCCATCAGGTATGCCATTTATTATCATAGGAATCCAAGAAAAGAGTTTAGTATAGTATTAGTTCAAGTAAAAAGAACTCAAATAAACACACTAACACGCACACTCCTGGCCTAGAAATTAGTAACAAAAGATAGATGAAATCATAACTAAAATATAAAAGACTACACCTTTTAACTTCCTTGGGGAATCAAAATGCTTTATTGATTAGTTTGCTCAGCTTGTACATCAAGAGGCCTTTGGAAAATACATCTTGTTGTCTGCTTCTCTCTTTATCACCATGGCTTATGATGTGGATTATGCTTGCTTAGATCAATATTTTGTCAATATAACACTATTGACATGACTCTTATGACATAAATACTGCATAATAACTCTCTAATATTTAAGCTTAGAAATGAAGAGGTATGGCCTTATATTTATAGCCTTAGGAATTAAATCTCACCCAAGTTGAGTTAGGGTTGAGTTAAGGCTTGGAATGGGCTCAAACTAAATATAGGTGAGTCAAATATAACCCTAGTATAGTTAATAGTTTTCAATTAATTATGATCTATAATTAGTAGGCATGGCTCTCAAAATTAGATATTTTAGGATATTTTCAAAGAGCTTGACAACTAATAAAAGTAATGATGAGAGGCTAGGATATTTTAAATTTCCTTTTTTAGATATTCATGAATTTTAAATGAATAGTTTAAATAAGAATTTAATTTATTTTAGCTTATTGATTAATTTTGATTAGACTTGTAGCTCTTTCAAGATTTTATTTAAGTGTACAACTGCCCACTTAATAGGTCCATAGGCCAAATTAAGAGTTTTGATGCCACAAGATGATTAGGGATGAATCTATGAGAGATTATTATTGAATATAGTAGAATACCTTAATTAGGTATATTTAAACATGATTATGAGCTTTGAAAAATGATGCACAATCAAATTTGAGACACTTAGTGATTCCTAGGCTTAATTTGCAATGGTTGGTAGGAATCAGTCTAAAGTCCAGTTAAAAGTCAATTGTGGCCATTTTTAGGTGTCTATAGTGATAAACATATCTATAGTAGGCTAGTTATTTACAAAAATGAGATTAAACATATAACAAATTTATCATTTTGAGATATACTAAAATGGAATGTAAAACTATGATAGATATTATAGTGACAATGAAAATAAGATACTAATTGGTTTTGATGCTAAAATAGATCTAGATCTAGAATAGACACGAAGTAGAATGGAAAAGGATTCTAGATCAATTGTCACATTTTATGAATATGACTTATGTAGCCTGAAACACTTTCATCAGCTTCAAATAGTTACATCAACATTTCTATTTAATATGAATGTAGGTGTGTTATACAAAATACCTACTGATACTGCATGTGATTACCTATAATAGTATAAGTTCTATTTTGCCTTCACTCTTATGTGCTCATATTTAAATCATGGGTTGGCTCTCTTTTTCAAATATCAGAACCCTAGTTCTTCATCTTCATTGTGGTTGTGGGAAAAATTGGTTAGTTTGATAATAATGTTGAGTTTCCCCAAAGATTGATCTATAAATGAGTGATGCCTACATAACCAATACTTTGAAGAAGGCCTTGAAACTATGTATTTCTCCTCTACATGTTGGATTGTGTGTATATCATGAAGTGTGTGATAAGTAAGTACATAGAGTGACATAGCTTATAACTTGGAAAATGTGGCTCATTTGATGCTCTTTCAATACTTAAAATATATAGATGTGTTGTCCCTATGATTGATATGGAAATAAGAGAAAATAGGGAAGATTTACTCACTTGAGTGTTTTATTTAATGTCTTTGGTAAATTTTCTTGTGATTTTTTTGGTTTGTGCTAGGTAAGGAATGAATGATGGTTGATTGTGTATTTATACCAATCCATTTGGAGAATATCTTGAATTAAATCACTTAAGATAATCTAATGAATATCTTTTGTTTATAAATTAGATAACTTTAGGGCACTAGACACTTGTGATGGAATAAAACACTTACATCAATGTAGGCATTTAGTTGGGAGAAAGTGTTTATGGAGTTGACAAATAGGTGCAAGTCCAAAATTTTCAAAGACAAAAGATAAGTTTATAAAATTCTTAGAAATATAGAAATCCTAGGTCATCAGAATAACATTGGTTAGACTAAGTGTTTAACCCTAAAATTATAAATATAATAAGGTTGTATTTAGCCTTAGATTATTATTAAAGTTATATATGAAAATGAAATGGCACAAAGGTGATAATTAGATGCTAAAATTAGATATAAGCATACACAAAATTTATTATGCTGAGATAGTCTAAATATCAAAAGTATAACTATGTTATATATAGAAATAGAAAAAGTGATGTACTTAACTTGTAATAATGTTAATGTAGTTCGAGATATGGAACAGGTAGAAATCAGGTAGGAAGGATATTTTGTAATAGTCATCAATTTATAGGTCTGATACTTCTATCTCTTTGAATAATAACATCAACTTGGGATAGTGGCATTGATGTTACTATATAGGTTTGATGATAGTGTCCTATACTAAATATATTTTAAAATAAGATGTGACCACCTTGATACTTTTAGGTTTTTCTTTGTTTACACTTTGGAGCATTCAAATCTAGGTCATGGATTATTTTTCTTATGAATTGGTAAAACCTTAATTCTCCACCTTCATAGTAACCTTGGGAAAAATGGGTTAGTGGGCACATGGTGTCAATCTGACCCCAAAGACCCCACTTTTATAAGACACTACTTACATAGTTAATACTCCAAAGACGGCCTCAGGCTGATGTAGTTCTCCACTTTATGTTGGCTTGTGTGTGAATCATAAAATATGTGAAAAACAAGTACAATAGTGACCTAGCATGTAACTTGGCCAATTAGGCTCTTGGGATACTCCTTTAATAAAAAAAGTTGTATATCTATTGTACCTATTATTGGAATATAAATAAGGAAGCTTTATTCAATTAAATACTTGAAAGAATGCTTTTAATAAGTTGTCTTGGTCTCTTCAATCTTTTTCTAGGTGAGGAATTAATGAGGTTTGATATTTTATTTATATCAATCACTTTAGAGTAATAACTTACATTAAATAACTTATATATACCATTAAGATACATTTTATTTTTAAATTATAAGACTTTAATGCACTGAACACTTACGTCAGGATAGGACAATAACATTGATGCTACTTTCTATGTTAAACAATAGTGTCTAGGGAGAAGGAAAGTAGGTACAAGTTCAAAACTTGTAGAGATGGAAGATAAGTACAATTTAAGAATTCTAAGTAAGATATAAGACTTGGGTCATCAACATAAGATTGGTAAAAATAAGATATATATGCTAAGGGTCATAAAGAATAGATGCAAGACTTGTAAAAGTAGAAAAATTAAAGAAATGAGAAGAAAAACCAAGATCTAAGTTTACCAAGTGTATAATACTAAGGTGTTTTATAATTATAAAATATCATGTACATTTCCCCCCCCCCTTAATTTAGTAATTGAATTTCTAGTTTAAAGGAAAGGAATGCATACCTAAGTGTGTATGCACACCTTGTCTTTACATATGCCCAACTTGAGTGCCTTGCCAGTGACTGACCTGAAACCACCTAATTTAAATCATTTAATTCATTTTTTTAGAAATCAATCCTTTTCTAATTTATCATAAATCCATTTAGTTTTTAAAACATAATTACATGACTCCCTACATCCATACAAAGGTGTTTAAATGTGTTGAAAGTCTTTTTTTCCCTATATCATTGTCTTTAGTGGTGTAATCACCTAAAAATGACACTTGAGTGCTAAGAGTGCTACTTGAGACCACTTATCCCTAACTTATCCATATATCTATCTTAAGGCCTATTTTCATACTTATTTAGAATTCATGTGGGCCACATGTGTCTGTAGTCATCCCTAAATCAGTCCCAAACCCTCATTCTTGCATCCTAACCCTTTATGACTTAGCTTATGCCACATAAACACTAATGACATAATATGGATAATAGTGCCACATGGTGTCAGTTTCTAATTTTGTCATTATTATCTTTTCGCTTATTTTTTTAAAAACATACATTTTTTTAATCTTAGACCTCTTAGGATCAGCCTAGTCCTTTTTTAGCACCTAGACAACTATTAAAACAATATAAAGAAATAAATTTTATCCCTTTATCTACTAGATGGAAATCAAATACAAATCATGTATGTAAACTCAGAATAAGTTATGCATAATTAAGGTTATCAATCCCTATTCATCCTTACTTTTACATACTACCATCTACAACATTCCTAAGCTTAGAATACTTAGATTTATAGTTTTAAGCACTTTCAAAGAACTCAAGTAAACCATCATACTAGATTCACTTACACTTGCACTATCACTTAGCTGGGGAAAACTAAATTGGGCTTGATCCTTATTAATATTATTAGTATATAGTCAACTCTCAACACAATGGGGTGTTAAGGATGTCCATATTACCCCATTAACAAACACACTTTGCTACTTGTATCAATTAGATGCCTTATAAACATAGATTATTAGGGTTTAATCATAAAATTAGTCAAAACATGTCATCTATAGGGTTTTATAACTTGTGCAAGCATGAATAGGATTTCTAGACCCAGACATAAGTGCACCCATTAGTTTAGAATAGTCATGCATAAAGGACACTACTACCAAAACTAAGACACTAGTACTACATGGTGCTACTATCTAATTAGGATGATACTATCTAAAAGGGGTTTTGACACCTAAATATCATTTATAACACTCAAACTAGTGTTTACCTTAGTTTTTAGCAACAAAATCATCCATCTCAGTCGTTTTATAACTAAGTTCCAATTTAAATTATTTATTGTTATTTTTAGAAAGGTCAAATTTAGTAAATTCTATAACAAACCATTGGTTGTATTTATTACATATCTATACCCTGATTTACTATATTTAGCTCTTTAACAATATAGTATTTACATTTCACTAAGTCTTATAAGGTTAAAACATTTGGTGAACCTGACTTACTTAGATAACATTATTTCAAAACCCTAGTGCACCATTAGGGTTTCCCTTATTATTTCCAACATCTTCTAAAATTTTTAGTTTACATCCTATTGTCATGATTATCATGATGGATGTTATTTTATACTTTTTGGTACAAAGTCTTATGGTTATTTTAGCATGCTTATTACCTATAATTTATATAAAAATTCACATGTATGTCACTTCTCTCATGGATTATGTTAGAGCTCATCTTATTTTACACATAGGTCATCCCTATTTTGGGTCCCATTCTTATGAGGATCATTTCTACATGGATCACTTTGAGTTACCACCAATTACTACTCGACAACAAAGGTCCTAGAGGACTCATTTTATCCCACCTCCACCTATACTAGTTGATTATCATCAATCACATTTGCCTCTACTACTCACCATTGGCAAATAATAGATCTTATAATTGGATTTGTTACTAGATAGAATAGAGTGCTTCCTCAACCTATATAGGAAAAATGTAATACCATAATCTCTCCTCATCCCCAACATAGTACAATGTGACCTAAAGATCAACACAAAGCATTTAATATTTTGGATTAGTTAAGAAACTTGCCAACTAAGATATCCATATTAAAATTACTTCAACATGCAACTATTTTAAAATATATTCTTTTTCAAACACTCAACCATACATCTTTGCTTCATGACACAACCAACTTAATTTAAATCTATCATGATCACTATTAAGGATGTTGAGGATGTTATATCTTTTTCCAAAGATAATTTTCTATGACAATCAATTATTTTTTAGAATTTACCACTTTTTATTCAAGCAAAAAATCAATACTACTACTATTAAATGATTTCAAATCGACAATAGTTCAGTACTTAACATATGTAACCTCACATTTATATAAACTATGGGGGTCGATATAAGATCCATTTAGAAGACATATAAAAATATCATAGGTTTTGGTGACATTTCTAGATAGACATTGGGTTATATTACATTGGATATTATGGTAGGCCCATAAACCCTACCTACATAGTTTCATGTGATTCCTAATCATTTACACTACACCTTATTACTTATGAGACCTTAGATACATGTTATGGAGAATGTACCCTCTAATTTGCATAGATATGTACACTTGTCTAATAAATAATCAACCATTCATATATTGTAAAGTCACTAAGCCTACTACCCCAAGTACATATTTAAATGGGACACCTCATGTTCTCATAGAGTCCCCACCTCACAAAATCTTGATTTAGTAGATGAATACATATGAGGTTGGTGAACCCAATAAGACTATTCCTACATCTATTCTAGATCCTCCTATAACACAATTACCTTCACCCATGATGGAAGAGATCCCTCCCATAATACAGATGCCTCCACCTAGGGTGGATGATGGGATTCTCATAGCATTATTACCATCACTTGTTAACTCAAAATAATTATACATCCATAAATTTAATATAGATTAATAGGCCACCATAGAGGATAATCTAACACCTATTGACATTTATGACTATTTATGTGGTTTGAGTTTCACACTAGTGGGCCAAAAAAATTAAAAATATGATTCTAAGGCACTCATGCCTTTTTCTATACTTTTAATACCACTAGTTCATAATCCTACAACTACAGGCTCACCTACTCAATTAAAATCACAATTAGATCCCTCTATTCACTCAGTACATATGGTTAAATACATGGATATGGACCTAGTTATAAATATTTAGGTAATAATCTCGAAAGATAGACCACACCTAATTATATATATATATATATATATATATATATATATATATATATATATTACTTGATAGAGGATTGATCGTATTACCCATAATATATCACCGATCTATCAACAAATTGTCACTGTAATAAGGTCAACCCTTTTATGATTTTCAAAAAATCATAGGAAATGATATCGATATATGATCATCATTACAACATAAGTTTAATAAATTCAAGGCTCCTGGAACTATTCAAATTATACATCCTCCACCTCCATAGATACAAGCACCATAATAGAATCATCATTGAGATTGATACTCAGAAAATGATCCATCGACTGTTTTTTTTTAATAGATAGATACATCCCCCATGTGGATATGAATGATTATTCTTATACTAATACTTTCATTTAGAATTTTTAAAGAACATAGGCTATTAGGAAAATGAACTAAAACATACAATACATTGTTAGGATTGTATTATCACATAAGTTTTGCATGGGTTATGATGTGGAATAGCTTACCATGAAACATCTAATGATACAATGGGAAAACCTCTAATATATGGTAATTTTTAAAATTGAGGTTAACCTCTAGAGAAGGTTAACTTCCTTTCACTATATCTGATGTAACTAGTAGAATATTAGTAATATGGAAATTCCACTCTTTTCGTGTCTTTCTCTCCTAAACTAAAAATTTTGATAGGTAAAAAGGGAAATAATAAAACTTCATAAAACTTAAAATGATTATTACAACATATATATTTATAGGTCTTAATGCTTTTTTGATAAACACAATGGAATAAAAAAATATATTGAAATGGATTCAACACAAACTCTTACAAATGAGAAACTAGAGGCAATATTTAGTCATTCTCAAAAAAGGGAAAGGAGTTATTTATTTTCATTAAACAATATTTTCAAAAGGGATAAATACCACAAATAAATTTATTATGAAAAAAAAAAGAAACAAAATTTCCATAAATATTTGAATAACTGACATATACAGGGATTTCTCAAATAAGGAAAATCTTCAATTTATTTCTATCTTAAAGGTTACAACTTATAGAAAATACATTAAAAATGCATAAATAATATCCTCTAATAGTAAAAATATGGATTATTACATGGGGTCTACCCATTTTCATATAAAATATCTCATAGATGAGATACAATTATCAAAACTTGAATTCCTAGTAAAAAAACCATGTAGATCTAGAATCTTCATGAAAAAAAGGGTGAGTTCTTCTATATATAATGTATTGGACTTGTATAATAATTTGAAAATGGCATGAGAGATTTAGGCATGATCCTTGGCATAGGATGGAATGTGATAGCATGGATGAAACTTACAGATATTCATGTAACATGTCTTCATCTTCAACGACTGAAAAATAACTCTTCATGTAAAAAGGGTGGCACCTAAATAGAACTTGATTTTTCGAAAGATAACTTTGAATAGATCAAAGTTAATTTTCATGCAAAACCCTAACTTGAAAAACATAAGTTATAATTTTATAACCTTAATTCATATAATTTTTTTGAAATGAATTTTGCAATTTGAAATTCATGATTTTACACTTTTAACAATTTACACTTGTCGATGGAAAGTGTAATTTACAATCACAATTTTTATAGCTTTCACATTATCAAAAATATAAAGTGTAAAATATATTTTCTCTTTCTCAAAAGAATTATAAAAAATAGATGCACCTTAAAAATTACAACTTTCAATGTTTTTTCAAAATGACATTACAACACTTAAAAATATTCAATATAAAGTTAATCAACATTCAAAATCTTTTCAACTTTATTATCCTTCTCCACCTATAGTTTTTAAACATATGTGTCAGAATATTTGAAAAATTATTGTACTCACTCTTTATCTAGTCCATAGGAGTAAATGTGTGAAGCTATATAATCTACATAAACATAAAATAATTCTCTTCTGAAAGTGCTTATTCCCTACATCTCCATTCTTATTTTATCCATTGCATTTTGATACCTAACAAACCTATGGATAAAATTTAGGGTGAAAACTATGTCCTTTTTAGATTATTTTTTAACAACCTCCTTACACTTATTTTGGACCTCTTAATTCTATAGGATATTCTTTAATACATCCATTGGTTGACATGACATCATATTCATCATTCCTTCGATGTCATGCAACATGTTAGTAGCTTTATTGTGAGTAACCTTGACCTCGTGAGCAGACTCTATTAGTATCCTTATTTTAAATTGAGATACCTTATGTAATTATTTGTGCTTGGCTTCATCCTTTATTATATTCTTATAAATAAGGATATATATGTTAATTGAGCCTATAACTATCAATTTTGGATAATATAGATGCAAGGTTTGAATCTCTCCTTCATACTTATTAACCTTCTCTTTTAAAATATTCTCTCTCTATTCATTTCATATTGATCCATTATTGTTAGTATGACCTTATTTACATTAGTAATGAGTTCCTAAGACCACTATTTTTTATCCCTTCTCATGTAATCAATCTCTCTAAACAAATTAATTATAGATTGATCTGAAAACTAACTGTTTGGTTGTACTACCTATGGTTATTTTGATGATTCACTATGCTATGTAAATTTTTTAATGCATATTTAAGTTTCTCCACCTTTCTCTTCAATTAATCATTGGTGGACTTATCATGATCAATACTTTAAAATAGATATTTGATTCCAAATTATACATGATGTTTCATCCCCTTTCTTGTTATCCATCCAAGGTGAATTTTGGAAATCTAGTAATCCCCCACCATAATATTTTCTTTTGATTTTTCTAGTAAGGGGACTCTAATTTCAACATATCCCTCTCCCTTGTCATCATTTAATGTTGTAGAGAAGGTCCTAGGATTTCGTTTGGACTTCTTTTTGACCTCTAAGAGACAAACATCCAAAGTTTTGGGACCAAGCATCTACTTTCTCTTCTTTTTTATAGATTGGGATAACCAACTAGGCGCAACCTCTTGCTATTTTGACATTATCACCAAAGAATCAATAGTTTATGTAGCTAAACTAGCAAACACTCAGACCATTTTATAATCCTGGGATGATGATGTTGACATTGGTTGCTCAAGACATGCCTATAAAAGTTTACTCTCATCAATTGATTGCAAATCTACATTTGCATCAATAACCTATGTTACTCCACCCTATACTAAAGGTGTTATGTAAATAGTGGAAGTGGAAGAGGTGGAGGAAATGGAAGCAACTGTGTCTATTTGAGGTGTGGATGATGGAGTAGACATAGGGATTATGAATTTGGGGATAGGTGTAAGGGTAGAAGTGATCTACAAACTTTATCAAAATATGCTTACATATATTGATTTTTACTTAATAATAATAATTTATTAAATTAACTAAAATTTAACATAAAAATTTATTTTAAACAATAATTTTATAAGAGACATCAAGAAAGCCAACACATGTAATTGATTATAGAGTTCAGAAAAATTGCCTATGTCCTCGGGTCCTTTATAGGTTGATCTATTAAAATCACTTGAAAATACTTACAAGACATTTTCAAAATAAAATTTCATCAACTTCAAAGATTATGCTCAAGGACCAAAAGTCTCTTCTTGAACTTTTAAATGATTCTACCTTTATCTCCTTCTGCAAGCCTCTTAAGTAATAGTTGCTTTGGCTTTGATTATGAAGCTTTGCTTTGTTTTTGAAAAGTGATGATTTGAAATGATCCCCTTCAATCACTTTATATAGTGTTTTAGGATAAAAACATTATGGTGGAGGCATTATCCTTTTACCAAATTCTAGATATTTTAATCACATGCCATCATTTTTGGTGTTCATCCATATCCCCACATTAAAAGGGATATAAAGTTTGTTTTATCATAACAAAATTCCATAAAATTGTGATAGACTTTTTTTAAGCCTTTAATAAAGGCATGGTATCATGGTAATAAACTCCAATGCCTATGGCATATGAATTGAAAATGATCTTGGGATGTGGAAAATCTATGGCATGTTGTGGTGGCCCCAACTCGGCTCCAACTCAGTCACCCCAACTAGACTAGTAGCCTATCTTGGTAGGTCATAACTTACACATTCATAATCTATTTTTTGAATTGTAAAATGTGTCAAAAATATTAAAATGAGATATAAATAATTAAAATATCTTTGAAACATTCCATGATGGTCAATTTTTTATTTTTACTAGCTTTGACCACCTATTGACTTTATTTGACCAAAACTTGGATTGTTTGCACAAGGAACTTATGAGCTTCATTTTCTACATTTCTGATACCATTAGAAAGGTATCAATAGGCCATACATAATGGTGTAGGTTTTTTTTTACTTAATAACCTTTTTTAATTAACCTTTGAATCAATCCTCCCTATTAAGAAGGATTTTTATCTTCAAAATTTTGGTACTGACTTGGTACTATGAGAATGTTTTCATGGCTCTGGCTCTCAGCGACTGGCTATGATGATCTTTTTAATGCCAATTAATTTTTAAGATATGCCAACATATCTTCATATTTTGATAAAAAATGTTTCATAACACCTGGGTTTATAACAATTAACATTTTACAATTGCCCTCTTAGGGTCTTACATAGCAGCATAATTTACAAACATTGTTCTTCTTAGGTATTTACAAACATTGTAACTATACATAATGATTACAAACATTTCCCATACTTTGTTATTATTCATTTATAAAAAATTATTATATTAAATCTTATATACATATTTTCATATACTAAAACATATAGATTAAAAGATACAACCTATCTTCTAAGGTATTCCTGATTATTTTCATGATGACATCTTGTTGTCATGTAGTGTTCCTATCTATTCATGAGTAAAATTACAATAAAGGAATCATTATCCTATAATGGTTTAAGTTATGTCTAATGTGATTGCATGAGATATTATATCCCATATTTTACATTGTTATACTAATTTACTTTATTGGAAAAAGTTACCTTTCTCATAGACAAATATGGTTTTCCTATGACAATACCACTAAAATGGAGTGGAATCACATCTAATTCAACTTCATCTAAAAATTTGGAGGTAATTTAAAACCCTAGTTTACATGTTTTACTTATATGTACATTAATACCAACATCTATATTATCCAAAGAATATGGTTTGAGATGTGGCTTAGCTTTTAAACCTAGAGTTTCTAAAACATCTTCAAATATGAGATTATTTTGATAGTTTATATAAAAAATAACATCTATCTTAGAATGCTTAACTATTATTATTTTAAATAAGTGTTGTTTACCATTCCATACTATCAAAATCTAAATTGTTAGCTTCTCATTGACTATCATTTCCCTCATTGGCGTTATCTTTAGTTATAATTGACAAGACTCTATCTATTGTCTGACTGAAGTTGTAATTACAACCTTTATCTTAAGTTGTTTCTAAATTTTCCTATCTTCTTTAGATAACCTCATTTTGGTAATTTTCTTAAGCATCTTTTTAGGAATTTCTTGAGCATAATCAAAAATACATTTGACTATTTCATATTTGCATACCTTGATGAGTCATTTGAAGATGCTTCATCTAATGTGGCTATTACATCTTTAGAGAGTGATTCTTCCATCTCATTGAGGTGTTTTATCTTTCTTCTTGAGTAATTATTTAACTCAACTTCTTCTATTATTTTTCCTTCATCCCCATATCCTAATCCTACATGAAGTGGTCTCTTTGCCATTTAGATAGGCTGGACAATTCCTTGACCATTAATACTAAGGCCTTTTCCTTAAAATACCATTTTAACTAATATCTTAGAACATATTCACCTTGTGTGATTTTCAAATGTATCAACGCATGGACTTGATAAATTTTTAGGGTTATAAAATTTAGTATCCCAAACATTTTCAACATAGCGAGAAGAGTTGATTTCATTATTTTCATCCTTAGAATTTACAACATAAGATACACTAATAATTAGAGCATTATTTTATTCTAAACTTATAACATCATTTTCATTAATAGGATTAGTAGGAGTGTATGAATTACAAGAATGATTACTATAACTAGAATTTACCTTAAGTGCATGACTTGTTCTAAACTAAACCTCATAGGTATGATTGGTCCTCAGTTGGATTCCTTCTCCTAATATAGTGTCTCTGGCATGTTGGGATGTGAGATAATAATGACCCAAAATGATCACCATAGAATCTCTTATAATTATGTCAAGAGCTACATTATAAAAAAATAGTCCTTCAATGCCAAAATGTAGGATGCCATAATGGGTCATATGTCTATGTAATTATGCCATCAACTCCTTTGAATGTCTTAGTGTAAGGCAATGGAAGATATTTTATCTTAAAATGTTATGAAAGACCTTTAGTAACATAAATAGCTTTATAACTCCAGTTAAAATAGATTTACATGAATTTTACCTCAGTAATAGTAGTGTAGTTTTGCCTTTTAGTTTCCTCAAAGCACATCACAATATCTGGCACTTCAGTTGGCAATAGCTATTGCATTAGAGATTCTAGAGTTGTTTGATGACATACTGCTAGTTGGGTTGATTGATTGTTATTGGACATGGATAGTTCCTTTCCTCTTTCCTCATTTTTCTTATTGAACCATAATAGAGCCTGACTGGGGTGTAGTATCTAGCATTTCTTGACAATATGATCTCATTGAGCATAATGTCTACAAGTCTCTACATCTTCATGCATTTTTTTCTTCTATTGACATTATTGTTGTAGTTCTACCCATAACATATTTTTAATGATTTATTGGAGATTTTTGATTTGTAGCTTATGTCTTTACTCCACTACTTGTTGATATTGTTCTTGAGATTGTAGGTATTGCATTATTGTAGTGATGAGGGTATTTAGTAATAACTAAATTTATGCTAGCATTATATCCATTATTTTACAATAGTAATTTAGCTAAAAATGAAACCATAAATTCACCTATGAACTTAGCTATGATACTAACTTGATTTGTAAACTTTATAAAAGTACACTTAAATATATTGGTTTTTTCCTAATAATAATGATTTATGGAATTAATTAACATTTAACTTGGAAATTTATTTTAAACAATAATTTTTCAAGAGACATCAAGAAAATTAACACATGTAATTGATTATGGAGTTTGGTACAATGGCCTATGTCTATGTGTCCTTTATAGGCCGATCTATTAAAAACACTTAAAGATACAAGACATTTTAAAAATAAAATTTCACCAGCTAAAAACTTGATCCGTAGGCAAAAATGCCATAAGTCTCTTCTTAGACTTTTTGATGATTGTAACTTTATCTCCTTCTATAAGCCTCTTAATCCTCTTAAGCAATAGTTTCTCTCACTTTGATTCTAAAACTTTGCTTTGTTTTTGAAAACTGATGATTTGAAATAAGCCCCTCCAAGCACTTTATATAGTGTTCTGGGCTATGAAAATTATGGTGGAGGCATTATCCATTTACCAATTTTGGGAGATTCAAATCACATGCCATCATTTTTTGTGTGTATCCATATCCCCACATTAAAAGGGATATAAAGTTTGTTTTATCATAACAAAATCCCACAAAAAGGGGATACACTTTGTTTAAGCATTTAATAAAGGCATGGGCTCATGGTGACCAATGCCAATGCCTATGGCATAGGAATTTAAAATGAAATTGGCAAGTGGAAAATCCATGGCTTGTTGTGGTGGCCCCAACTCAACTTCAACTTAGCTAGTCACCCTAACTTAGCTCTAACTCAGTTACCCCAACTCAGCTAGTCACCCCAACTTGGTTGGTAGCTCAATTTGACAGGTCATAACTTTCACATTCAAACTCTATTTTTTGAAGCATAAAATGTGATGGAAATATTACAACAAGATATACATCATGAAACTAACTTTCTAACATTCCACGATTCTAAATTTTTTTAGTATGACTAGATTTGACTACCTATTGACTTGCTTTGACTAGAACTTAGACTAGCTATATAAAGAGCTTACAAGATTCATTTTATGCATTATACATACCATTGGAAAGGTCTTAATATGCCTTATGCAATAATTTATATTTCAATCTACTTTAGTGCCTTTTTAAATTGACCTTTAGATCAAGAATATAAAGCATTTAATGTATCATTCAAAAGTGTAGGACCATTTAGGGTTGGTGATGTGAGGAAAGTGAGTGGAGATGAACGCAAAATAATAATTACCTTGGGAGTTGGGGTAGGATATGAGACTAAAGTCAAGATGACTAAATACATGGTATTTTAGTATTAGGTGTCATTGGAAGTTAATGGGGATGAAATGGAAGGGATTATAAATGGAATGGAAAGAGGGAATGTAATGAAAGGGGAAGGTGAAATTTGAGGAAAGGAAGTTGGAGTGGAAATTTGATACTCCACTAATGGGGAACCTTGAGTGTCTACCTAACTCAATTTTTTTGGTTTCAATTGGCTTATTATGGTCAAAATGGATAGTGAAATGGAAACTACAAATGTAGGGGGGGCTGGAGCAAGAGGTGGAGTGGAAATTATATGTACTTAAACCTAAGATATTGGAGGAGTATAAGTAGGAGGTGAAGGTGTTGAAACCTATAGATAAATAAAGGTAGGAGGGGAAAAAATAGAGATAGGGGTTGTTGTGATGATAGTCATAGGAATAGAAGTTATAAAATCTACTATTGTATCTTTTGGTTTCTCTACAACTTCTCCCACTCTGCTAGATTCTCTTTTCTTCTCTTTTTCTTCTTCTTCTTCTTCTTCTACTACTACTACTACTTTTCAAGATACTCTGATGATTCTCTCAAACCCTCTTTAGATGGAGTAATACCTTCAGCCTTGAGATTCAAAAGCTTTTCTCTGATCCTAATTATTTCCCTAGTGACTTGTACTCCCTTACTCCTTAGATAATTGATAGTTATATTAATTATATGGGTTTTTATATTGAATAGATAAAAATACTATAGATCTAACCACCTCATTGGTAGAATGGGTTTTGTGATGACTTATATATAATATATCAAGTCTACTCTAGTATCATCATTTACCAAGTTGTTAAAAACTAGTGTTAGATCATAATATTTGGTTTGCTAAAGGGATGTCCTAGAATAATCCCTCATTATAATTAATTACTCATCACCAAAATCTTCCCAATAATCCTCATAGTATATCGTGTGGGCATCTACATCAAGTGCCAATGCACTAGTGATCTTTCCATATGCATCAAATAATGGCTTAGACTCTAAAGTTTTTACTGTCATCTAGTACATTTTATCCTCAACACACTTGGCCTTAAGGAGGGATTGGCATGTGTATCAAATAATTGAAATTAGGAAATGTATCTCTACCTTGTGCCTATTGGAGAAGAGCTTATGAGTCTCTATGAGTTAACTGTCTAACTAAAATAATTCCCATTTATCACTAACATATCAGGGAAGGGTGGACAACCATTAAATCTAGTTGCCTTGATATAGGAAAAGGTGGGGAACTGTATAAAATAGGATCCCCATTTTTTGATTTCATCCATTTCTAATTTTGAGAACCTTATTCTCCCAAGTTTTTTGTCAAACATGATGATAGCATCATTTACTCATCTAAAGTGCTACCTACTAGCCTCTAATATGAGGTTAGGGTATTATTTATATACTCTATTTATATCCTTAAGAACTAGTGTAAGGCCTAGGAATAGTCTTCCTTTGGCCAAAATGTATATAATGTAGGAGTTTATGTAGAACTTGCCCATTGTTTACATCTCTAACAATTAATTATGTAGGGAATCACTTACTAACTAGGACCAATTAATGTATTATTTGTTTTTTTGGATGACCCAAATATATTAGTATATCCACTCTTGAAACACTTAGTATCAAGACTACCAGTGACCCAGTGCAAAAGTATGATAATGTCCCCTACTTCATAAATGAAATAAGGCCTATACATAGTCATTAGTAACATAGTAGAAGAATGTTTTGGGCACTTGAGCCATTATTTATTTATTATTTTTAACACCCATCTCAGTTATCCTCATATAATTGTGTGGATGTCTATATAGTTATATCTAGGTAACTCTCAAATTTTGGTATCACAAACACTGAGCTAATAAAATTAGGGTTTAAATTTAGAACCTTTTCCCCTATTTTGTCATAGACCTCTCTTCTATCAGGATCATAGTGTTGGGACATTTTAAGCACCAACTTGGGGTTATGGAATGATAGTGGGAAGGATATAGCTTGTGAGAGGCTAAAGTCATAAATACTTTGGATGCAATCATTCTTAAAGTTTGTACCTATCCGAGGCCAAAATATCCTAGGTCAATGTCACTTAAATTAGTATCTATTATTTATAAAACATTAGAATCCAAATTGGGAGTCAATTTAGGGCCTTTGGATTTGAAAATCATTTCCTTGGGACACATGAAAACTGAGGTTATTGCTTATGAAAAACCAATTATGAAATTTGATAGGATATGTAGGGTTTAAATTAGTTATAACTTTTGATGGATATGAGATGTGTTCTAAGTAGGTTAAAGTTATATATAACTATAAGGTGTCTAAATTAGGTGGAATTTCCATAGAGATGAAAGGTGTCTAGGGTAGGTCCACTTTGTGCAAAACATTATAAGCTCATGGGGGTCAAAGGTGATTCAATAAAGGGTAAAACCCATGGGGGTCTAGGGTTTTTGGGATAGGTCCCAATTCTATAGGGATGTTTGAGGATTGTATGGAATATTCATTAGTTTAAATGGGAAGTATATGCTTGGGAATATTCTTTGGCTTGAGGGAATAAACATTGAATATGAAATTATAAGGGAAAAAACTAAGGGTTTTTAGATGATGAATGTTTTGGGGGGAAATCCAAAACCCTCACAATGATAATTTTTGAAAATAAAACCCTAGGGAACCCTAAAACTATGATTGAAATCTTTTGGAAATAATGACTACATAAACAATAAATTCTACCAATGTTTATACATAGATAACCCTAAAATGATGCCAAACTAGAAATGGTAACTTTATGGAAAGATATTGAACACTTTTCATAAAAAATAGAATAAAAATTGAAAATGTTTCAAACTACAAAAATTATGGCAAAAAATTTAAGGAAAATACCATGCATGATGTGGCTTGAGATGCAGTCATGGATTGGACTTGTGGGTACTTGTCTACACATGGATAAAAGTTGATGGATTAATGAAAGTTAATGTCAGAGCTCCAAAAACATAATTATTAAAGTTATTAGTGAATAAAAAACTCCCCTAATGAGTTAGTTAATATATAAACTCCTATAATTAATGCATTTTAATGGTGGTTGGTGGCAAAACATTAGGGTGAAAAACATAGGTCCAATCTATGCTACGGTTAATGGTTTGGTTCAACAAAAGGTGGAACCCACCGAGCACTTTTCATGCTTATAAACATGTAAAGTGTACTTCAAGTTTTGGATTTTATAGAAGTGGAGGGTATGTACATTTTGTAATATTCAGATCCCACCATGCATTTTGCACATTTGAAAATGTGTAATGCACATGTCAAGTTCTATATTTCATCAATTTGGATGTTTTATGGGATGTAGACCCCATCATTCATTTTACATGTTTGCAAAAATTTAAAATGCATGTCAAGTTCTGGATCCCACCATGTGTAAGGTGGGTGTTTTCTAGGATCTAAAGCCCTGAAAGCACTTGCACATTTACAAATGTGCAAAATATATCTAGAGTTCTAAATTCCATAATTTGAAAGGGAAAGGTGAGTTTTTTTTATGGTTTTAGTGTATTTTATAAAAATAAAAAGGGGTCTCCCTTTTTTTTTAAGATGTAATGATATTTTAAGGCAAAAATATCAACATTTTTGGTGACTTATATGGGGTGATTACCTACTAATCATTTTCAATCCAATAGCCTTCTAGACATTAAGCATGGAGTCAATAATTATATTTATAAAACTTTTAAGCTATGGATGAATGAACTGAAATCTACTTGGACATGAGAAAACATGAACAAAATGAGGAAAAACAACATAACCTAAGGAAATAAAAATTCTTAATGAGTTGACCTATGTAAAATCACTTATTAGAACACACACTAACCCTATTTATACATAACCTAAATTTTTTGGAACAAGTTCCTATCTCAAAAGAAAGATTTGAGGTATATCTCATTGACTAGGATAGGTAGCTCTTCTCCATCAAGCTTAGAGAGTTGGAATGCATTGAGTCCTTTACACTAAGTAATAATATATGGACCATTCCATATTGTATCAAATTTTCTATGGTTGCCTAGTTTATCCCTTTCCACATACCATTTGAGGACCATATCTCCTTTATGAAATAACTCTTAGATGCCTATTTGTTAAAAGTCTTCTTGATTTGGGCCTAGTTAGCTTTCAAGACCTTCATTGTTTGGTTCCTAATTTATTTGAGTTCCATGAGCTCAAACAACCTCACCATCATTACATCATTACCAATTAAGTCCAATTGGTGATTGATCTCTAAATATGGTAGCTTGATTGATAATGGGACTTCATCTTCTATTCCATATACCAACATGAAAGGTGAATTACCTATGTACCTCTAAGGGGTGATCCTATCTTCCCAAAGTGTAGATTTCAACTTTATATACCATGATATTTGGTTATCTTCTATTGTTCTCTTGATAATCCTAATAAGGTTCTTGTTGGTTGACTCAGCTAAAATATTACCCTAAGGATAGTATTTAGAAGTGTTCAAAAACACATTATGCTTCATGAACCATTAATTAACCTATGTGCTCATGAAATCTTTAGCATTATTAGAAATAATAGTGTGGGGTATACTTAATCTTGACACTATATTATCCATAAAATCTAGAATTGATGACTTTGTAACATCTTTTAGTATAATTTCTTTGGTCTATTGTGTGAATTAATTATTTATTATGAGGAATCATTTATTCCCTACACTTGATGGTGGATTCATCATTCCTATAAAGTCTAGTACTGATAATGAAAATGGTTGATCTACTTGAATGGGCCTAAGAGGAGATGCTACTAAATCTTACTTATCGATGAAATAAGAACACTTTTCATAGTTCCTTACCCATTGGTGTGTATCTGTAAATAATTTATTCCAATAATAGGCTCCTTCCATTATCTTTATTATCATGGTCCTTGCATAGAAATGTCCTCCTGATGGGACATCATGAAATTCTTTAAGTAGTTTAGGAAATTGATCATTCTCAATACATCTTAACATTACTCCATTCATATCCTTTATAAATAATACTCAATCATCAAGGACATAAGTAATAGAATAATGTCTATAGTACCTTTTATTATAATGTTGAAGATCATATAGATACTCATGAATCTATAATAATTTGGTCATGTCTTGGATCTAGCTATTATAAATACGTGGGTTAGTATGTTGAGATGCATTTTGGGCATATGTTAATTTAGGTGTTGATACAATAGTTTTAATATTAGAAGCTAGCTATTCACATAAACCCTTGCCTCTTACTAGCTTGGTAACTTTGATATATATGTCACACTCCATGACCTTGATAATCCATCCTGCTCACTTTTTGTTTATCTCCTAGCTACTTAGGAACTCTTTAACATTAGGGTGGCTTACCATCAGATGAATCTTGTTATTGGAGAGACTATGCCTAATTTTTTAAGATCACTAATCATGGCATATACCTTCTTCTCCATAAAACTATAATTCTTCTCATATCCTTTCATGGATTCGTTGAATAAAGATATTAGATGTTTTAATTATTCCTAATTATACTGAGTCAAGATGGCTGAGATGCTTTCATCCCCTCCAAATGCATAAATAATGAAGTATTTTTTATAATTTGGATTGACCAAGGTAGGATCCTGAGAGATGGCTTGTTTAATGATGTTGGATTTGAGAAAATTGTCTAAAATCAAATACTATGACTCCCAAAGTAGAGTTTATTATTTAGGGGTAGCTCAATTTTTATTTTGGTTTTGTTGATTTGAGGAGTTAAAGGAGTTGGTTTGGTTGGGTTGGTTGACAACTAGAGGTGGGGTTGTTTTGAGGACAAGTATGTGTTTAAAGATACCTTTGTTTTGGTGTTGGATTATTTAGATTAGTTGGTGGTTTTAGATGGGGAAGGCTCATTAGACTTAAATCTAGAGTTTTTGTTTCTTAGTTTCAACTTCCCCTCATCTATGGCTCTGATTTCTAGTTTTTGTGCTATGGTAAAAGCCTCATCAAAGGTTTTGAAGGTTTGAACCTATAAATTAGGGTAAATGTGTTTAGCATAAGCCTAAGAGAAAATTTTGATCAACTCAAGTTAGGGAAAAGAGAAAGAGATCTGGTTGATAAGACCTCTACATCAAGCTATGAAATTGGTAATTGATTCATCATCAAATTACCTGATGGAGTAGAGATCAGTAATAAATAACTTCTTAGATATATTGATTAAAAAGTAGTCTAAAAAGGTTTGGGCAAGTTATGACAAGTAAAATATGGAGTGCTTGGTGAGAGCACTATACCAATCCAATGTTGATGTAGATAAAGACATAGGAAAGGTGTGAAGGAGAAGAGCATCATCATAGGAAATCAAGTAACAAGAATGTTGAAACACTCTTAGGTGTTGTTAGGGGTCCTCCTTGCTTTAGAATTTGGAAAATTCGTATACTTCCCATTGAGGAGGGTAAGGTTAGACAGGGATGGATGGGTGAATAGTTCATTAAAAATTTGGTCATAAGATAAGATATTATGAACCCCAAAGATATATGACACTAAGTTGGTCATTTTGTCCGTCAATATTTTAAGTAAATTTATTTGGGGTTGGGGAGATCCATAATTATATGGTAAGTTTTATTAAGTTTGGGTAGATGTAATATATGGATAACTGGTATAAGGTTGAGAGGATGCCACATGTTGGTATGTGTTCATGGAGGGTTGGTATGATGCCACATAAGGGTTAATGTGAACAAAAGTTTGGGTAGAAGATGGAGCTATGTATTCATGTGGATTAGGAAAATAGTGTGGGTAGGGTATCATAGATATTTGTTGAGGAGTTGATATTGATTATTTGGGAGGTATGATCAAATTGGTATATTGGGGATTTGATATGGATTGGGTTGTAGGTGTAGTATGGTTAGTTGGTTGGGGGTGAGTGGTAACCCTAGCACTAATAGGTGGAAGGTATAGAAAGCACCACACTTTTAAGTGGGGTGGAAATTGGTAGGTTTGTAGTGATGAGGAGAATAATGGAAATATGGGTATAAGGTATTCCCATTATGGATGGGGTTTGGGTAATTAAAGGTAAGGTTGCCCCTATGTTAGAGGAGTTGTTGGTTGGTGGTAGGCGGTGTTTGGTTATTGATTGGGTTATTTGATTATGTTTGGTTGGAGGTATTAGGTGGATTATTGGTAGAGAAAGATTCTTGAGTGGTCACAGGTTGGGTAGAGGTAGTGGAAAACATAAGAAGGGGAGGCATCCCATAAGGTGGATTACTAGGAGGAACCAAAGTAGTAGGGGTGTGGTGAGATAGGGTGTTGAGGTAATGTTGGAGGGCCATAGGATTGTTATCAAATAAGGTGGTGTAATTTGCATCACCTTGGGAAACTATCCTAGGAATGGTATGGGGTAGAATTATGGGGAGAAACCTCAACATTTGAGGTATACTCCATAGAAGAAGAAGAATAAGAAGGTGGTTCTTAGTTGGTTTGATTTCCCAACTATTGTCTAGTTACAACCATGTGAGAAATAGAAAGGAATAAAGGAAAGATAACAAATTAAAGACAAAGTAAATATAAAAAAATATCTCAAAGCAATCAAACATACACTAGAGTGCATTTAAAATCCTAGGATATCTTTTATCTCACTTTTGGATTATGCCTTAGTTAGAAAGTATGAAGAAGTTAGTTTGTAGAACACGTAATAGAAGGAAGTATATGGTTGGTTTTAGGTTTTTAAGGCTCTCATAAATATTTTTATTGGAAACCAATACATGGCTTGGTATTTTGGCCTACCCCTTAACTTAACACATCATAGTGATAAGGGTATCAGGTGGTTAGACAATAATACTAATTTTTATAGTTTAGAATCAACTAAAAATCTAAGTTTTGGTTATGTTCTTGGTAATGACTTATAAGTAATATAGTTAAATGGTGAAGGTGATCCACTAGGAGATGAAACTGTAGTTGGGCCTTGTGTCAATTATTTTAATGTTTAATTGATTTAAGTAGTTTAGTATAGTGTGTGATAAAAAAGTGAAGCTACAATTGATTACTTGGATTTTAATTTAACTAACTAAACATGAAATTAATAAATGCATGCAAGGTTTATTTTATACCCAAAATAAATTTTTATTTCTTTATTTGAACATAGAATAAGGAAGAAAATGGAACCTAGATGCTACTAGGTCCCACCAAGTGTGTTAGAATGTTTCCCTCAATTTTTTCCTATTTCTATTTAAATAATGAATAAGAAACTAATAATAAGGGTGTGGTATAATAACCTATTTATTTATGTGTGGATGATTGAGATGATTGTGAAGAGATATTCTTTGTCTTGGGAAGAATGACCTATAGATAAGAAAGCACTCATGAAAAAGGGTTGTTAGATGGATAGCAAGGTGGAATACTTAGCATGAGCTAGATCCAAGAAGTGTGAGCTTACTAAGAGACCATCAATCTGCACTTTTATAATAGTTAAGCTGAAATAAATGAAGATAAGATACATCAAATGAAAAAAATTAATGAAAGAGAATATAAGAAGAAATGAATGCTTGATACAAAAAATAGATTAATTTCTAAAAATAATGGGTTAATACTAATGCTAAATAGGTCAGGTTGGGTTCAAAAAATAGGTGAGGTCTCTATGAAAAAGTAGGGACACCAAAAGTGGGATTTGGATAAGGATAGGAAGGAAGAAATAACTTCTTATTATTTCCTACCATAGTGACTGTCGATGGTTAGGGTAACCATTGGTAGTTAAGTTGATCATTGGTAGTTGGGTAATCATTGATGGTTAGATGTGACCATCGGTGGCCAAGGTGACCATCGATGGTTCTTATGGGTTATAAAGGAGTTTAGGAAAAGGCTATAAAATGGGTCAATAAGTGGTTTGGCATCTTGGTTAAGGTCTATGGGTTAGAAGATAAGATGCAAAAAGGTTTGATTTGGGTAGTGAAGTAAAAAACCAAATAAACAAAATTTGAAATACAAAATGTACCTTGGTTATTGCTTTATAGATGATGATTAATCCTAGAAAAAATTTGGTAGAGTAATGATACTTTTCCTCAAGATCAATTTTGGTATAGGTTTGGGTCTCTATTATATTTGCTATATTTTTAAAAACAAGACTTGTTGGTTGATAGCTTGATTACCCTATGTGATAGAATGTTTGATTATGGATCTTTATTCACCTCCTACTCCTCTTCTTTTATAGGCAAAGAGAGATGGAGGTAGAAGGTTTCATAAGAGGTTTATGATGAGGCCAAGATATACCAATTAAAAGTATGATAAATGACCTCATCTTACTCTCTCTTTCTATTAAGTTTGATTTCATTTTGTAACTTTTATTTTGATCTGAGATGAGTTAGGATGTGATTATCCATCTTTTTTTTATTTTGATTCTAATGCTTTAAAAGACCTATAATTCCTAAAAAGGTTGTTGGAAAATTCTATTTTTGTAATAAAATAGGTCATCATCAGTCTAAAGAACAAATATGATGTGGATTGCATGTTTTTGGAAGCATTGGACTCAATTCAGATTAGTTCAAAAACCTGTAGAATCTATTTCAGAATCATCACAGTTAGTTCTGAAACCTATAAAATCTATTATGGAACCATCATAGTTAGTTTTGGAACTCCATCATACTATTTCAAGTCATCACATTTTTAAAATTATCTTTGAAACTCTTATTTATCTCTGGTACTCTTATAGATAAGCTCCAAAACTTTTACAGCTAGATATGTAACTGATGAGGATCTATTCCAAATGACTGGTGATCTGTCTGATCAATGATCCCATTAAATCAAGAAAAGATTCCCAATTTTATGAACTTGTAGAATCAAGACATTTATCACATAGTTGGACATCCAGCCACATCTTGATTCAGTATCTATTAGGGGTACAATTCAGTTCCATCGTATCTATGAAACAGTTACAACCATCAAAACATCTATATATACAGACCTGAGAATATAAAAAAAGGCGGATAGATTAGTACATTTGTAATATAGAAAATTTTATCAATGAAATAACCATTTCTATTTTAAAAGAAAATTAAATTATTTAAATCCTGTTCTAGGCAGAGTAAGAGCCCACTCCTCTAAAGAACCAGGATCTTCATTTTTGTTGATATTTATATTTCTATTTGTAGAAGTAAATAGGTAATTATGTTAAATTTATAAATGCTTCCAACTCCTTAAAGTTAAGATTTGTTGTAAATTTGTTCCTACAGGCATTTTAGAATCAATTTTCATTTCTACAACACGTGTTTGTTTCTAGTAATCAATTTCATTTCTACGTGTGTTTGTTTCTAGTAATCAATTTCATTTCTGCAATGTGTGTTTGTTTCCATCAATATATTTTCATTTATACAATATGTGTTTATTTCTAGTAATCTATTTTAATTCTACAAAGTGTGTTTATTTCCAACAGGTTTGCATGGTTTGATTCTAATAAGGTTTTAACCAAGAAATCCTTAAGACATCAAAAACCTCCAAAACAACAAAAATACAAATACCTCCATTCAATTACTAAATCATTACAATTCCTCTTGTTTCATATAGATTTACACATAGCCTTCATTAAATATGACATCAACAGAAAGTTGATTAAATGAAGGGGATGATGACACCCATCATTTTTGGCACCATTTCCTAGGAACACTAGTTGGAATTTTCTAATTAGGTCCCAATAAGAGCAACAATCATTCATTTAATAATTAAATAAAATTTCCCTAATTTATGAGTAGACCACAAGATTACAAGGGTATATTTCTCTCCAAAATATTTAAATAAGAAATTCCATCATCCTCTAGTTTAAGAAAGGATGTTGAGCAGGAATTGGAGGCACCATTATCTCCTACAAGACAAGAAGCAAAACTGCCATCTTTGGAATTCTTGGATTAGTCACAAGAACCAAGTAAAACCTTAGGGAGGAGGATTATTTCTCAAGTTCCATTGAGGTAAAGTTTTGATTCTCAATTGAGTAGTCAACCCCCTACACTTGAATTTTCACCATCCCCAAAATAGACCACATACCACATTGATTGGGAAAAGGGATTAGAAAATACCAGAGAGATGGAACAAGAAGTTGGAAGAGAACCTAAGAGAACCTTTACCTATCCCATTCATATTGAGGATGATGAAACCACTATGGAAAACATTTCACCTACACACTTGCCCACATTTAGAGGAATTTCATCTAAGGATCTTGACCAATTTTAGTTTGAGTTTAAAGTACTATGTCAGACTTATGATTATAAGACCGATAATCAAAAATTGAAGTTGTTTCCATCTACCCTAAAGGATGCAGCAATGAGGTGGTTTATGGTATTAAAATCTAATTCTATTACCAATTGGGAACAATGGAAACTTTCTTCATAGACAAATATCAAGATTATTGTAGAGGAAGAAATCGAAAGGAAGAATTTTTCAAAATCAAATAGGAAGAAGATGAAAATATGGAAGATTATTTGGACAAATTCCTCTTTGTGAGTAAAAGATTTGGATTTTTACTTCAAGAAGATTTAAATAAAACCATTTTTCTCAAAAGTCTAGATGATGAATCTAGGGAAACCCTTGATTTAATTGGTGGAGGAAACATTGATCAATTAAGAATGGATGAAATCATAGAAATTTGTAGAAACTATTCAAGAACAAGGGGTGGACCTAGAAAAGGGAAACTGTTAAAAATTTGAATCTACATATGAATAATTTGATGGAGGAATTGGAAAAATTTAAAAGAGACATATTAGTTCAAATAACCTCCACCATGGATGGATTGCAAGCTAAAGAAAATGCCCAACTTGAACCATTAGCCATGTATTGTCCTAGATGCAATAAGAAGCATGCAATAAGGGAATGTCCTTTGGATAAAACCTAAGTATGTCTTGTCTATGAATCTAAAGAACATGATACTCATGCTTTTTCTCTTCTTCTACTCATAAAAAATCAACTCAAACAAAATAATACATCATCTACCATAGAAGAATTAATTTTTTTTTAGAGACAACCTAACCAAGGCATTTTATGCCAAGACGAGCTCCTAATCCCTGGATGATGCCATGGGTAGCTCAAATAGTACCATAATGTTGAGGACAACCACCTTGGGCCCCTCAACCCATATGTCATCCTCAGGATTGGGCAAGTCAATCTTGGTATGCTCAAGGACATCAACAACCTTGGGTTGGTCAAGGGAATCCTTATGCTTGGCCATAACCTAGATGGAGCCCTAGAAATTATGTGCAAGGAAAAACATATCCAAATTAGAACCAACAAGCCATAATGGGGCCTCTAGCATAAAATACATAGATTGAAAACATAGTCCAAACCTAAATGCTAGCACAACCAATAGTAAACCCAAGAAATAAACAAACAAATCCTATATATGAAACAAAACTAAAAAAATTAGTTGATTTAAATACAATGGATTGCAAAAACATTCAAACTAGATCTGGTAAAATAGTTAGCAGTCCACCTATTATAATCACTGAGATGACAGAAGAAGCTAAAACCCCTAGCATAGTTACACCTAAAGAATATGACAAAGAAAAAGATAAGGAACCAAAATGAAATTCTACTGAAATTTCATTTTTAGAAAGACTTAAAGAAACCATAGAACTTAAGGAATCTAAATTGGTGCAAGAACTAAGAAGATTGAATATTGAAATACCATTGTTATAAGAAATTAAGGATATTCCAGAGTTGAACAAGTTAATCAAATTGTTATGTTTTAAAAAACTTGGAAGAAAGAAGCAGTATCCCAGGACTATTCAGGTAGATGAGAAACTTGTTGATTTATTAGAAAGAAAACTTCTACTACCTAAATGTGGAGATCTTAGAAGCCCTGTTATTTATATTTTATAGGGAATAAAGATATACATAACATTTTGATTGATTTGGGTATAGCTATCAATATAATGACAGTGAACACTTTGAAAACAATACCATTAATAGGCATACAACCTACTAATACCATATTGTAGATGGTAGATCAGTATATAGTAAAACTAGAAGGAGTTATTGAAGATGTGGCAGTAATGGTGGAATCATGATAATATCTAGTTGAATTCCTTATATTACAGCCAAAAGGTAAAACACTTGGTTATCCCATTATTTTGGGGAGACCATGGTTAGCTACAGTTGTTACCTTAATTGATTGCAGGTTAGGTGATATGAATATTTCAAATGGTATGAATTCTAAGAAAATTTCATTATATCCATTTGCATGACCTTTTATTGATAACCAAGTGAAATTATGGGTTGATAATCCTAATATTAATGAGTAAAATCTATCTTCTTTGGCTATGATAACATTACAAGATCATGTAGGGGAAATAGATGATATGGTTAATCCTCTATTAAATTAACATCAATCATCATTGAAACAATCAAGATTTGTTTTGGAACCATCATAGTTAGTTCTGGAACCATCACAATTAGTTTTGGAACTATTACATTTAGTTTTGAAACCACACCAATTCTCTGCAAGTGAAGATAACTTCGCTTTGGAGGAACGTGATTTATCTTGGGGAAAGGAAGGATCTATAGCATCAGCTTTACAAATATCAAGAGATGGTGAAGAATTTTTGGAAAATAATAGTAATGAGGAGTTTGATCTACAACAAGATAAGTATCATAACTCTTCTTATTGTCCTTTGTCTAGCATTCTACCTCTAGGAACTTTTGGAGATGTTGCTACATATCATATATTATTACCACATGCCTATCCACTAAACACCTTAATGGAACCCTTTTAACAAATCAGTTCATCATATCCTAGAACCAAACATGTTGAAACTCAACCAAGAATTTTTTTGAATATTAATAGCTGGTTAAAGAATGATGAATAAGCCAAACTATTTGATGTTCTAAAGGATCATACTAAAGCATTTACTTGGGACTATACAGATGTGAAAGGAATTCATCCAAGTATCTACACTCATCACATTTATACTAAAAATATTAGACTAGTTAGGCAACCTCAAAGAAGGATTAATCCAGCTTTAAGGGATATAGTCAAACAAGAAATTGAAAAACTATTACACGTAGGTTTTATCTACCCTATCTCAGATAGCCAGTGGGTGTCTCCTCTTGTAATTATCCCTAAAAAGAATGGAAAATGAATAATTTGTGTTGACTATAGGGAACTAAACAAAGCCACCCTGAGAGATTATTTTCCCTTACTATTCATAGATCAAGTCTTAGACAACCTTTCAGGTAAACATTACTTTTCCTTCTTGGATGGATTTAGTGGATATAATCAAATTTGAATTGCTGCTAAGGATCAAGACAAAACTACATTTACTTGTCCATGGGGTACCTTTGCTTACAGGGTATTACCATTTGGACTATGTAATGCTCCAGCAACCTTTCAAAGAGATGTATTAGCAATTTTTGTAGACCTAATAAATGACTTTGTGGAGGTATACATGGATGACTTTACTATGTATGGAGATACATTTGATGATGCCTTAAAAATTTTGAACTGAGTATTAACAATATGTGAACATCACTTGTCTCTTAGTCATGATAAATTTGTGTTGATGATTGATGAAGGGATCGTATTAGGGCACCATATTTCAAAAAGAGGAATTCAGGTTGACCAGAACAAAATCAAGATTATTTTATACTTTCCTATTCCATAAACTCTTAAAGATATCAAATCATTCTTAGGACATGTTGGATACTATAGGTGTTTTATCAAGAATTTTAGTAAAATTTCTGCCCCCATGTCTAAATTGCTTACCAAGGACTATGAATTTCTTTGGGATGAACAGTGTCAACATGATTTTGAAGATATTAAAGAGAAATTAGTAACTGCCCCAATATTGCAAGGACCTAATTAGGAGAAACCTTTTCACATCCAAACTGATGCCTCAAATACCTCAATTGGTGTAGTTTTGGGATAGAGAGATGAATAAGGAAGAATGTATGTTATTTACTATCTCAGTAAAAATATTACTCCCACTGAAGGAAATTACACTACCACTAAAAAATAATTTTTGGCTGTGATCTATGCAATCAATAAATTTAGACATTACATTACATGGTACAAGATATTTGTACATACAGATCACTTAGCAATTAAATATTTAATGAACAAACCCATGGTTGGAGGTAGAATAATTAGATGGTCATTACTTCTACAAGAATTTTATATTACCATTGTCAACAATCCAGGAAAATCTAATGTGGTGGCTGATTTCTTGTCGAGATTGACCAGTATAGGGGAGCATGATCAAGTGAAGGATAACTTTCTAGATGAACATTTGTTTGTTATTTTAGCTCACACCATCGTTTTCTGACATGGAAAATTATTTTTTAATAGGGAAATCTCCTCCTTCTTTCACTATAAAATAAATAAAAAAATTAATCAAAACTAGTGCACAATTAAAGTGGTTAAATGGAATGTTATTTAAATGTCGTCTTGATTTGGTTTTATGTAGGTGTGTAAGAGAAGATGAAACTTTTGACATACTCCAATCATGTCATGATGAACCAAGTGGAGGACACTATTTAGTGAAAAGAATAGCTCACAAGATACTTGACACTATTTACTATTGGTCATCTCTATAAAAAGATGTGAAGAGATATATCAGGCGGTGTGATCCTTATCAAAGGATGGGATAGCCAACCATTACCAATGAAATTCCATTGCAACCACAAGTTATGATTGAACCATTTGAGAGATGGGGATTTGATTTTTCTGGACCTTTTAATCCTCATTCATAAGGAAAAGAGCACATTCTTATGTGTACTAATTATGTAGCAAAATGGGCAAAAGTGCAGGCTTTAGTAAATGCCACTAAAGAAGCAGCTGGTGATTTCCTTTGGCACAAAATTATGGTAAATTTTGGAGCACCAAGAAGCTTAGTTTTAGACCAAGGACCACAATTTATGTCCAATATGATCTAGGCTTTCAAAATCTATTATCATATCAATCATAGGAAGTCATCTCCCTATCACCTGCAAGAAAATAGATAAGTCAAAGTAACAAATAGAGAATTAGAAAACATCCTCACTAAAATAGTTGAAGTGGAAAGAAGAGATTGGGTAAAAAGAATACCTAAAGCTATCTGGGCTTATAATATAACTTGGAAAACCACAACAGGGTTTTCACCATATGAGTTAGTCTATGGGAAAAAGCCCTTGTTGCCTATTGCGTTTTAACTACAGACATTGAGGACAACAACTAAGGTTGGAATTGAATTGGATGTAGCTCAAAAAGAGTGAATCCTTCAACTCAATAAATTAGATGAATTCAAAATGAAAGCACTTCACCAGATAGAAATAATCCAAGGTCAAAGGAAGAAATGGCATGATTCACATATCAAGGAAAGAAAATTCAAAGTAGGAGACTGGGCATTGTTGTTTGATTCTAAGTACCAACAATTTAAAGGTAAATTAAGAACTAGATGGTTGGGACCTTATCATATCAAGAATATATTTGACAAAGGTTCTATCTAGTTACTTCTCATTGATGGCAATAGCAGAATACTCTTGGTCAATGGACATAGGCTAAAACTTTATAGGAAGCCTCCTACTAAGGATAAATTCTTGAAGTAGATTGAAGAAAGCAAAGAATTTGATCATATGGAAGAACCCAGTTCTTCCTAAATGATCAAATAATCAGATGAAGAGATCTAGAGTAAAAGGGAAGATAATGAAAACTAGTAAATGGCATTCTCTTCCCTGAAAAAAATTAGAGATCAATTGAAAATTAGTAATGATGGTTGATCTTCTCAAATAAGTGGCTAATTGAAATAAAACCTTTTTATTCTAATTATTTTCTAACCATTTTTTAGGGATGATGTGTCAGCATGACAGAGGGATTACATCATCAAGGATGGTAATTATGCTTTTAACTTGTTAAAGGTTTAATGAAAGTTTGCATGTGTGATTAGACTTGATTTAGAAATATTAGTATGATGAGTCATCTATTATACATCATGGTTAAATTTGCAAAATTTTGAGAAGGATATTGATGATGGGATGAGTTGGTAGATAACCATAAAGAATTATTCTTATGATTGAAGCAACTCAATCTATTAGTTCCACATCTAAGTACAATAGTTTCACATCTAAAATTGATAAGTTCCATAGTTAAGTACATTAATTACGTAATCTAATTTGCCAAATCAGAAACCAAATATGTTAGTTTTATAGTTAAAATATCATTTTCACCGAGACAAGAAGCAATTTTAAGCTAACCTATGAAAGATTAAAAGAAGAGCAAATAATGGGAATAAAAAAGAAGTCAGAAATAGACAATGATACCTAATTCCTTACAGATGAAGAGTAGCAAATATCTTTCAATAGGTAGGATGGCTGGAGTTTCTAAAGAAATTTCCCAAATATAATGATGAACTGGTAAGAGAATTTATTATCAATTTAGAACAAACAAGGACAAATATTAGTAAGGTTTTCATTCCTTTTTCTATGAATATCATAAGTGAGATGTATGAAATACTGATAATGCATGTCCCAAACCCTGTCAAAGGGACATTGAAAGACCTAGGTGAAACCCTATTGAAAGAAGGGGAAGCTTAACCCCAATATATTTATAATACAAAGAAAATCATCATAGGAGTTAAGAGGTCTAGCTTGCCCAAACCCTTTGATAGAGTAGCATTCTGGATAGTCAAATATTTAACTTGTGACATAAAATTTGGGATAGTAGGAAAAGAAGTCCTAAAAATCCTTATGCACCTTAGATATGGAGCTGAAAAACTAGAATATATAGTAAACCTTCCAAGGTTTCTTTTTGACTCTATCCATACCATGGCCCAGAGGTATTCTTGGGGTGTAGGAATAATTAGACATCATGGGTTAGTGCATTTAGTATGCCAACACCATTTCCTTTCTAAGAAAAATGGGGAAGAAATGGGACAAATTTCTTGGCAAGTTTGGACAAAACCTTGGTATTCCCAGAAGAACAATAGCAACTCCTCCTACTCCTTCAATTCATTTAAAAACTACTACCATTGTTGAAGAAAAGAAAATATTAGGGGAAGAGGAAATACCAACAAGAAGAAAATATGGAAGATAAGTTAAAATTTTAGACCCTATTGTACTTTCTCAAGCCTTTTCTTCTTCTATTGAGGTTATAGAAGAATTGGTACCTATCTCTGACAATGATAGTTCACCTAGGCCTAAGCAAAAGGTGAAGACCAAAAGAATTTCTAAGAGGAGACCTATGTCTACAAATTTTTAGGCTCCTCTCAAAAGAAAACATCATAAAAAGTCTAAAGAAAGTTTAGAGGAGCTGGAAGAACAAGAAAGGCTAGAAACTAAAGTTACTGATATTTTGGGCAGCATGGTCATGACTCCTCCTGAACCAAGTCAAGTAGTAAAGGAAAAAGAAGATGAAAGATTTGAGGAGATAGTTTTCCAAGAAATGAGTGAGACTATACCACCATCACATGTAGAAGATGAACAGGCATCTTGGAGAAGAAAAGGGAAATCCTCTATGGTGGAAGAAGAATGCTTAACTCCCCAAGAACTTTCAAAAAAAGAACAAAACTAGAAAATTAAACAAGCTCTATTTTTGTCCAAAGTAGAACTCATTATCAAGGAAAAGGATGAGGAATTGAACTTGCTCAAACTCAAGTTAGAATAAAAGGAAATTCTCCTTACAGAATTAACAAACTAGTTCACGACCAAGAATGAGGAATTAACAGAAACTAAAAGGCAACTAATGGAGAATGAGGAAAAATGTAAAAGATAAACCTCTGTGTCAATAGTCTCTACACAGACTGAATTGACTTATTTTCCACTCCAGTAGTTATGGGATTACACATGTAGAGAACTCATTGAAATCAAAGCATCCAGTACAAACTTGAAAGGGAAACTAGCAGAAGAGAAAGCAAGGAAGAAATGGGAAGTCAAATTTTACAAGGAGGAAAATGATAAGTATAAATGTCTTGTGAAAATACAAATAGTTTGTATGATGAGTGAGAAGATGCTTGCATGAAGAAGACCTTCTCCTATTTATAGCATGTTTTTAGAGGAACAATTCATTCACTAGCAGTTGGCAAGGATAACATGTGGCCTTCCACATGAAATAAAAGACAAAGCTGATTTCCTAGCCACCTACTCCATAGCTAATACAGGATAGAAAAACTTTATTTGTGAATTTTACCTCTACAATTTTATTCTAGAAAGAAATATAGGTTTTATGATTAATTTATATGTAGGAGAGAGCTATCTTAATGCATTTGTCTCTATTCTTGAAAATCAGAATGCATAGAAAGAAAGGGAGTCAGAGCATTGGTCAAAGGCTAGTTCATCTAGTCTCTGTACGAGAATTCATTATGGTAATCCATCCACCTTTGCTACATATTTCCAATCCCATGCATTTAATGATAAATTCAAGGGACCTTATATTTTTAGTTTACAATAGATCATGGATGTCTTCACCTCTTATGAAAGGGAAAATTTTGATAATATTTATGATGCATGTTTTAAAAGATGGGAATTTATTTTGATGGCATTAAAAAGAAGGGAAGTAATATCCCCTTCAAATTTTATCTAGATTTTAGAAAGGGCAAAATCTTTATGCACAAAAAATCTCTGGATCAATGAAACTCCCTTGAGCATATGGATAGGAATGCAGACAAGGCCACCTCTACATCCTACCCCCATATCTCCTTGGAAAAATAGAGAACCTCAACATCCCACTCGATTTATGGAATGGAAAAGAAAAGTAGAAGCAGGAGTAGGGTATAGTACTTCCGAGTCAAAGCATTGGGATATTCAATTTCAACCATTTGATCTAAGCAATTAAATGGATGCAGGATATACAATCATGAATTTGAAGAATGAAGTTTGTAAAGGGACTTACAAACAAGTATGGGGGAAGTGATGAGGCTAGTATATGCCCAATAAATGTTATTTTATTGTTCATGGTTCATGGTTTTGGATATTTATAGTTGATTATGATTATTCTCATGAGATGTAGACTCACTAGCTTAGTTATGTGATGATTATGGATGACGTGTATGATGAATGGTTATACATGATTATGATGGTGTGATTTTTTTCATGATGATGATGTTTTTATTATGGTTAGGATGCTTTGATTATGGGGCATGGTTTTGATAAATGGTTATGATGGTGTTTTGATTATAGTTATGATCATTGATATGTGATGTGGTTTATGATTATGGTTATGATCATGGATATGTGATACAATCATGGTTTATGATTATATATGTGATGTGGTTTATGATTTGTATGTTTTTTATTATGGTTATGATGTTTATGATTATATATTTTTTGGCTATGGTCATGGATATGATTATGATCAATGGTTATTATTCTATGTATGGTGATGATGTTTTGATTTCATGTTTATGAAAAAAATGGTTTATGATCTTGGATATGTGATGTTGTTGTTTTATGAGTATGTATGTGATGTTGTTGATGATGTTTTGATTATGTATATTTTGTTTATGATAACACAACGTAAGTTAGATAACAAAACTAGATGTGAGAGAAAATAAATGAAGATCATGATACATACGTCTAAGTGAATACATGAAACAATTATGTGAGTACATGAAAAATTGATGATGCTTCTTCATTGGTAATGACTAAACAAAACCAAAGTTATATTGGTTCAAGGAACATAATCCTTTTGAATGCTTCACATTAGCATTATTTGGTTGGTAAAATAGTATCTTGATCACATCATGTCAAATAAACTCTGAATCCTTTGATTTGTAGATCGTATGAAGGGGAGATAGGTGATAGGTGGTGTGAAAGGTAGTACAACTTCATGAGGGTTGGTTTACCCCTTATATAGGTGACCTAAGAACCATAATACACAAGTCCATGTTTTAATGTAAGGTGTAGACTGATCTATGTAAGAAGTCTACTAATGATATATATATATATATATATATATATATATATATATATATATATATATATATATATATATAGGTGACCTAAGAACCATAATAGACAAGTCCATGTTTTAATGTAAGGTGTAGACTGATCTATGCAAGAAGTCTACTAATGATATATATATATATATATATATATATATATATATATCAGTTGATTATAGCTTTCTTGGGATAGCTTGTGTTTGATTTTGATATAAGGTTGTTTTTTTTCTTTGTTTTGATAAGTTTATGAATTTGATCGATGCAGGAAGATTCAAATAATTGATTTTGACAATTTTTACTTAGCCATCCTTCGAGGGAGTGGTTTAAGTTTGGATTTATTTGTTTTGGTAGCTATCCTTCAAGGGAGAAATCTACATGCTAGAGATGTTTCACCCAAGTGATATTTAGGTATCCAAAATTATTTTGATGGTATGTTATACATGGAAAATTCTATGTAGGCTTATGGGTTTACCTTTATGAGGGCAAAACCTTAGAGCATAAGAGGATAATAATAAGTGAAACGGGTAGTTTTGAGAAATAATGATCATGGGATTCCATCTGATTAGGGATTAAAAGTATCCATGAGAACCATGCCATGGTTAGAGTCATGGCACCCACATTTACTCTAGATATAGGCTCCTTGGGAATTTTGTGATAGCATGGGAGGAATGATGTTGAGGTTGAGATAGTTAAAGTTTTACTCATACCAAATGTCTGAAGGAGATTCCTCCACATTACATATGGTATGGAGGTAAGATTGGATATAAGAGGGTGTGATAAAGTGATGAATGGTGATAAAGAGTTTAGAATCAATAGGCATAGATGGGATTTGGGAAGCAAGGGAAGCTATTGTATCTATGAATTTATTGGTAGATCATGGAATAGATTGGATAAGGTAATGATCAAATGATGTTAAGATTACATCTACTAGTTGTTTGTACTTATGTAAGACATCATTCTTACATTGGTGGGATCTATTAACCTAGTTGACCACAATTTGTAAATCACCAAAGATACTAATAATCTTAACTCCCAAGGCTAAAGTAGTTTAGAGACCTATTACTAGGGCTTCATACTCAGCTATATTTTTGGTACACTTAAAGTCAATTTTGAAAGAGAGAGGAAGAGGTTCACCATTGAGGGGGATGAAAATAACTCTAGAACCCCCACTATGTTGACACTTTGAGCCATCAAAGAACATGGTCATTTACTAGGTGATGTCCTATGGATAAAGAGCTGTAATGGAATCATCTAAAAACACAAGAGGAAGTGGTTGGTTATCTAGAAAAGGATGTTTGACCAATTGATTGATAATAACTTTCCATAAATTAACTTCTAATAAATGAACTCAAGGTTAAACTTAGTTATGAGCATGAACCACTTAAATATATGTTGGTTTTGATATGGATTAGAATGTATACACTTGAGTGGGTCAGTGTGGGTGATGACAAAGGTTATATGATTGTAGAGGCAATGATGAAGTTTGGTAGCCATGAAGATTAAGGTGAGGCAAAGTTTCTCAGTATGGGTGTATCAAGTCTCATATTATATAAGTGTTTGACTTATATAGTAGAGATATTTATCTTTGTTTTGTTCATCATGGTGAGAGAGCATTACCCCTAAAGAATGGTTAGTGATGGATATATAAAGGTAGAAGGTTTGGTCCTCTTTAATAGGGGTAATAATGGGTGGACAAACGAGGTAATATCTAATTGAATAAAAGGCTTAAGTCTTTAGTATATTTAAAATATGTATCTTTCTTGAGAAGATGGTGAAAAGGTTGACATCTATTTGATAACTGAGAGATGATGTGATGGATGGATTATAGCTTCCCCTATAGGATACATAGCTACTTAAGGTGAGTTAGAGGTGGTGAGTCAAGTATTACTCTAAATTTGGTACGTTTTAATTTTATTCCTCAAAGAGAGACAATAAATCCAAGAATATTTCTAGATAGGACCCCAAAAACACATTTCTTGGGGTTGATCTAAACATGGAAATGGATTAAGTGTTCAAAGATAATTTTGAGGAATTTTAGATTATCCTTTTGGTATTTGGATTTCTCAAAGAGATCATCTACATATTCTTCTATGATTTTGTGGATAAGATCATGGAATATGTAGGTCATTATGTGCTGGTAGGTTGCTCCAACATTCTTCAGACCAAATGACATGACCTTATAATAAAAGGTTTTCTATGGGGTGATAACACAAGTATTATGATGATCCTTGGTGATTATAAAGATTTGATTATATCATGATAAACCATCTATGAGGGATAAAATCTCATGGCTAGTTGTAAGATCAACAAGTTGGTTGATGCTAGGTAAAGGAAAGTCATCCTTTGGACAATCAAGGTTGAGGTCACATAAATCAATACAAAGGTGAAGACCCCTTATGGGCTCGGTAATGGGAACAATATTAGAAACCCATTATGGATAATTAGTGGGTTGGATGAATTTGATAGATAAGAGGTGTTGAATCTCTTTTTTGACTAGAAGGATGATATGAGGGTGTATCTTGTGAAGCTTTTATCTAACCAACTTAGCATCGAGATGGATGATGATACTATAGAGAGATATGGAAAGATTGATTCCAAGCATATCCTGATATGACCAAATAAATTATATGATGTGTTCATAAAGGAATGAAGGGTAATATTATTTCTCCAAAGAAATTAAGGATTGACTAATCTTCATAATGTGGGGGTTATCTTGAGTACCCAAGTTGGCATCGATAGTGGATTCATTCAACATGGTTTGGTTTTCAAGAGGAAGGGATTTGTGGATAGAAGAATACCCTACACCAAGATAGGTGATAATGGAATTATCATCCTGAAGTTGGATGGTTTGGATTGTAGGAGAATCATTTTTTACCATTTTAGGATGAATTAGATGAAAGGTTTTATTTTGGCCACCTTTTTGATAGGTCAGGGGCCCAAACTAATGGTATTGACTAAAAAAAATTTAAAAGGGATGATTTCAAAATCCTAAAACTTTGAATGAGATGGGGTTGGTGAAGATGGTATCTATTTCTCAATGGTGGTGATGGGTTTAGGTGAATTAGTGAGTTCTTTTGGTGGTATGAACCCAAGGCCAAATAACTTATGAGGTTTTTGGGTTTTGATCAAATGTAACTCATGGGGTCTGTATTCATAATAGCCAAAAACAAATCCCTTATAATCACACATGTGAAGGTATACTTTTAAAAAATATAATTTTTCCAAATAGGAGAAATTATAATTAAATGGTCATATAGAAAAGATGGTGGAGGGATCGAGAAGTGGATGATCAAGTCTCCAATAGATGAAACTAGTTTAGTGGTTGGGGAGCCCAAAAGATATGATGGTTTTGATATTGGGATCATAATTAGGATCATGATCAAGGTTCCCATACTCTTGAGGAGTAGGGAAGTCATATAAGGCAAAAAAATAATATTCTCCTAGTGAGAGATCTCTAAGGGGTCTTTTATGGGGATCTAAGAAGAAGGGATAGATGAGCTAGTTGAAGCTTCATTGATGGTAGGAGTAGAGCTATTTTTGGTTAGTGGTGAGGTGGTGTTGTAATTTATTGGTGGTGAGGTAGATGGGTGAGGAATAAAAACATCATTGGGTTGATATATGATGTTACAAGATGTAAAAGGATGAGGGTTATCCTATATGGTGATGACTTGACCCTTATGTTCGAACTTGACACATTGATCTAAGGTGGATGGAACATAACTCTAGGCTTAAATACAAGGTTTTACAAGTAATAAATTATATTATAACTCACATTATATGATTTATAATATATATGGGAGCATGTGAGGTCCCAAGCAGATGTGGAAGACAACTCTCCCCAAGGTTGTGGCCATAATATCATTAAAGGAATATAGGACCATTGAGGTTTTTGACATGATATTATTTGGAAGTTGGAGTTGGTCACAAGTATGAGAAAAGATAATGTTAATAAGAGATAATGTTAATAATATCTCCCCATAAATCATAAAACTTTTGATGTGGGTTTGATTGATGCATGCAATGATGAAGAGGGGAGGATCAATATCTTCAAGATAAACAAAGGGTATTTTTGAATCCTTGAATGTAACAAGGGAAGAAAGTAGACGGGTTATGACAAAGTATGTAAGAGGTTGAATGTTTTTGGGTTAGACCTATATAAATTTTAGATCCTCTATCAGTTCTTGGTGGTGATGGGTTGAGGTGTTGAGTAGTTTGTATAGGCTCATCTTCATCGGTGTCTAGTAAAGCTACTTTTGAACTACTCATTGGATAGTTTTAGAAGGGTTGGAGGGAGAGGTACCCAAAATGGATATTTTGGATTTTTTTTTAAGGTGAAGGTGAAGACGAATGTGTTTTTTTTTATCTAAAATTTTGAGGGGTGGAAGGATATGTCCATGGAATGGAAAATTTGGACTTTCCCTTGTCCTTTTGCTAGGGCTGAGATCGGGTGATCGTATGGATAGTGTGGATGAGGGGAAGTGTTGGGCTAGAAGGTTACTTCAATTATTTCTCACTCTTGGATGATATATTTGGAGTAGATAAGTGTTGGTTAGGTTCATTTGGTTTTTAGGTTTTGTTGACCAGTTTTTGACCCTGTAGATCAAAATTAGGCACCCCTATATGAAAATTTGGCTTTTAGATATTTAAAGAGTGAATATAATGTTATAGTGTGATATAAATTTTATTAATGTAATATGAATGATATTATATTTGATTATTTTATTATCTAGGTCTGTTTACTCTCTTTGAGTCATGCCAATAGAATTGAGCAGAGTTTAAAGAATGTTTTCAATGTGCCAGATCTTACATGTGTAGTAGTTGTAGACAAAGTTGATCATGTGGGTTTGTTCATCCTATTTCAAATTTATTATGCACTAAGTTTTATGTCCTTCACTAAAGCACAATCAAAGTTATTCATGTTCAAAAAAATTCTTTAAAAACATTTCTAGACTTAGTCATTCGAGCTCGGCTATTCACTTCAGGTTTATCTTGGTCTTTAAATTTAGGTTCCCATAATCGTAAGACTTTGGGTTTTCCTATTATAAAAATTCCATTTAGAGGAGGTGTTCCACTCAAAACCCACAACAAAAAGTACAAGGTTTATTTCTTTTTGCAAGAATTATTTTGGGTTTTTTCTATTCAAGTGTCAGGAATTATTTCAAACATTTTGTCTAAAATAATTTCCCTGAAGGACCTTTTCAAGCTAATTGGTCATTTTAATTTTTCATAAGGGAACTTCATTTTTCTCAAATGGAATTTACAACAATGCTAAAATGACACTTTTAATTTTTTTGAAGGGTACTTTTCTCAAAGAAATGGTCCTTCGCAATGTTTTTGAAGGGTACCCCTCTATAACGAAGTGGACCAAACATAAAATCCAAAGGGTATTTTCAAGAGTTATAGAGGGTATTTTACTTTAGGGAAAGGCATAAATATAAAATCCAAAGAGATCATATACAAAAATCAAAAAGCATCTCCTAGAGCCAAAGGTAGTTTTCTACTGAAAAAGAGCTAAGGCATAATTCATTCAAACTTTTTTCCAAAGGAATTACTCAAGTCAAAAGTCCTGAATACCTTATCCATGAAAAAATTATCCATAAAATATTGTTTGGGAAAATTATTTGAGGAAAATATCTCAAAGGAATTCGTGATGAGTCCACAAACATCAACTTTAAGGTCATGGGCTAGCTGTTGGAATTAAAAATCTTGGTAGGAACCTGAGGTCAAATGTGGAGGTGAAAAATGGTAGGATCTCAAATATATAGTATAGAAAAAGAAATAAAAAAATAGGTAGGTCAATTTTTTGAGCCATTTTTTTCATCCAACCAAATCAAAGGGCTTCCATGAAATCTTAAAAATAGGTGTCTAGAGGATGGCTAGTAGTTAGGGAAAGCATTTTATAACTATCAAAATGAATTACATTTCCCTCAAGTAGTGTTATGTGTCAATTACCCTATTGATAGTTTCAAATGCTCATGGATGGTCTTTGATGGAGTCAATTTCGTGAAGGATGGTAGAAGAGCCATTGAACCATTTTGGAAGAGTTTGCCATGATTTCACATGGACATCTATCTCAAGATACATTCATTGTCTAATTCCCACTCAATCATATGTGTAGCATAAATTTTTATATTCTCAATCTTGATCATGTTTTTATATGACCTTTGAGCTTCCCTCTTTTCTATTATTGGAAATTATATAAATTGGGCCTTATTGGCTATTGTTTGTATCTCTCTTTGCCTGGGTATGGCAAAGCCCTACAAAATTTTTACCTTGAATCAATAAAGACATGTTTTTTAACTCATTCAAAGATTACATTAAGTGTACATGCTTGGTATTGGTCTTGTGTAAGTGTAATCTCCATTTAAATTCACATTTTTATTCCATTAGTACCTAGTGTATTGTGATTTCCTTCTTGTAGGTCAACAAGAAGTGTCTAATGAAAATTTAATTGTCATTGTGTAGGCTACTCAGTAGAGTGTCTTAAAATTCCTATTGTTTAGTTCCTTATATCTTATGTCATCTCCAAGACCCCATGTTGAAGCATTTATGTGAGAGGAAATATATATGTTGAATGAATTGTATGTGCTACTTGTCCTTAGTTTCAAGTGTATGTTAAAGGTATGAGTAGAAAAAATATTTTTGTATATTACCCCCAGTAGAATAGGTTAATTTCAATTATTCTAACCCTTTTTATCCCTCCAATTTGTTAGTAGTAAGATCATGAGCTTTAATGATACATTAAAAGGAGATAACTCCTACTCTATAGATCCACCTCCTAATAGGGATACCCACAACCCTGAGGTGGTTCCATTATTTCACTTGAACAAGGACAAGCTTGTCCCATATCCTTATTGGTTATAAGTGCAATTTACAATAATTTTTTTCAAGCCTAATGGGACTAAAGGTATACTCCTTAAGAATTTTCTGTGTTCTTCTCAAGATACCAACCTTTGGAGGCAAGTTTTCTAAACACCAATAGTGACTTCATGAATGATTCTACTGGTAAATTAGATCAGGTATTCTTATTGAAGTGTTTTCTTGTGTTAAATACTTCTCACAAATAATGGACTACTTTGATGCTAATTTTTTCCTTACACAAGTTGGTGAAACTTACCCTATGTTGTCTATTCCTCCTAATTATGAATAAGTCCTTTTCAACCTTGTCATGAGCCCTATGTTGCCTATAATTAATACTTCCCATATCATACTCCACATATTCCACCTATTCCATATCCAAATCATATTATTACTAGTTTAAAAAATACTCTCCTTAGCTATCAAGAATACATGCTGGACCTTGACACTAGATATGGTGGTGGTGAAATAATACCTAATGTTTGTATTGAGAGTGTAAGGAATGCCTTTGAACAAATCAGGAAGGAGTGGATAACTATAGAGGGGTATAATTGGCCAAATCTAACCTATTAAATTCTTTATGTTTTTGGCTTGATATTTAAGATAGAGGAGAGATTTAGAGTCAATGAATAATTTTCATCTTGTCAACCTCAAAAGTCCCCACATTCACCTTTAATTGTGTCATTCTTGCCCTTTAAAAATTCTAGTCCAACCATGTTTCCTAATAACCCAAACCCCTTATGTACTTCCCCAAGTTTACCTTCTTGTAAATCCATCATAGAAAGTATCCCAAGGAAGGAAGACATCATGGTTGAGTAGGTTCACTTTTTGGAAGAGTATTTTGAGAGGAAGAGATTGAATTTTGAATCTAATCTTGAAAGGGAGTTTGAATTGGCCAATCAGGCCTTGAGGTAGTCTATTATGGAAATGGAAGGTAAAATATCTAAACCTAGTCTTTCAATTTCCAATCAAGACACCAAACATCAATAATTTCCTAGTTTTTAAGACATATCTTTCACCCCTTCACTAACACCTCAATCCTATGAAAATAACCTTAAACCCAGCTTTCCAAGATGGGTAGAAGTGATAGTACATTTTGAAGAGATTAATGGGTCTTTTTTGGGTGAAGAAGTTGATAGAAAAGAGATTCTTGAAACCATTCCATTCCATCCCACCCCTCCTCAAGAAATCATTGACTCCATCCTTCCACATCTTCCAACTGATCAAGGTTGCCTTCCTAATGTGGATAACTGTCTTTCTACTTTGGAATCCCCTTTTACCAAACTCCCTATTTTTAAGATTCCTAATGTTGACACCACCAAGAGGGAGGATGAAACTCAAATTTTATATTAGATATAGGATGAGGTGCTAACTAATAATGAGGAGATGTTTGATTACAATGATGAAGAAAAATTTAAGGGATAATTTTTAGAAGAGTTCCTTTTAAATCTCATGGAAGAAGAAGGAGAAGTATCTCTTGTTTTTCCATTTCATGATGCAAGACAATCATATAAGGAGGACTTATGGTATAGGTTTGAAGAAATGAAATGTGGAATAGGGCCTCAAAGGGTCTACAAGTCCTTTGGGACTCATTCCAAGCCATGAAAAGCAAGAGGTTGTGTCTAAAAAGGAAGACATGTGGAAAATGTACTTGCAAATGTTTCAAGAATATGAGGATGGTGAGAGGGTTAATCTCCAAGTTGAATAAGATCAAGATGAGGGAGAGAAAGCATAAGTTGAATAACATCACCTCTAAGGATGTCTAGCCCATGATGGATCCATTTATGATGATCTTGGGCCTATTGAAGGTGGTCTAGAGTTTGTTTCTACATCTATTTATGAAGATGCCTCTACTAACTTCCAAGAAGAATTTTAAAAATTAGCACTTCCACCTAGTCATGATACAATTCCTAGTGGAGAGTTTGAAGACATTGTGATCATTAAGAAGGATAATGGAATCCTTCAAAGAGAGACTGAATTCTAACAAACTGTTATATGCCTAAACACACAAACTTGTCATGACAAGATGATGGAAAAAAAATTTGAATCTTGCTTCAAGGTTGAAGAGAACCTTACCTATTTTTATAATTTATGAGAGATGAATCCATTAGATAATGTACAAGATCAAAGAGAAAAAAATAAATAAGAGTCATCCTACCTTCCATCTAAGAAGAAGCATGTTGACATCTTCACTCATATAGTGAGGAAGGAGATCTAAGTTACTTCGCTTTTGATCCAGGGAGGTATGAGTAAGATGTATATACATATTTGTTTATTTTCTATTGTGTCTTGCTTCCCTAAGTGGTTATGCACATGTGTGAGTCTTTTTGTGTCTTTCTTTGCTTTGTGTCTTGTTCTTGTTATGTGTTTGATCTCATGGTGTGTGTTTCCTTTCTAGTTTGGTGTGTTATTTAGGGTCATTTTACATGTCCTTAGATGACTCCATACCCAATGGACTATTTAATCTACTAATCTGTTTAGTATATAAGGCATACTAACCCTTCAAGTCACCATTTTATTGACCAATTTTTGACCTTGTAGGTCAAAATTGGGTACCCCTACATGAAAATTTGGGTTTTAGATCTTTTAGGGGTGAATATCATGTCATAGTGTGATATCAAGTTTATTCAATGTAATATGAATGCTATTAAATTTAATTAGTTTGTTGTCTAGGTCCTTTTACTTTCTTTGAGTCATGCTAATAGGTCTAAGTAGACTTTAAAGAACATTTTCAAAGTGCCATATATTGCATGTTTAGTAGTTGCAAAGGAAGCTAATTATGTGGGTTTGTTCATCCTAGTTCAAAGTTCCTATGTACTATGTCCGAGTTCCTTCACTAAATTACAAGTAAAGTTTTTCATGTTCAAAGAATTGCTTCAAAAACATTTTTGGACATAGTCATTCGAGCTTGGATGTTCACTTTGGGTTTATCTTGATCTTCAAATTTGAGTTTCCATAACCACAAGACTTCAGGTTTTCCTATTATGTAGATTTCATTCAAAGGAGGTGTTCCACTCAAAACCCATGGCAAAAATTGCAAGGTTTCTTTCTTTTGACAATAATTATTTTGGGTTTTTTTGGTTCAAGTGTCAGGAATTATTTTAGACATTATATCCAAAATAATTTCCCTCGAGGGCCTTTTTAGGATAAGGGGTCATTTTCATTTTTTTTAAAGGGAACTTTAGTTTTCTTGAAGGGCACTTCATTTTTATTGAAGGGCATTTGTAACAAAGCCAAAAGGACACTTTCAATTTATCTGAAGAGTACTTTTTTGGAAGTAATTGTCCATTGTAAAGTTTTCAAAGGGTACCCCTCTATAACAAAGTGGACCAAATGGAAAAGATGAAGGGCCTTTTCAATAATTTTAGAGGGTATTTTACTTTTGAGAAAGGCATAAATAGAAAATCCAAATAGATCATTTATAAAAGTTGAAAGGAATCTCCTAGAGTCAAAGCTATTTTTCTATCAAAAAAGAACTAAGGCATAATTCTTTCAAAATTTTGTCCAAAGTAATTACTCGAGTCAAAATTCTTTAAGACCTTGTCCATGAAAAAATAATCTATGGAATATTATTTGGGAAAATTATCCAAGGAAAATATCTCAAAGGAATTCATGATGGATCCATAGACATCGTCTTTAAGGTCACAGGCTAGCCATTGGAATTAAAAAGCTTGGAGGGAACCTGAGGGCAAACACAAAGGTGACAAATGGTAGGATATTGAGCATCTAGAATAGACAAAGAAACCAAAAAATAGGTAGGTCAATGGTTCAAGTCATTATTGGTAACTAATCAAATCAAAAGGATTCCAAAAAATCATAAACATAGGTGTTTAGAGGATGGCTAGTAGTTAAGGAAAGCATTTTCTAACTATCAAAATGAATTCTATTTCCCTCGAGTAGTACTATGTGTCAGCTCCCATGTTGATAGTTTAAAATGCTCATGGATGGTCTTTGATGGAGGTAGTTTCACAAAATATGGTAGAAGAGCCATTGCACCATTTTGGAAGAGTCTACCATGATTTTAAACGGACATCTATCTCAAGATACATTCATTTTATACTTCTCACTCAACCATATGTGTAACATATCTATTTCTATTCTCAGGCTCAAGCATGTTTTTCTACAACCTCATAGCTTCCCTATTTTTTGTTCTCAAAAATTCTATAAATTAGGCCTTATTGGCCATTGTTTGTATCTCTGTCTACCTGGGTATGGTAGAGCCCTACCAAAATTTTACCTTGAATAAATAAAGACAAGTGTTTTACCTCATTCAAAGATTGCATTAAGTTTACATGGTTGGTATTAGTCTTATGCAAGTGTAATTTCCATTTACCTTTACATGTTGATTCCTTTAGTACTTAGTGTATTATGATTTCCTTCTTATACGTTAACAAGAAGAGTCTAAAGAGAATGGGGTGTAAGTGAGTAGGATACTCAATAGAATGTATTAAAAGACCTGTTGTTTAGTTCCTCCTATCCTATGTCATATCCAAGACCCCATGTTGAGGCATTGATGTGAGAGGAGAGATTGATGTTGAATGAAGTGTATGTACTACTTGTCCTTAGTTTTAAGTGTATGTTAAAGGTATGAGTAGAGCAAATAATTTGGTGCATCACACCCAGTATAATAGGTTACTTTCAGTTATTCTAACCCTTTTCATCCCCCCATGTTTTTATTAGTATGAGCATGAGATTTAATGATGCATCAAGGGGAGCTATCCTCTAATCTAGAGATCCACCTCCTAATAGGGATACCCATAGCCTTGAGGTGGTTCCATTGTTTCACTTGAATGAGGAGAAGCTTGTCCCATCTATTTATTAGGTTTAAGTCAAAGTTATAATAGGTTGGTAATGGGATCAAGAGAGGTTCATTTGATAATAGATCATCTTCATCCCATAATTTGTGGACAAGTGTTTGGAGAGATTTACAATTCTCTATGTCATGTCGAGGTATCCTATGGTATAAGAAGATTAAACTATCATTGAACCAAGATGGTATAGGACTTGAGGGGTTAAAGTGTTTTATAAGTGGTAGGATTAATTAAGAAGTTTCTATAAACATTTGTAAAATATTCAAATAAGATTTGAGAAAAGGTGGTAAGGGTGGGAGCCTTCTTAGAAGTAAGATTCACCTTATGGGTTATGGGTGGAACAATGGTTTTGGTAGGTGGGATTGATTGGGTTTAGTTGGTATCAATTGGTTTTGAGGTGTAAGATTGAAAGGTAAAATATTTAGAGGTGGATGATTGAGATGATGAAGGTTTGGAGATAGGTGGGTAGATGGAGGTAGATAGTTTGGATAAAAATGATGGGGAGGTTGGTGTTTTAGAGGGGTTAGGTAAAGGTATAATGAAAGGGGGAAGTTTTATCTATAAGAGTGTACCAATGGTCTATCACTAAGAAGATGTTTTTGTTCACTTATCTAAAGCTACACAATACTATCTTAGCTGAACTCCTCTATAGAACTGTTGCTGAGGATGCTCATAATGTTCATGAGACATAATTGAGATCATAATTGGTCAAGGGATAAAAAGTGTTCAAACTTATAACATGTCTTAGACATAACCAAAAAATATGCTTCTCAAAGAGAGTAATCTAGACTGAGATGAAGAATGTCTTCAGAGTGCCAAAGATTCAAAGCCTTTACTATCAAGAATCATGAAAAATGGACTAGGGTAGTATAAAATGTGTTCAAGGTAAGATAAAAGGGTGGGATAAAATTATGACATAATAAGTTTCCCACAAGTTAGGGGTCTTATAGACAATGGTTCAAAGCTATTCATGCATAGAATATCTTAAGGTGTATGATGTTCATGGGCTCTAAAAGTTCTTCACCATTAAGTTTAGCCAATTAATATGCACCTGATCCATAGTTTGTTATGACAATATATGGTCCTAACCAATTAGGCTAGAACTTGCCTATCTTTTTGGGTTTATCATTCATATTATTCTGGTTCTCTTTCAAAACTAAGTCACCAATCTCAAATTCTCAAGGGAGAATGTGTTTGTTGTAGTTTCTCCACAATTTATTCTGATAGACCTACAAGTTTTTGAGGGTAGCCAAATGTTTACCATCAAAAATCTCTAGTTCATGTAGTCATGAGGCATTATAGTCTTCATTATCTTCATTGTACTCTAGTGATATTCTTAATGATGGGATCTCAATTTTGACTAGGATGATAGATTCAGTGCCAAAAATAAGGGAGTATGGAGTAGCTCTAGTAGGGTGCAATGATTGGTTTGATAAGCTCAAAGGGTAGGAAAGAGTTGAAAGTGCCAATTATAGCTAACATCATTGACAATCTTCTTTAAGATGGCTAGAATGGTTTTATTTTATGCCTTAGCATGTCCATTTCCTTGTAGGTTATATGGAGTGGATTTCTTGTGCTTGATCTTGAATTTTTCATAAAGAGATTTCACATTTTGTTTCACAAAAGACTTGCCATTATCAAATATAATATAGGGTGGGATACCATATTGATAAATGATATGGTAATGAATAAATTTGGTAGTTTGTTTCTTGGTAACATAAGTGAGAGGAATACCTCAATCCATTTGGTAAATTATTTGGTTTTAGTCAAAATGTGCTTATGGCCATTTGAAGATGTCAGGTAATTTTCCCAATGAGATTGAGACACCATTTTAAGAATGGCCATGGTGTTGTAATCGACTGCAATGCTAAGGAAGGTGCATGTATCAAGTTAACATGCTACTGACAAGGAACACACTTCTTACATAATTACAAGCACTTGTCTCCATTTTTGGAAAATAATAGTCTATTTTGAGGAGTTTATTTTCTAGGAATACACCATTGGTATGTGCCCCAGACATTCCTCCATGAACCTCCTTTAGTGCCATATTAGATTTTCCCAAAGATAAACAATGAATAATCATTCCATCATAGCCTTTATGATAAAACATGTTTCCAAGGAGGATATAACATGTTAAGCAATGAAATAATAGTTTTTGTTGGTTATTGGAAAGTTTGAAGGGAAATACATGACTATAGAAATCATGATAAAAATCTTAGTACCATGGTATCTCAAGTGAGGGATTAGGATCAAAAATGGTGCATATCCTCTATAAATCTAATAGAATATGTGCTAGCTCAAGAATAATTTCAATTAGGAAATGATACTCTTTATCACTATCATGCATTTGAATAATGGAACCTATTATTCCCATGGTGTTGATAGATTTGTTATCGATTCGTATAACTTGCTCAAATTGTAGAGATTTAAAATGTGTTTTGAGGTGATCGATAATTTAATTGTAAAGAACAAGACTATCATCCCTTGTTTAATACTGGTCAGTTTTCTTATTTATAATTATATGTGAATCTCAATAGACTTTTAAGCTTTGAATATCCCACTGTATAGTAAGATGGAGCCCTGTAACCAATGCCTCATATTCAACCATATTGTTTATAAACTAAAATTGTATATGGAATGCTTTGGGGATCATATCCCCTTATGGCATGATCAACAATATGCCATCTCTAGACCCTCAAGATGTGAATGATTGATAAAAATAGAGCATCCACTATTCAGGTTCTTGTGATGCTTGTTCTATCATCATAATAGAATCATCTGGAAGGCCAAAGTTGAGAGGTTGAGTGGCTTTAATAGGAGCTTCTACAATTTTTTCAATAAAAACTTGTCCTTTGATTTATTTTTGATTCTTTCACTCAATATCAAAATAAATGATGAACATAATCCATTTATCCATATGTCCTTGAAGAGCTACTTTAGATAAGAACTTGAGAGGATCTACCTTGGTGACAACAATAGTTTTGTTATTTAGCATATAATGTTATAATTTTCTAGTGGCAAACAACATATTTAAACATGCCTTCTCAATAGGCATATAATTATGTTCATAGGCTACCAATGTATAAATTAAATAATAAATAATATGTTCCTTATCGTGATCATCATGCTGAGCCAAAAGTGCCCCTAGTGCATGTTATGTGGCTAATATAAAAAAAAATATTGGCTTTCCTTGTATTGGAGGTCATAAGACTAATGGATTGGCTAAGTATGTTTTAAGCTTTGAAAATTCTATCTGAAAATATTCATCCCACTGAAGTGTTACCCCTTTCTTTAAGAGATGGGTAAATGGGTGGTACTTATCTTCCAATTGATAAATGAACCTACGTATAGACTAGATCTTTCCTTATAGACCTGAAAGTTGTTTAAGATTGTTTGGTGGAGGCATTTCCATAATATATTTAACCTTTGCAAGGTCAACTTTGATCTCTCATTGTGATATAATGAACCCTATAAATTTTCCTAATGTGACTCCAAAGACATTTCTTAAGATTCAAGCAGACTTCATATGCACTAAGCCTCTCAAATATTCTTCATAGAATGTCAGGGTGTCTAGCTCTTGTTCTTGATTTTGCTATTATATCATCAACATAGTCCTAGACAATGTCATGCATCATGTCATTGAAAAGGATAGTCATTGCACATTGATATGGGATCCAACATTCTTCAAACCAAATGGTGTGACTTAGTAATAGAATGTCTACCACAGAGTGGTGAACGTGGTCTTATGCTAATCTTTAGGGGCTATCTTGATCTAATTTTAACCAAAAAATCCATCCATTAAGGATAACATCTCATACCCAGCAGTTGATTCAATAATCACATTGATGTTAGGTAAAGGAAAATCATCTTTAGGTCATGCTTTGTTGATATCAAGAAAATTAGTACAAATAAGTATGATTGGAGTCTTTTTACTTACTAGTACTATTAGAAACCCATTTAGAGTAGTCTAGTGGTCTAATCAAATTATCTCTTAAAAACATTTCCAACTTAGCTTTAACCAAAAGGGCGATGCATAGATGCATCTTTCTTAATTTTTGCTTGATTGGTTTAGCACCAAGTTGAATAACAAGATGGTGCACAACTAAATCTGGGTCCAAGCTTGGCATGTCAGAGTATGCCTATACAAATATGTCTATATAGTCCGAAAGAATGGATATAATATGTTCATGTTTTGCTCCAGTAAGGGAAGCTCTAAGAAAAACAATTTGGGTATCCTCATGGGTTCCCAAATTCAATTCAATTGTACTCTCCATAAGGAGTGTGGATCCATCTTCTAGAATTGTATGCAATGTATGGTCCTGATCATTTTCCTTTATTATATCTTCTTGTTGTTCCTCCCAAAGATCTAAATAATATGAAGAATCAAAATCTATCTTCTCAGGTAAAGGCCAATTAGTAAAAACAAACTCAAGAACAAGACACTCAAATATTTGATGTTTTGAAGAGATGTTTGTACTAGCTATAGAACTTGGGCTAGATGGACTTTCTACATCCTGAGGGGATGAGAAAACTTTCCCACCTAGGAGTGCCTGAAATACGTTTTCACTTAAAATATTGTCTTTTTCTTTACTTTTTCCCTGATTAACAAGTGCCTCAAAGAGGTTTTCACCTGAAGATCTTGATGTTTGTTATTTATTACAACTGAGAAAGTTTTCCTACTATCCAAATTAGGTAAAAGGATCTAATGCAAAATCAAAACCCTGCCTATGATCACCAATGGGGAATGCATCTCGTAGGCCCATGTATTTGTAATTCATTCTTCATTTTGGAACTCATCGAGGCATATGACCAATTTTTTTAATCCCAATCTATGAGTTCAAGATGACAAAGGAATATGTTATAGTGAGGGTTTACTTTAGGATGGGAAGTGCCAATGGTAAAGATATAATGTCCTAATTTAGGAAGGGAATCACCACTAGGATGGGATTTTATTTTAGGATAGGAAGCTCTAATAGGCATCATAGTCAATATGGCATTTAAATCAAACAAATCTCAGTCAACAAGCTCATTGAAAAGGCTATAATGGGACATTGTGTCACTATTAGGAGTCTCATTACTAATCACTTTGGAAGAGTCACTATCAAATGTCATGAGGTTATCCTCTAGTGGTTTTAATCTCAAATCATGATTCCAATTAACACCCCCAGCTGATAAGGGTTCTAAAATTCCTTGTACCTATGAGCTAATGCCTTTCCCTATGTATTCAAAATGATTCATTATTCGATTAGGGATATGATACTTTAGATTCTAAAAAAAATAAGAAATGCCTTTAGAACATAACCAATCTCCCTTGATAAAAGACTCTTGATCTTTCTTTGGTGCAATTGTAGGTACAAAAACCACATGAGGATTTGGTTGTTTCTTCTTTGGTTGCCAAATATAATCAAATTTACTAGGAGTCTAGGAAGTTTTAGACTTACCAAATGTTTAAGGGGATTTTGGTAATTTTTCAATATGTAGGATGTCCTTTAGATGGTACATGAAAATACCTATGTCTTTAATAATAACTTGCTTGGCCAAAGTTTTAAGAAATAGATCAGTTAAAGTGGAGGCTAAATCACTAGGGTCTAGATAACTAGATGGAGATGTATGAGAAATGATGGATTTTTTCTTATTTTTGATGAATTCAAAATGTAGGCAATAGTTATAATTACAAAATTCTACTTATGATGTTTGTAGTATTGATATGGTTGTTGATGAGTGGGAATAGTAACCTTGATCCCATCATGGGGAAACTTAAGGCATTGGTGAAGAGTAGATGGAACTACCTTTACTTCATGGATCTAAGGCCGACCAATAAGTATGTTATAATGAATATCAATATCCACAATATAGAATAATGTGTGATGAGAAATAGACCCAACCATGACTAGAAACCAAATTATACTAGATGACTCCCTCTCGGTGTTTTTGTAAGCCTTGATTATAATAGTTTCTAGTTGAATTTATTTATCCATGTAGCCTGATCATTTTACCAATTTAAGAGATATGGTGTTTATCCCTAAACCATTATCTATAATAACCTGCTTGATCTTGTGATCCAGAATGATTATTTCAATGTATTGTGGTTATTATGGTTTGGGCTAAGGGTGGAAATGTCTTTTTGATCAAATGTGATTTTTCAAAATAAAGACATGTGTCTAAATAGGTTCTTGAATTGATAAAGGTTCATATCATTAAGCACAATAAACTCTAACAAAAGTTTGTTGAAGATGGTTCTATGGACATCAAATGTCCACAAGAGTTATAATATGGAAATTTATGTAGGGGTTTTATCTAATTGATCCATTATACTATAAGGCCTTTAAGTTGTGGATTAAAATAGTTTAGTCTTTTTTGGGATAGTATTCAAATTTAGAAATATTGGCACAATGTTCTCATTGGGTTTTATGAAAGAAGTGGGAGAAGGGCCTTGGATGGTAACTCACGGGCATCTAGTTGTGACTACACAACCTAGAGGTGGAAATGATTTGTTATAATTAGAAGAGGAAGGCAAAGGGCCTTGGATGGTGACTCATGGGTGGCTAACTATATTGCTATAATTTTGGGTCAATGAGGAGCCTTTATAATTAGAAGAAAGGTGATATTATTTAGGATTAGTAACTTGTGTAAATGGAGTAGCAACATGATGTCAACTCAACATAGTATCACTAGGGGGAGAGTGTGATGACCTTATAATCATGGGTCATGTGTTACAAGGAACACAAGATTAGCTACGTGGTTTTATAGTAACAATGGCAATGTGGGTTGTATATATGCATCCCATAGTATTATTATAATCATAAGGTACATCGTTATAATATGCATTATTAGTATGTGTATTATGATCTTGATTATGCTCATTATGATTTTGAACTTATTATTGGTTTTTTTGGCCTCTATCCTTGATTGTGACCATTTTTATTATTTCTTGGTGGTGGTGCATCATGTCAAGGAAAGGGGTCTTCATAGATTCCCATATCCTAATTTGTGTCCTAATTAGGGGCCAACTTAATTTCTAGTTCACCACCTTCAATAAATTCCTTAATAATATTTCATAATTGAATATAATGATGTGAACCATGACCAATAACAAGATTAAAGTTACACCATTCATTCTCTTTGTGCCAATCTGGTTTTAATTGATCTTGAGGAAATGGTGTTGATACTAGCCATATAATTAAATTAGTTTCAACTAATTCTCCTAACTTGGTAAAGACTCTAAAATTGTTATGAAATGTCCTTCATGGAGGTTGCCTTTGCAAAGTAGGTAGTTGATTTGGGGTATTTAATTGTACATTTAGAGGAGGCATGGCTTGTACCATTTATACATGCCTTGTTTTAGTCACCTCATTTCCAACCATGTTCTTATTTTTGATAAAGCCTTTAGGCTTATCTTACATAACTATTTAAACTAGTGATTTAGTCTAATTAGACACTTGACCTTATGCAAAAATATTATTAATTCCCTTAGCAATAAGAGCCTTCTCAATCTACACTCCTTTGTTAATAAATTCTTTGAATGAGTTAGCATAAGATAACCATAGATTATGCACAAATTTAGGATGTAAATTTTGTGCAAAGATATCAACTAACTATTTTTCTAGAAAATTATGTTAAAAGTGGTCTAATAATTCTCTCCACCTTTGTATATATATGGTGAAACTTTCACCATCATGTTTATTGGCTTTGCATAAGTCAATAATGGTTAATTCATGTTTTATGTTATATGATAAATGGTTAATAAACTTTTTTGATAAGTCATTCCAATCTGCAACTAATCTTTTGAGTAGTTTAAGTAGCCAATCAAGAGCTAATCCCAATAAACTTCATGGAAGTATTCATAGTAAGTATTGACTATTATAATCAACCTTTTGACATAAGACAAAGAATACCTATATGTGTTCACGTGGATTTCCTTTTCCCTTATACTAGTCAAATTTAGGTTCCTCAAAATGAGGTGGAAAGGGGTTTTGGAGAATAGATAAATCAAATGGATATGGGTATATCTCATCGAATTTGTACTTTTTGACTCTATTATTCATTTCCAATCTTTGAACCATTTCCTTCATAGAATTCCAATCGTAGATGTTTGGTGCATTTATGGATTGAATAAGATGTTGTTGGGGTAGAATGTGCCCCTAGTTTTGTTGTTGTTGGGGTGGAATGTGCCCCTAGTTTTGTTGTTATTGGGGTAGAATATACCCCTAGTTTTTTTTATTGGGGTGGAATGTGCCCCTAGTTTCTTTGCTATTAGGGTGGATGTGCCCCTAGTTTTGTTGGTGTTGGGGTGAAATTTACCCCTAGTTTTGTTGTTGTTGGGGTGGAATGTGCCCCTACTTTTTTGTGGATCTATAGGGAGTGTATACCTTTTGATCCATGACTTGGTTCTAATTTACTCCTTGAGTTGAGAATATAGGCCATTAATTCTTGGATTATAAAATATTCCCTCAATTTGGTTGTTTCGTATTTTATTGATTTTGGAAATTTATATATTTATTTAGCAATTTTTGGGTTGGTTGAAAAGAACTAGCCAAATTGCCTTGAGGGATTTCCTCAATTTGAACTGAATGTTTGGGTTTTTGAGTTTGTAAAGTGAAAAGAGGTTATTGATGATTGAATAATGCATGTTCCATGTTAAATGGAACACTTTGTAAGATCTCTTATGACTTTAACTATTCATTTAGATTACTTTGATACACTATGGTAATGTCCTCATCTAATATTTTTTGCATATTTTCAATGACATTTCCTTGTTCTTTTGAAGTATCATTTTGAATTTAAGTGGAAACTAGGGAGTTAGTTAAGTTTGTGACAAATTGATCTGCATATCATTGAATTATTATCTTGATCTTAGTTAAAATATCTAGATTTATGGGTTTTGACTCTATTTGTATTTATTTTCCTTTGTTATAGGAAGAAGGTTTGTCTATTCATGCAAAATATTTCTCTTTCCATCATTGTTCTCCTTCTCTAAATAAGGTATGAAATTGTTCTATAGGAAAGTCAAAAGGTAGTCTAGCACCTGATTCTATCAATCTAATAAGGGCTTCATCTTGATCTTCTTGGGGTTAATATTCATTGTAATCATCTTTGGATCCTACTATTGTAGGGATATAATAAAAAATAATGGGGTTATCTTGACCATCATAAAAATGTTCATCTTCATCACTTAGGCCATAAGAGGCCCCATTATGAGTGAACCTTTGAGTCATGTCTAAAAGAGCTATTTTGTGTTTGACTAAATTTGGACCAATGCTTGGTAACCAAATAAATTATTATTTGGCTTATTTTTAAACAAATAACCAAGGTACCAATGAGATTATAAGGGAGGGTGGTTTGAAACCATGCATAATTTAGAAGATTTGGTTCATGAGTTTACTCAACCTTTGGTAAGGTTGAAATCATATAGATCAGAAGAGGGTAAGGTAACTCAAAGACCCAAGTGAAAACTAGTATACCAAAGCCTAGATCTTTGTGATACACCCATACTATAAAATATAGTTTTAACTTTTGACAAGTTGACCCTATAAGTTTAGATGAAATCTCTCTATATTATGAAGAAGACAAAATGAACTAAGAAACTCAAGATGCAAAAACATACACAAATTACTAAGTATAAAGTTAGGACCAAATAGGCAACACAACATCACCACATGATTTTAGTAGGATAAAATGTGTTCTAGGACTCAAAGTGTGAGAGACATATAATATGATTTGAGTCCACCAAGATGATATTGTGATTTTGACTCGTAATAAATGACCTTCAATCCAAATAGAAAATTAAACCCAAGTTAGAAAAAGCTTTGTGCACAAATGGCAAACCCAATTTGACACACCAACCCTTATAACTTATAAAGGTTCAATTTCAAATGTGGATTATAGATGTAGGATATAAACAAATTTGGTAAAATATCAAGACTCAATTAGGCACAATGACTATGTCAAAGTGGATTATATGACACAAAGCTTTCGATAACAATTTGAACAAGGAAAAGATGAATTTTCTAATTGGATACCGTAACACCTCCCTTGCTCAAGAAAATAGAGGATAATGTTTTTTGGTTAAGTTTAATGAGTTAACAAGTAGTTTTAGACACAAATAAAGAACAAGTAAGCTAATGACAAAATATAAATGTCTTAAGTCTAAACTAACAAGGTATGGTAAAGTGGGTTCCACTAAACTAGCAATTTTTTGATCATTCTAGGGGAATCAATTACATAATGACTTTCATGTCAAATGATGCAAAATAAAATCATGAAAATTGGGTAACCATGACATTAGCTAGTTGTAAAAATGTCTATTACTTTTAACAACCACTAAATCTTATTGTTCTCTCAATGTAGTTTGATGTCCAAATATAGATACATTCCATGTGTAACTCTAATTAGGAGCCAAATGAAGTCAATTCTAAAACATGAAACCTTGGGTCAAGGCTTCCCTAAAGAACTCATAAGAGGTAATGACGTCCCCCTCATAAGCTAAGTTTGCATAAAAATAAAGAAATCATAAAAGTAGAAAGACATTAGGGTCATTTTCAAGATCACCTAAACTTTAACAAGTTTTTGGGGAGAACTTTAGATGACATTCTTTCTAAGCCTTATACTAGGATACTTACAATAGGAATGGTGATTTTGATTCCAAGGGTTCCTTAAAGGGGACAAATGCAAGATCATACATGTGGCACCACTCTTTTTTCCAAACAAATATTTAACTTAAACAACTAAGTAAATATAAAATTTGGAAAAGTGAGTTCATTTTTAAATCCAAATGGAAAATGGGGTGGTGTTCATTTTACCCCTTGGTCTTAGTTCTAAATTTTAAACTAATGCTAAAAACTTACTTAAGCACCTAAATATTACTTTAAGTACCCAAGATAATGTTCCTAATCCATTTTAAGCATGCAAAAGGTGATCTAAACATGTTTTTAGTAAATGTAAAGTTTGGTCCTGCAACAAAAATGTTAACATGTCTTATAGCCTTAAAGTTCTTTTGGGTTTGAAATAATGAACTTTAGAAAAAGAGTTCTCAAATCTATGTTTAAATAAAAACATAGTGATTGACATCAGTTACACTTACTAACCGATGACTATTATCTAACTGACATCATTTATACCAACAGTGATTGATGACAACTATGCCAATCGATGACAGTTTTACTAACTGATGTCAGTTACTATGTAAACCTGTGACAAAGAAAAATGGCAAAACAAAGTTATAAAATAAAATTTCAAGAGTTTTAATGATCCAAAGAAAGATTTTAAAGTTGCAAAAATGATATTTTTAATTTTTGGGATACGTTTCATTACCCTCAAAAACTTGCAGGCCTATTAGAATAGATTATGAAGAAGCTATAATAAATGCATTGTCCCTCAAGAATTTGAGATTGGTGACTTAGTTTTAAAAGAGAACCAAAATAATATGAACAATAAACCCAAAAATAAAGGCTAGCTTTAACCTAATTAGTTAGAACCATACATTGTCATAACAAACTATGGATTAGGAGCATATCAATTGGCTAAACCTAATGGGGAAGAACTTTTAGAGTCCATGAACATCATAAACCTTAGGAGATTCTATGCATAAACAACTTTGAACAATTATCTATAAGACCCCTAACTTGGGGGCAACTTGTGTTATAATAATTTTATCCCACCCTTTTGTCTTACCTTGAACACATTTTATAGTACCGTAGTCCACATTTCATGATTCCTAATAGCAAAGGCTTTGAAACTTTGGCACTCTGAACACATTATTCATCTCATTCTGGATTGCTCTCTTCAAGAAGCATATTATTTTTTATGTATAATTCATGTTATAACTTGAACACTTTCTATCCCTTGACTAATTATGATCTTGATTATGTCTCATGAACATTATGAACATCCTCAATAGTAGTTCTATAAAGGAGTTCAGCCAGGATATTATTGTCTAGCTTTAGATAAGTGAACAAAACATCTTCTAAGTTTTAGACCATTGATACATTATAATAGATAGGTGAATGCATATACTTATTTTTTAATTTAGGTTGCACATTATTCTAGATCACATTTGCTACTCTTTATTGTTTTATCAAGATCCTTGCTCTCACTATTTTGTGAGTATGGGCCATTGTAGCCAGCTTAGCTATCTTATTGGAACCTCTACTCTTGGATCATGTCAAGATATGATCTTATTCGATTCATTCATATATATATTTCAAGTTAGGTTCATTTATGTTTATCTTCTTTTTTTCTTTGGTTTTTTGTTTAAATGTAAATTACTGTAATAATGGTTTTGGTCATTATTTTACAATTATCCTTAGTTATAGGTATTCACATTTGAACTGGCTCAGCATAATTTGAATATTATGTCATTTAAAGTTATTCAAAATTATGATGCCTAATTTATTTTACTATAAAAAGAACTTTGTGCTCAGGTATCAATGTCTTAACATCAACATCAGCTCTGATGAATGATTCTCAAGAACACTTTGCAAAACCTAGGATCATGATATGGAATTAGGATTCTAGGTATCATACATTTTAGGCTTCTTTGTCTATTCTTAGATGTGCATATATTTGCATATATTATTATTCTAATCAATTCTTGGTCCATTTTCATCATTTCTCATTCCATTCTCTCCCAAACATGGGTGAACTACATTGGCCTGACGTTCATGTTGGAACATGAGTCCATGGAACTATGTAGGTAGTACTCAATTTATATTGAGGTCATCTTGAATATCTCCATTATTCTTTTCATCTCTCTCATCACTTTTTTCATTCTCATATGCTTGGTTTTATAATGCTTTCTAAGCCATTACACCATCGCATGTATATTTGTGCCCTCTCACTTTAGCCTATTTTTTAGATTATATCCTTGAGCTATTTTGCTTACCAATTACCCATGATGGGGAAAAACATCTTAATAATGTCTAAATCAAATCATCTCTATAGGGGAAAAATCATTATTTATTCTTTATCAATGATAAAGCTTTTACCTACTAGGGAAAAACTATTTTATCATGATCACATATTCTCTACTGGAGTATTTATTATATTCTCTTTGGAGACCCCATTCTAGTGGTGCTTCCCTTCCTGAAGTAGAATGTTCTCCTTTTTCCTCTAATTCCAAGCTCTCCATATTAAATCCCATGGTGGTAATATTTTATTGTGTAATTTTTCCCATGATTGATCAATGTCGTAAGCGTGTAGCTTGTACTCTCAAATTGGGTACATTTAAAGTGTGTCCCTTACATTTATGGATTATATCTTTCCCAATTCCCCTTGTCTTTGGGGCCTATTAGACCTATAATTATATTTTGATAATTGATGATAATAATGTGTGCAATCATTAGCTTGTTTGGATTTGATCTATTCATTGGGTTAATCTCTCACTTTCTCTCTCTTTATGAGAGTCCATTCTAGTATGTCCTCTCGAGGGTGAATCATGGGTCTATTCTAATTTCTTCTTGACAAATATTTTATTTGAAAATATGTTTTTTTATCTGAATGTCTCACTACACCTTCTCAAATAGGGGCAAAATGTAGACATCTAATTTCTAACACCATTTGTGTTGAAATTGTCAATCTTACTCGAATTGCACTCAAATGCACATTTTAGATCAAAATACATAAAATTCCCTAAATGGTTTGAACTTATCACTTACAAGTTATACTTTAGGTCAAAGTATCCCTAAATAGGGAAATGCATTTTATGGGCTAGCTAACTTTGATTAGATCATTTCAAGTCAAAATGACAATTTTGCCATTTAGTGCTCTAGATCACTCTTTTCTTCTAATTCATTGGTACATGTCATGTACCTTTATTATTTGGTTTTGGCAACATCATAAATGGGAATATAGCTCTAATACATCTAAAATCACCTTCCATTTCCTCTCCAATCAAATTATGACCCAGTAATATGATGTTTTGACCATTTTGATTAATTGAGGGCCAATTTTCAAATAATTACATAAATGTTGATTAACCTTGTTTAAGGATAATTAATCCAAATCAAGAGATTAAGTGGATTTTACATGAGAGTTGTTAAATATTTATTTTTGAAAATTGATTCCTATTAACTACATCCTCAGGTGACATCATTTCTTGTGAAGACATCCCTAGGCCATAAATGCCACAAATATCAGGATTATGGGTCACCCATGCCTAGTTAATGCCTCCCATTCCTCTTCAATGATCCTTATTCTAAGGTCATGATGAAGATAATTATGGATTTAATTCTAAATATTAGGTTTATCCATAGCCACACATCTCAAGCTTGAGATGGATGGTCATGGTTGATCTTAACCAATCTCATAAATATATAAATAGAGAGGCCATGGACATGAATTTTAAGCTTGAATATTACAAAGTTATAATGTTAAATTATTTACACAATCCTTTGTATTTGATTATTGATTTTTTTGGTAAGCTTCATTGATATGCTAGTTTAATTATTTAGAATCATGAGCCTAAGTTTTTATGGAGTGTTCTTGAGACATTAGAGGAGTTTACCACCATTGTTGACAAAGACAAAGATGCTTGATCAAGGGAGAACATGTTTTTGAGCCACATGGGTATGGTGAATCCATTTTGGAAGGTAATATGATGTTTTCTTTCTTTAATTTGTTTGTTTTTATCTTCTTTAATTCCCATAGGAATAGAAAGGCTTAGTTAGTTAGTTCTTTATGCATTTTACATGATTTATGGACTAATGTTTGGCTAACTTGATTTGTAATCCTTTATAAAAAATGATGATCCCATAAGATGGAAGAGGGATGAGGTTCCGAGATAGAATATAAGAGGGAAGGAGGTGGCATGGTTATAGTTTTAAGTGGGATTTTTGGTAGTTTCACCTTCTTGGTTGGTTTGTTTAAGGTTTTCTTTGTTGGAATAAATGGGTTTAAATCCAACTTCAAAGATATGTAGATGAGGGTAAGAGTAAGGAGTATTACTAGGTTCATGATGGATTTGATTAAAGAGGTGTAAGGTGATTTGATAATTTGGGATGGAGATGGTTTGGATGGTTCTTGCATATTTTTGGAGGGAGATGTGTTTGATGAAGGGGTTGAAGTGATGATAGGTTTAATGGTGGATAAATGTGAGGTTTAAGGTTCATGTTTGTTTTGATAGGGGAGTCCAAGATTGTGCCAAAATGTGGCTTAATCCATATTGGGTTGAAAAGAGAATTCTAGGCTTTGGACCAATCTAGAAAAGAATTCATAGATTGGTTTGGTTCATTGGGCATCAGATTCAAAGATTAGGCCCATAAGTTGAGGTGAGGGAATGGTTTCTTCACCCTTGTCTTTGATTAGGGTTTCCAATATTTGTGAATAAGTTTCCTCCATAAAAGGAGTAGATAATGTGATCTCTTCTCGTGGAATTCTTTCCAAAGAGAGAGCGGGTGATTCCATTATGGGGGAGGAAGGTATGATGGTGATTATTATCTCTTTTGGTATTTCTATCAAAGCATAGGTATGTAAGTCCATTATCCCATCAAGTGAATGAAAAGGGGTGGTCACGTCCTTTTTTTGGGTGTCCATAGGAAGAGGGTGATTCCACGATTTCAATAAGTGGAGTAGAGGAAGAGGTGGTTAAGACAATGGTTTCCTAAATGATACATTCATTGATAATAACATTGATCATATGGGCCTCATGATCATGAGATGATTCTGGTTTATTGTCAACATGGTTAGTAGAAGGGGCATGATAGGGAAAAGGTTGTCAAAAGATGTCAAGTAATTGATTTGGGGGTGCATTGGGATTATCTAATGAAAGTTATCCTTTATCAATCAAGTTTTGGACAATGGTTCTGAAGGTGTTACACCTACTAATGTCATGTCCAATGATGTGGTGAAAATAACATAGATCATTTTCATTATACCAATTGGGCACAATGTGAGAATCATCCAATTAGAGAGGACGTTTGATAGGGGGGATATTAATGATGTTGGATTTAATTAACTTGTCCAAAAATGAAGAATATGACTCCCCTAATAGAGTGTATTATTTAGGGGTAGACTAATTTTGATTATGGTTGGGTTGGTTGACAACTAGAGGTGGGACTATTTTGAGGATAACCATGTTTGCAATTGCCTTTGGTTTAGTATTGGGGTAGTTAGATTGGTTAGTAGTTTTAGATGGGGAAGGGTCATTGGATTTAAAATTAGAGTTTTTCTTCTTAGTTTTAACCTCCCCTCATCTATGGCTCTAATTTTTAGTTTGTGTGCCATGGTAAAATCCTTGTCAAAGGTTCTAAAAGTTTAAACCTATACAGTAGGGGCAATGTGTTTGGATGAAGCCTAAGAGAAACATTTGATCAACTTAGGTTGGGGTAGAGAAAAAAGAGTTGGTTGATAATACTTCTCCATCAAGCTACAAAATTGGTAGTTAATTTGTCATCAAATTTCCTGATGGAGTAGAGGTCAGTAATAGAGACCTTATTAGATATATTGATTGAGACATTGTGTAAAAAGGTTTGGGAAAGTTAGGAAAATTAAAAGATGGAGTGCTTGGTGAGAGCACTATACCAATCCAATGTTAGTCTAGATAAATACATAGGAAAGGTGTGAAGGAGAAGAGCATCATCATAGGCAATCAAGTAACAAGAATGCCAAAATGCTCTTAGGTGTTGTTGATGGTCCTCCTTGCTTTGGAATCTGGAAAATTTGGGTAGTTTATATTTAGGAGAGTAAGGTTGGATAGTGATGGATGGGTGAATAGGTTCATTACATATTTGGCCATAAGAGAAGAGATTATGAGCCTGAGAGATAGATGACTCTAGGTTGGTCATTTTGACCATCAACATTTTAACCAAATCTATTTGGGGTTGGGAAGCTCCATAATTATATGGTAAAACTTTTTGAGGTTAGGTAGATGCAATATATGGATAACTGATAGAAGCTTGAGAGGATTCCACAAATTGATATGTGTTCATGAGGGTTGGGATGATGTCATATAAGTGTTAATGGGCACAAAAGTTTTGGTGAAAGATGAAGTTATGTATCCTTATGGATTAAGAACATAGTGTGGGTAGGGTGTCATATATATTTGTTGAGGAGTTGATGTGGGTTGGTTGGGAGGCATGATAAAATTGGTAGATTGGAGAATCTATATGGATTGGGTTGGAAGTGTGGTATGGTTAGTTAGTTTGGGGTGAGTGGTAACCCTAGTATTAATATGTGGAAGGGTGGAAGGTATAGAAAGCACCACACTTTGAAGTGGGGTGCAAATTGGTAAATTAGTAGTGATGAGGGGAATAGTGGAAATATGGGTAGAAGGTATCCCCATAGTGGATTGGGTTTAGGTAACTAAAGTTAAGGTTGTCATTATGTTAGAGGAGTTATTGGTTGGTGTAGGGGGTGTTTGGTTATTTTATTGCATTTAGGTAGAGGTAATAGGTGGATTATTAGTAGAGGAAGATGTTTGAGTGGTCATAGGTTGGGTAGCAATAATTATAACCATAAGATGGGGAGGCATCCCATAAGATGGATCAATATGACGAATCAAAGTAGAAGGGGTGTAGTGAGATAGGGTGTTGAGGTAATGTTGGAGGGCCATGGGGTTGTTATCAAATAAGGTGGAAAAATATGCATCACCTTAGGAAACTATCTGAGGCATGGTAGAGGGGTAGAAGGATGGGGAGAACCCTCAATATCCAAGGTATACTCTATGGAGGAGGAAGAAGAAGAAGGTGGTTTTTGGTTGGTTTGATTTCTCAATTGTTGTCTATTGAAAACCATATAAGAAATAGAAATAAATAAAGGAAATATCATAACTCAAACACAAATCAAACAAAATAAAAATATCTCAAAGTAATCAAACATAGACTAGAGTGAATTTAAAATCTTAGGATATTTTTTATCTCATGTTTGGCTTATGACTTAGTTAGAAAGTGTGAAGAAGAAGTTGGTTTGTAGAATAGGTACTACAATGAAGTATATGGTTGGTTTTATGTGTTTAAGGATCTCAAAAGGATTTATATTGGAAAACAATACATAGATTGGTATTGGTTCCTACCCCCTCACTTCACACACCATAGCGATAAGGGTGTCAAGTGTTTAGCTAGTATATTCTAATTTTCAAAGTTTAAACTCAACCAGAGAGATAAATTTTGGTTCTCTTCTTGGTAATGACCTCTAAATAAGATAGCCAAAGGTTGAATGTGATCCGTTAGGAGTTGAAACCCTAGTCGGGCCTTATGTCAATTTTTTTGATGTTTAATTTATTTAAGTGGTTTGGTATAGTGTGTGATAAAGAAGTGAAGCTATGATTGATTAATTTACTTTTAATTTAACTAAATGAGCTAAATATGCAAGAAATATATATATGCAAGGTTTATTTTATACCCAACATAAATTTTTATTTATTTATATGAGTATAGAATAAAGAATAAATGGTCACCTAGATGCTACTAGGTCCCACTACGCATGCCAAAATGTTTATCTCAATTTATACCTATTTCTATTTAAAGAAGCAAACAAATAGTAATAAGGGTGTGGTAGAAGAACCTATTTATTTATGCATGTATGATATAGATGATCATGAAGAGCTCATATTTGTCTTGGTAAGAATGACTTGTAGATAATAAATCACTCATGTAAAGGGGTTGTTACATAGATAGAAAGGTGGATTGCCTAGCATGAGATAGATCCAAGAAACATGAGCTTACTAGGAGGCTATCAATCCACACTTTTATAATTGGTAAACTAAAATAAATAAAGATAAGATACTTGCATCAAATGATAGAAAGTATTGAAAGAGAATACAAGAAGAAATGAATGATTGATAAATAAAATAGATTAATTTAATCAAATGAAAAGTTAATACTAATGCTAAATAGGTTAGGTTAGGTTTAGATTATAGGTGATGTCTCTATGAATAGTGTCATGTCCCCTTTTTAGTTGACATGTGTAGAGTAGATGATTAGCCTATTATGCAACCCTCGTAGGTTGATGGGATGGATAGAGGGTCTTGATGGAGCTGGGCTTGGCTTTCGTTTGGGCTCTTTTGGACATGAATTAAAAGAGATATTAATATTTGATTGATTTAATCAAATATTAATTATTTGGTCCAAATTTAATTAATTATTAATTAATTATTAATTATTAATTAATTATTAATTATTTATTATTGGGTCTAATTTTAGGATCCTCATTCTAATTTAAGAATTGGTCTAATTTTAAGACCCTAGTTCTAAATTAAGGAAGCCCTAAGTCTAATTTAAGGGAATCTAATTTTAGCAAGCACACCTTTGGAAGGGTATAAGAGTCTCTCATGGGAGAGAGTTTGTATTCATGACTATTATTGATATTGATTCTTGTTAAGAAATTCTTCTGTGAAGACTAAGCCAAGGGTTCTAGGATTCCATTGCAGTGGAGAATGTCAACTCTTCATTGTGTGCAATTTAGAGGTTGTGAAAGATCAGCCGATCTATTGACAAATTGAGAGATAACTTCACCCAGAAGTTATCATAGTATTACAGGTATTTGAGAGATAACTTCACTCAAAAGCTATCACAAGGGTTTACAGGTATTTTCATTATTTTTGGGTTTTGATTCAAGAATTATCCAGATATAGATCTTTTGTATTAGTCCATAATTCTATAGATCAGGATCAAGCATACAAGGTGTGCTATATCAGCGGCCGTACGAATTCCGTATAGATCCATGAAAATCCATACGCATCAACAGAAAGTTCAGGTACCGACATCGGCAAACAGATACTTACAAAGACCGACATCGGTCGACATATCACTGACATCAGCGAGATAACGACTACATATCGACCGACGACGGCAACATAACCAACGTTGGTGACTGTGTTTTTACACAGTAGGCCAAGACATACCAGAATCAGATTTCTTTCCCAATTTGCAGAATATTTAGGCTATTCAAGCCATACTTTTCAATATTCTTTGTATACTTGATAGAGGATCTCTATTGTAAGCTTATGAGAAAATAAATAAGATTTTATACTATGATTTATTTATCTAATTGAAGATATTTTGCAAAAATTTAGATAAGCAATTCAGAGCTTTTGTTTTGATATTCGAAGGGATATTACAGTGGTATCAGAGCTAAATCCTGCCATCCTGAGGGTTTGAAAATCTTATGCAACCATAAGAGTTGGGACCACACAAGTATAACACATGTAGTAGAGCTTTGCTTGAAGGTACCCAGTTGTTAGAATAGTAGCGGATTATCATGAGTGACAGGCGTGAGGGTAGCCCACCCAGGGGCCATCGACATAATGATGATCCAAGTACTAGAGAAACTTACTGTGAGATGACACAGGCATTACAGGCACTAACTACTATGATAAGGAGGATGAACCCACTTGATAGACAGAATGGGGACCAAGGTGATAACAGAGATGTTACGGTTAATTAGAGACCCCAACAGGGCCACTCCAGAACAGCAGATAGACCTACACATCTTATGTTTGTTTGAGAGGAACCAGAATTTCCAGTAGAAGAGGAGATAGGAGATTCCTCATTTACATATGTCTACTTGGCTGTAGATGATGAGTGAAATTTATTACCTCCTCATGTTCGAGAGAGGATGACCTTTGATCATTTTGTTAATCTGAGGAGAGAGCACTACAGATTGGCTAGACAAGACAGGAGACCTACACATCAGAACAATGATCTTAAGCATGCTACAAGTAGGCTCACACTCACGATGTTTGACGGTAGTGGTAAGGTCACATCACAGGCCTGGGTTAGTAAGTTGGACACCTTTCTCACATTGCGTCTGATGGCTGAGGAAGATGCTATCAGATATGCGACACTACATCTTAAAGGAGTAGCTCATGATTGGTGGCACCATGAGATGGTGACACTCCATCATGATCGAATCACATCTTATTAGGAGTTTGTGGATAGGCTGGTAGAGCGTTTTGATAGGAGAGATCTAGAGTCCTATTTCTGAGAGTTGGCACAGTTGTGCCAAAGCGGCAGTCGAGAGTCTTACATTGGTGACTTCCAGAAGTTATCAGTTATGGTTCCTGACATTTCAGAGAGGTGACTAGTAGTACTCTTCATGGAGGGATTAACAGAACCATTGAAAGGTTGGATCAAAGGCTTTGATCCTCCTTCATTATAGGAAGCTATGAAGAAGGTGCGCAGTATGGAGATGGTAGCCCCATCAAGTAGATCTAACTCCAGAGGTACTTCTTCATCTAGAGACCATAAGCACTCAAATGGGGATACAGAGAGACCAGATTTTAACATAGATAAATTTGGGGTTAAAAATGATTCAAAAGCTAATCTAGCAGCACCACCTTTGGATCATGAGGTGCTTAATTATCTACGTAGGAAGAAGCTTTGCTTCTACTGCAAAGGTCCATATGATATCCATCACGATTGCCCTTTGAGGCCTAAGGGCAAAGCAAATCATGTGATGTGGGCATATTATGAGGATGTGGAATCAGAAGATTCCAAATAGTAGGATAGTTTTGAGGAGGCAGAGGCTTTAGAGCCTAAGGCAGAGGCAGATTTAGAGTTTCATATACAGGAGGCACGCCTATCCAGCATTCAGTCGGATGAGTCATTCAGACTCCATGGAGTTTTGGCAGGGCAGAAGGTCACCACCCTTCTTGATACAAGAGCCACACATAATTTCATAGATGCTAGATTTGTGGCAGAGCGTGGGCTCACTACCAAATATTTTGAGGGCATTATATTTAAGGTAGCCGATGGTCACACTCTTAGGTGTGAGCGTATGATTAGAGACCTCCCATTGCGCTTGAACAACTATGAGTTCAAGGCTAATTATTTTGTAGTGAACATGGGGGACATAGAATTAGTCTTGGGTATGAAGTGGCTTCATTCATTTGAGGAAGTTACTCTTCATCTCAAAGATATGGAGGTTCATTTTGAGGTTGATGGGAAAACACATATTCTTAAGGCAATACGGGGCAGCAGCTTCAAACATATGTTTTTTCATCGGATGGAGATGCCTATACTACATGACATGATAGAGTGCGATGATGAGTGCACATTGGCACCAAAACAGGAGAGATATGAGGATGAGCTTTATCTTGAGGTGAGTTCAATTCAAGAGTTAGCACATGTGGTAGAGTCTCAGCTTTCTTTTACAGGTGGGTCACATGTTGATGATGATATGTGTACAGGAGACAGAGGTGATGTGACGCCATTAGATGAGAGTGGTGATGGACAAGGCCTAGATTTTGTGTTGGTTGATAGCACTATAGATCGAGACTTCATTTGGGATCCAGGTGGATTGATTGGTCTATCATTCAGCAATTTCTTGAGGGCAAGCAATTTCAGGAGGGGCGGATTGTCATGTCCCCTTTTTAGTTGACATGTGCAGAGTAGATGATTAGCCTATTATGCAACCCTCGTAGGCTGATGGGATGGATAGAGGGTCTTGATGGAGCTGGGCTTGGCTTTTGTTTGGGCTCTTTCAGACATGAATTAAAAGAGATATTAATATTTGATTGATTTAATCAAATATTAATTATTTGGTCCAAATTTAATTAATTATTAATTAATAATTAATTATTAATTAATTAAATATTTTTGGGTCTAATTTTAGGATCCTCATTCTAATTTAAGAATTGGTCTAATTTTAAGACCCTAGTTCTAAATTAAGGAAGCCCTAAGTCTAATTTAAGGGAATCTAATTTTAGCAAGCACACCTTTGGAAGGGTATAAGAGTCTCTCATGGGAGAGAGTTTGTATTCATGACTATTATTGATATTGATTCTTGTTAAGAAATTCTTCTGTGAAGACTGAGCCAAGGGTTCCAGGATTCCATTGCAGTGGAGAATGTCAACTCTTCATTGTGTGCAATTTAGAGGTTGTGAAAGATCAGCCGATTTATTGCCAAATTGAGAGATAACTTCACCCAGAAGTTATCATAGTATTATAGGTATTTGAGAGATAACTTCACTCAGAAGCTATCACAAGGGTTTACAGGTATTTTCATTATTTTTGGGTTTTGATTCAATAATTATCTAGATATAGATCTTTTGTATTAGCCCATAATTCTACAGATCAGGATCAAGCATATAGGGTGTGATATATCAACGGTTGTATGAATTCTGTACAGATCCGTGAAAATCCATATGCATCAACAGAAAGTTTAGGTATCGACATCGATGAACAGATACTTATAGAGACTAACATCAGTCGACATATCACCGACATCGGTGAGATAACGACTACAGATCGACTGACGATGGCAACATAACCGACGTCGGTGACTGTGTTTTTACACAGCAGGCCGAGATGTACTAGAATCAGATTTCTTTCCCAGTTTGTGGAATATTTAGGCTATTCAGGCCGTACTTTTCAATATTCTTTATATACTTGACAAAGGATCTCTATTTTAAGCTTATGAGAAAATAAATAAGAGTTTATACTGTGATTTATTTATCTAATTGAAAATATTTTGCAGAAATTTAGATAAGCAATTCAGAGCTTTTGTTTTGATATTCGAAGGGATATTACAAATAGGTAGGGACATAGAAAGTGGGATTTGGCTGAGGGTAAGAAGGTAGAAATAACATGATGTTATTTCTTACCATAGTGACCATCAGTGGTCAGGGTGACCATTGATGGTTGGGTAACCATCGATGGTTGGAGGTGACCATTGATGGTCAGGGTGACCATTGATGGTTCCTATGGGTTTTAAAGGAGTTTAAGAAAACGCTAAAAAATGGGTTAGTAAGTGGTTTGGGTTCTTGGTTAAGGTCTGGGGGTTAGGAGATAAGATACAAAAAGGTCTAATTCATTTAGGGAAGTCACAAACCAAACAAAACCTAAAATTCAAAATGTACCTAGTTTATTGCTTGATGGTTGATTAATGATGTTGAAGAAATTTTGGTAGAGTAATGGTACTTTGCCTCAAGATAAATTTTGGTAGAGGTTTGGGTCTTTATTGTAGTTGATGAATTTCTCAAAAGAAGACTTGCTAGTTGATAACTTGATTACCTATGTGTTAGAATGTTTGATATGGATCCCTATTCACCTCCTACACCCCTCCTTTTATAACCAAATTAAGATGGAGGTAAAAGGTTTCATAAGAGGTTTGGTAGGTTGTTGTAATGTGTTAGCTTATTATATGTATTAAAATTTGATGTGTTAGCTTTCACATAGCTTGAGTTCTCTTTGGATAGATGGCGAAGAGACTCGATCATTAATGGTTAGGGTGACTGTCAATGATTAAGGTGACCATTGATGGTCAACTGTCAAAGGTTAAGTGGTGTAAAAGGGTGGGTTTGATCAGTTGGTCAAATTGACCATGGTTATGCTTGATTAGGTATCAAAGGTTCAAATTAGTCCTAAGGGGGTCCTAAGGTAGTCAATGGGTGTTTTGACATTAAGAACTATAGTGCATGGAATTCTAGTGTCTACACAAATCTCCTCTTAAAATCAATAGTCCCAAGGAAACTTTACAATCCTTTCTTATGGATAGGTAGTGCCATGTAGATATAACACTAACTCTTTTGAGGTCTACCACATGACCTTCCTTTGACACTATGTGCCCCAATAGTTTCCCTTCATGGACTATAAAAATGCACTTATTTGGGATTAAATAAAACCCATATTATCTACACCATTTGAATTTTTTTCTAAGGTGGTATAAATGTGATATAGCATGATTTGAGTAGACAGTGATATCATCCAAATAAACTAGGATAATTTCATTTATTAGACCTCTAAATGACATATCTATGGCTCTTTAAAATGTTACTCCAGCATTGGTCAAACTAAAAGGCATCTTTTTTAATGTGTGCATGCCCCATTTTGTGGTGAAGGTAATTTTTTATAGGTCTAAATCTTGTACCAAGATTTGGTTATAGCTAGAATAACTGTCTAGAAGGGGAAACCTTTCAGATCTATCTACAATTCATAAAATTTGCTCCATAGGTAGGAAAGGATAGTGATCCTTTAAAGATGCCTTATTCAAGTCTCTAAAATCTACACACAGTTTGATTTCACCATTTTTATTTTTGATAGGGACTAGATTGGTAACCTAAAATGAGTTCTTGATTAGAAAAATTATATTTACTTCTATAAATTTAAATATTTTGTTTTTAATTAGGGGTTCAATCTTTGGATGAATGGGCCTTTAATTTTATCAAATAGGATTATTTTTTGAATCCAAATCTATTATATGTTGGGCTAAACTAGGGTCAAATGCTCTTAGATAGAGATAACTCAAATAAAAATTATCATCAAATTCTTGGTATAATTCAATAAATTTTTATTTCTTGGATTGCATACCTTTTTAAGCTTTAGGATTTTGCCTTCAAAAATGACTACCGGCTTGTAGTCTACTTTATTGACTAAAATATTCTTTTTCTCACCTTTCAGTTGGTCATCTAATTGAGGATGTTCTCTAATTTAACAAGACCCATAGCTAGCTTGGTTTTCTTTCACTGGATGATCTAATCTTCATATTGATCCTAGATTTTAGACTAGTTTCTAACTAAAAGTTTAGCTTCTTCTCTCAAAAAGTTTATATTTTGCTGATCATTATCAAAGACTTGCCAATTAGTGACATTTTTAGGAATAGATAGTATTACCACCAATTTTACATGTTGTCTATTTTCTTTTTTTATTTCATTAGGTAGGTTATATTGGGAGACCACTAAATCCATATGATCAACATCCTTATTTTATGATCTTGATACTATTTAAATATTTAGAGATTAAAAATATTTGAGTAGGTCCTATACCCTATGCTTATAAGTCATTAATAAATTGTTTTTAGTCACACTTGTATACCTTACTTGGTGAACAATCAGTTCAATATCACCAAATATACGTAGATATTCTATCCCTCTTTCTTTGGCTAGTTATAGTCCTTAGATTAGGGCCTCATATTTAGCTATGTTATTAGTGTAGCTAAGATAAATTTTGAAAGAATAAAAATAACTCTCTTTTTGGGGAAAGACCAAGTCAACACCTAAACCTACTCCATTTCTACTTCTTGAACCATCAAAAAATAATTTCCACATACCTTAAAGATATTCAACTGGTTTTAAGATATTAGGAATGATTGCATCATTCTCATGAATGCAATATGTGCCCAACCCAATTTATTCTACATGGTCATAGGGATAAAACTACAAGGTTGATCCCCATTCATCTAAGAGAATGTCTAGAATATATTCTATAGTATTTGCATCCTCATGATCAATTTATTCTTCTTGATCTTATAACATGTAGTTCATGTTCATAAGAGGATGGATGTATGGTTCAATAGGATCCTTAGCTATTGGCTAAACTCTTATTGTCACTCTTGTCCCATACCTAGTTCTAAGAAACATGTGTGATCAATCTACAAAAAAATATCTTCCCATTTTCATTGTAAAATCTCATGAAAGGAAAATGGCAAATAAGGGGGAAGGTCAATTACTAAGATATCTTAAGTGATTGATAGAATTAGATAAGTATGGATAGTGAGATTTAAACCCTTTTATTATTCATAATCTCTGAATAATAATCCCATCCAACTAACCATTCCCTTATTCATGAGTGTATTTTTTATACCAAGAGCATCTGCTATCTTATTGGGCATAACGAAACTACTAGCCTTTGAATCTACCATGGAATTATGAACTAGATTCTTCCCAACTGTTAATGAGAGATAGAAAGGAGGTGGTTTACCACTTTTATCCATATTATCTTTAGTTTGTGGCTAACATAAATTAATTATAGTATTAGGCCCCTTAGCTAGAGTCTTATCTATTATTTGAAAGTTCTTTAAAGCTTCTTGTAGTATATCTCTTTGTGTCAGTATAGATAGCGCATCTCATATGGTGACATTAAAACTAGTCTTTTTCATTTTCTCAAGAATGCTAAAAGGAATACTACCAAATTTTGGCTACATATTTATTGGAGCAGTGTCTTATTTCAAAATATTTAGAGTAGGTACTCTCACTTTGGGCTAATTGGTAGGTAAAAAGAATGGCCTTTGTACTATCTTGTTCTTTGTAGGTTTTGGTATAACCTTAGAAATTAAAGCTTATTCAATTCTAAGGGGTTGGTCACTCTTGATTTATTTTTTCTTTGATCATGTATTTGTTGTCACTATGCCTCCACCATTGAAAAATGCATCCTCTTGATTTAATCCACAAAAGTCTTCTTCTTGATAGTTTATAAGAGTATCTTCTCCTTGGGCAGGTTCTTGTGTGTCTATTTGTTGGGAAATGGAATCTTCTTGTTGTCTTCATGTAATTTTCATTCCTTATACCATCAAGGCTTAACTGATGATGCCATTAGGGTAATTATTCTAATTATGTGGCTATGAATAGGGATAACACCACTCATAGTCTTGAACCAAGTTGTTTTGAATAGGTACAATGTCTATGAAAGTACTTGGTATAGGTAAAGCATGAACATTTAGGGGATTTAGTTGTCAATTTTGACCTTACAGTTATTGATTACCTTGGTACTATTGTCTATTTCCATGATATAGTTACTTATTAGACTAATATGTTGGGTTAGGCTATTGATAAGGTTTATAATTCTAAATTTTTTGCCTATTCATAGCTACTAACTCATTGCTAAAACTCTTGAGTAGTGATTTGACCTCATGTAATTCATCCATGGGAGTGGGGGTCAAAGTTGATGCCTTGATTATAGTGGGAATTGGAGCAATTACATGTAGTATAGGATCTATTTCTGTAAATAAAGGAATTATGGTCTTGGGGTAATTTTCCCAACTTGAATCAAATAATTCTCTACCCTTATCATAATTTCATAAGTGGTAGGAAGTGTGGTGACATCCATAGATTGAATCATAATGGCTATATCACTATTTAGGGATATCAATTAATATAGGATAGTATTCTCTACAGTTGGATTTATGAGTGCCAAAATTCTATTCCATGTCTTTTGTAAATGGAAATTGAAGTCGGTCATGAGCTCATGAGGAACCCATTAAATGGAAGTCAATTATTTAACCAAGGAAAGGTGGTCAGTCTTATCCTTGAATTTAGAACATATAATAGAACCTAAATCATCCTAATCCCAAATAGAGTTGGGGGCAAGACTTGTGTACCACTACAAAATTTTAACCTTAAGGGAGGAAACCTAAGAGCCTAATTACAAATTTTTTTTGTACCAAATTATGGATAGTGCATAGATTGGAAATATCTTGTATGTGTTCCATATGAGTAGTGGAAGTTTTCTTAGTGAATTATGGTAGGATTTTTAAGGCCGAGTTGGGTATATCATCATATTGGGTTAACTAAAAAGGGTTAGCCCCATTGAAGGCTAATTTTTTTTTATCCATTGTAGGAAGAATAAAACTAATAGGATTAAGATTAATTTCAAGAGACATGAATAAACTTTTTGGATATACTTTATAATGAGGTAAAACTAATGTTGATCTCTTTTTAAGAAAAAATGACAATTCTAAAAAATCAGCTTTCTTACCTTTTTTAGTTGATCTCATTTGTTAGCTTGGCATTCATAACCCTTGAAATCCTAAAACTCTAAACTAGTAGAGTTTACAGGTGCCTTTAGAATGTGTTCAAAGCTGATGAAATGCTTGCATAAAATAATACTAACTTTTTCATAATTTTTTGGGTCCCATTGGGCATGCTAAAAACTATTATCACGTAAGTTTTTCATGGGTTCTAATGTGGAATATCTTTCCATGCTACACCTAATGATATAATGGGAAAACATCTAAGCCATGGGACTTTGACAAATTTAGGTTAACCTCTAGAGAAGGTTGGATTCCTTTCACTATATCTGATACAACTAGTAGAATACCAATTCTATGGAAATTATACTCTTTTAGTGTCTTTCTCTCCTAAACTAAAATATTTGATAGGGAAAATGAAAAGAATAAAACTTTATGAAACATAAAATGGTGATTTCAATAGATATCTTAATGGGTCTTAATGATTTCTTGATAAAAATAATAGAATATAAAATTATATTGAAATAGATTCAACACAAACTCATACAAATGAGAAACTAGAGGCAATATTTAGTCATTCTCACAAAATGGAAAGGAGTTATTTATTTTAATCAATAAATATGTTTATAAGGGAAAAATACCAAAAATGAATTTATTATGATTGGAATAAGAAACAAAATTTCCACAAATATTTGAATAACTAACATACATATGGATTTATTAGACAAGAAAGAAAAATCTTCAATTTATTTATGTCCCAAAGGTTACATATTGTATAAAATACATTAGAAATGTAGAAATTATATCCTATAATAGTAAAAATATGTATTGGTCTATGGGTTCTACCCATTTTTATACAAAATACCTTATATATGAGATGTAGTTGTCAAAACATAAATTCTTAATAAGAAAAACAATGCAGATCTAGAATATTCATGTAAAAAAGGGGTGAGCTCTTCTAATATAACATCGTGGACTTGTATAATATTTATAAAATGTCATGCAAGAGATGGGAATGATCCTTGGCATAGGATGGCATGGCATGGCATGGCTAAAACTTGAAGATCTTCATGTGATGCTTCTTCATCTTCAATAGATAAAAGTAGCTCTTCATACAAAATGGGTGGCACCGAAATAGAACTTGACTTATTAGAAGTTAACTTTAAATAAATCCAAGTTTCTTTTCATGAAAAACCCTCACTTAAAAAACAAAAGTTATACTTTTACAACCTCAAGTCATATCACTTTGTCAAAATGAATTTTGCAATTTGTAACTCATGATTTTACACTTTTAATAATTTACACTTGTCAAAATGGAAAGTGTAATTTGTAATCATGATTTTTACAACTTTCACATTATCAAAAATATAAAGTGTAAAATATGGTTTCTCTTTCTCAAAATAGTTATAAAAAAAATGCACCTATACAGTTACAACTTTCAATGGTTTTACAAAATAAAATTACAAATGACATTACAACATTTTAAAATATTCAACAAAAAGTTAATCGACATTTATAATATTTTTATATTTATTATCCTTCTTGGTCTATAATTTTTCAACATATGCATCAAAATATTTGAAAACTTCTTATACCTACTCCTCATCTAGTCTATATGAGTAAATGTGAGAAGATACACAATCTACTTGAACACCAAAAAAAATTCTTCTTAAAGTGCTTATTCCCTGCATCTCAATTCTTATCTTAGCCATTGTATATTTCATTAGACATATCACAATACTAGTTATATGTGGACCCAAGGTGGCCAACACATTAATATTTATCGTGAGTAAGGCCACTCATTTACAAGTGATGGATGCCATAGTTGATTGATTAGATAGATGATTGAGATTCAATCACGAAGGACACATGGTCTAAAATTTACATGATGGAATAGATGAGAACAAAAAGTTTCATATAGATAATCCATGGTCTAATGTGGCTTACCCTAGGACCAATGATAGGAATCTCACACATTAGGGAAGTACACTATTAAAATGCACAAAATCTAGACTAATTATAAGGATAATGATCCACTATTACATACATAATGGTATGATGATCATGATGATGGGGACTTATTTGAGTTCAAAGAGATCCAATATCCAAAATTGGATGACCTCCTACCTAATCCACAATTTTATTATCCACATCCCATGGATATTCTCTTGGCTCTATAGAGACATTTCACTTTGGTTGTACACTACCTCATTTATTTCTAGTATTTACTTAGACATTCTTTCCTTTTTATGTTACTTGTACATATCATATAGTTTCATTTTTATGTTACTTATACATAGATTATTTTTAGAAAGCATAAACAAAAATATTATTTCAAAAATGCAAAAACATTCAAATATTTTTTTACTCAAAAAACATAAAATTATAGATTGTATGCATTGCCATGTTTACACTTATTATATTTTCCAAACACTACATATGCTAGTTATCTTACTATAGTCAGTTTTATCATACATATTTGATTAACTTATTATTTTCAAGTGCTTTCAGATTGCTATAGGACTTAGGTCCACTACAATAATCCATATTTACTATTATCTACCCATTGGGGCATCTAAATAGATACACAAGTTATTCATTTGACACATTCACCCATTTTGGGGTACCCTATACATATTTTTGATTACTAGGTTATATATTTATAAAATATACATCATATATTTAACATTGTTATATATTGATATTGATCACGTTATACTCATTAATATTTTTGTTGGATACTACTACTTTAGACTCAGTATATGTACATCTTAGATCTTAAATAGATTTGTATTAAATGTTCATGCATACTTTCATTTCCAATTTTCCTAGTTTAGAAATGATTATATCTCTATGATTCTTCTATTTAAGGTCATTTGAATATGCCATTACTCTTTAGCTCCATACCATATATTTTCATATTATGCATGATTTTGACATGTTCCCATATCCTTATGGGTGCCTTCCTGAATGTGTGTATAGACATTTGAACATGTCATTCTATGTGGCTCTAATCCAACTTGCTTGTTTTTTGTGCATGTGGACATTTGAACATGTCCTTGTATGTCTTGATTTATTAGATTTATTAACTTGTGTCCATGTCCCTTGTATGGTGTCCCCTTGGCCTACTTTGCATGCCTCATGTGTGTCATAGCCATCATACTTGTCTCATGCTTATAACACACTCCAATTTTATATGCCATAAGGGACCTCATGCATGTCCCCTTCCTAATTGGGTGCCATGATGGACATCATGACCCATACCCATAGTTAGCTACTCATTTATAACTTATATTCATTGTTACATATAGTATTATATCTATCTTGATAGCCTTGTGAATGCTAGATAGAACATACTTCACATAATTACAAACTTATGCTCAGATTTTTTTTCATTTTGATGTTATTTATGCACATTATATTGGATTATTATGTAGATATCATATGTGCTCTAGCTAACACACATATTGTAGAGATTTTTATTTTGAGGAAAGTTATTACACAAGGTTTAACAACTCCCTTAAAAAAGGGGGAACTCATAGGGATTTTCCATAAAGATAAAGATCTCATACTACATTCACAATACATTTTTAGCACAAGATCAGATTATAGAAATTAGACGTAGGTAAACACAATGGGAAATAGTTACACAAAAACCATAGCAATTATACATAGTTACCTAAATTTGGACACTAACACCACATGGTACTAGTGTCCAAGATATGGTGCTACTATCTAGGATATATAACTACTTTATAATAGCCTCACCTTTAGAAAGATATTGATTGGATAGAAAAGTATAGTAGCCATAGTCCAAGTTTTCACAAGTTTAGTTATATATTTACTAGTTTAGTTGAGATTCATACTAGCTTTCTCATATTGGGGGCATCATGCATGGCATGACAATTCCCATTTTTAGTTCATATACTCAAATATAGATTATTATAACCTAGTCCAAAATCCACATGCATAGATATTATATTTATAGGCATATGTGTGGCACATTATTTCCATTTTCTCACTTACATAATAGTTGATCAACTAGAATGAGAAATTCCATGTCATTCTCTATGTTATATACATCAGACATCATATTTTAGGTTTAACACCAATTTCATGCCTTACTCCATCTATAGTGGTTTGCATTCCCAAGTGGTCCAGAGCTACCTAATATACGTAATTAGTTATATATCCAACATCTCTAGTTATATATATCTAATTAGACATTTCTAGTCATATCTCATATTTTTCACTTCATATGCATATACTACACATGGGTAGGTAATGATGGATTCATAGTCTATTTGAGTTTCTTAGTCATATACATGAAAGCGTTAGACACACCATCATTCTAATCCAAGTTATTCATAGGTCATGATATGCTAAGTAGGGATGGGAAATGATGGAGTCAAAACTAGATTAAGTTCATGAGCCACCCAAACATGAGGATTGAGAAATCCATTAACTTAGTCTAATATTTTCATCGATTGATCATTATCTACATGTACATACACATGTTATCAATAGGTTTATGCAATATTTCATGTACCTAATGATGTATATTCATTCCTTTCCACTCTCTTTACTTAGTTTTATCGCTTTACTTAGTTTCACTTCTTTACTTAGTTTTTTCTTTTCTTTTGATGTCTTAAGTAAGGACTAATCTATGCATGTTTTATTTTAAATAAACTCAATGGAACATGATTAGCATACTAATATCTAGACTCATGGTATTTACCTCCTAGGTAAGTCTAGGTATGCTTCTTTTTCCTGTATCCTAGTCATTTTTGTTTGATGCATTTCTAGAATAAAGGAGTGGGGGATTGGGGGAATGTAATCACCTAAAAATTATTATTGAGTGCTAAGAGTGATACTTGAGACCACATATCACTAAATTATCCCTATACATATATTAGGTCATATTTTCACACTTATCCAACCTTCGTATGACCCATAAGCATCTATAGTCATACCTAAAGAAGTCCTAGACCCTCATTCTTCCATCCTAGCCCTTCGTGCCTCAAGTTCTACCACCTATACACTACCATCATAAAAAATATGATAGCTCCACATGACTCTATTATCCCAATTTTAGAGCTATTATCCTCTCCCTCCTTTTTACATAAATGGATATCTTTTCAAATCTTAGACCTCCTAGGGTCATCTTAGAACTTTTTTAACACCCACACAAGCACTAAAATAGTATAAATACATGATTTTGAGCCCTTTATCCACTATATGGAAATAAAATTCAAATCACATATGAAAAATATAGAATATGTTATGCAAAATTAAGGTTATCAATCTCTATTCTACCCTACTTTTACATACTACCATCTAAAACATTCATAAGCTCAAATTACCTAGATTTCCAATGTCAATCACATTCAAATCACTCAAATTAACCATCATAATAGATTCACTTACACTTGCACTAGTACTTAAGTGGGGATAATTACATCAAGATTGATCCCTCTTCATAGTATTTGTAAGTAAGAAACTCTCATCACAATGGGGTGTTGAGTATGTCTAACCTACCCATTATCAAACACACTTTTTTGCTTGTATCATTCATATGCCCTAGCAACATGGAGGATTAGGGTTTACTCATAAAATTAGTCAAAATGGGACATATAAAAGGTTTCCAAACTTGTGTATGTAGGAATAGGCTTGGAAAACCAAGACACAAGTGTACCTAGAAGCTCAAAAAACTCCTACACAAAGGACACTATTCTCAATATAAGGACACTAGTGCCACATGATGCTACTATTCAATTAGGGTTCTATTATTCAAAAGGGGTTTTGATAGTTGAATCCTACTTGTGATACTCAAAATAGCCTCTACATTAGTTTTTAGTCTCTAGAACATTCATCTTAGTCATTTTCTAGCTAGGTTCTCATTTTCATTATTTATTACTACTTTTAGAATGGTCAAATTTAGTTAATTTTGTAACAAATTAGTGGATGTATTTATTACATATTTCTACCCTAATTTACTGTAATTAGATCTTTAACAACATATGATTTACATTTAATTAAGTCCTAAAAGGTTAAAATAAGTGGCTTTTATTTCTCCCTCAAAGTGGAAAAGAACCCTTGAATTACAAAAAACTCTTTTAGATCAATCATAATCATGTAGGTTTTATGATTTGTAAGACATTTTGAAGGGTTATTCAATGCCAAATAGGTTGATTCATGGACAAAAATCATAGATTTCAAGAAATAAGTTAAAGAAGCAAGCTTTATGGAGGTTACAATCCAAAAGTGTGAAATTTTAGCCTTGAAGGCCCAAATCATAGAGGTTTTATGAAGGATAATGCATAATAATGAGGTTCAATATCCTTCTTCACATATACCAAGAGTGTCAAACTACCTAGTGTCTATTCTAGGTAGAAAGAGGCAATAAAGCTTCTAAAGAATGGATTTCTTCATGAAAAAACAAAGTTTTATGAGGTTTTATTAAAGATTCCAAGAGTATAAATTAGTTTCCTAGGGTATAATAGGGTCATATGAGGTCAATCATATCATTTTTAATCCTTTATAGGTTTCCTAGGAGAGGATCCATGCTTTGAAGCTCTAAAATAAGCCAAAATTGAACTAGAACCTCCTTCACAGACCATTACAATCTATTTTATAGGATGTGATATAAACACTAAGGAGTTGAATGGTACTATATGACCATTGGAAAGGGAGGAGGAGGTCATGAAGGATACATTATAGGTGTTATGAGGAAGAAATACCTAGACAAGGGTATGAACAATAATTAAGGAACCAAAATAGTCTTTAGAGAAGATCAATAGAGGCATGATTTTAGGGTTGTTTTTAATTATCTTATTTCATGTAATAAAATAGATATTGGAGGAGGCTAATATGCATATTAAACATCATCTCAAGTCATTATATTAGGGAATGGATCTTCAAATCATGTTGAATGGCTAGAAAGACCACAAATTATGTCTAAACCCTCTAGAACCTTGAGATTATGTGGGTTACCTTATCTGAATTTTGGTGTTTATTTTAGTGAAATGTATTATGATCAAGGTTATAATGTGATTTAAATAACCTCATGGAATTATCATACCATTTTATAGTTATGGTAGTGGATATGCTTCAAGTTTGGGGAGGTTTTAATCTTGAACATACTTACATAGGTCTACAAATTCAATAGAAAAATTTGTAATGTATTGTCAAGTGTTCTCATCAAGAAGGTTCAATGACCTCCAATTTACCTTATAGGTCCATTAAAACCTAGTTTTAGGTCTACAAGAACTCAAAGAAAAAGGTTTTGAGAATGTTTCAATCTTGAACATGTCACATTCCAATTTCTCTCTAAGTTTATTTACCTAATTATCCATGGATTATTATGGTTGTTAAATTGATTAATTACTATTTAAATTAATATTTAATTCATATGTTGCTATTGGACAATTGTGTATTTTTTAGATCACATAATTAAATTACTATGAGTTAGTTGTACTTGTATATTCTTTACATTATGATCATGTTGTTAGTTTATACAACAATATTTTATGGTTATATGATGCTATTACACACTAGCTACACTCTTTATCATGAGTTAGATGTAGGATAAATCCATCATTCAGAACATGATGGAGGGAGAGCATCATCAAAGATAATGGCATAGATAGATTTGTTAGGGGATGATAGAGGAACAAATAGAAACCCATACACACACCAAGATAGTTAGCATTCTTTATAGGCATTGTTTAAATTGCTAGCCATAGTATTTCATTTATGTTATCTAAATTTAGATGATTTATTATGTGATTTTCTTATGATTTATATTTATTTTAATTTTTATATGGATCTAATTATGTGATTGCAATATGGTTGTAATACATAAATTGAGTGCATAATGTTGCTTTATGATGATGTCATGTTATTGTATTCATGATTGTTAATTCTAATGCTATAATGAGTAAGTAAATATATATATGATTACTATTTATCTAGTGTTGCATATCAACTAACTAAAGTGTCTTTATAATGTCTTAATATTTTTTCTAGTTATTATGATATTTGGGAAATATCATTATTTCAGCTTAATACATTTGAGTATAAAAAGATAGTTAAAAACATTTGGGATAGTCTATATAGTGGTATTGACAAACAACTATGTAGTTATAATATAATTGGGTTCAATATTGTTAGAATAGTTTTTTGACTTGTTATTATAGTCTGAATATTGTTATTAAATTTACACTAGTCACTTTTCTATTTGAAGTCATGATAATGTTGATCCTTGCTGAAGATCATTTCTTGACTACCTAAGATATCCTATGATTTAAATTTAACTAATGGGTTGAATATAACAGCATTTGTATATGATTTTTGGTTTCATTATTTTTATAAACTCGGGTTATTGACATCATTCACAATGATTTTATAAGTGGACTTTGTAAAGTTGATACACAAACATATTAAGTCAAAAGACCATGCAAATTTTTTGGAGTAAAAAAATGATTAAACTATGGAACATTTGAGTGATTGAGGGTTTTTAGTATGTGTTAACTTGATATTAACCATATAAATTTTATTAATACGTCATTATCCAATTTTTTAGCCTATTATTATACTAAGATAATCTCACTATGTATAGTTTTGGTCATTGTTCTCTATTAAGGAAAATGGGTGAAATTGGTGTTAAGAAAGGACATGGAGGAGAAAGTGGCATTCAGGTTGAGAAGGAAATAAATAAAAAGGAAAGAGAAGGACAAGATTTTTGGGGGATAATGGTGTACAATGAGAAGGAAATTAAGGATCTTGAATCAATTCTCATTGGGAAGAATGATTTTTTGGAACCTCAACTAAGTTGGCAATGAATTTAAATTCTTGGATGTTTAAACACAAGAATTTATGTGTGTGATTGCATAAAAAGGGTATAAGTATTTTAATCTTTCTATAATATATAAATGGATAGATATTTGTCCCTATGGATGGCTTGACCATCCATAAAACCAAATCTATATCCTAGAAAAAAACCTAACCCCTAGGTCTGTTTGAAGCCTATGTAATTCTATTAGAGTGAATTTAATTATTTTGTATGAAATCTATGTGGAAAAATAAAATGAAATTAGTTTGTATAAAAATTTAGAATATGTCTAAAATAAAAATATGTAGGTATATAAAGAGGTATATATATACCCTATAATTTTTTATTGACGTGGAATATATATACATACCTAATTATATATGTACATACAAAAATTATTTTATATATGAATGTGAAATTGATTTGAGGTATAATGATGAATGTCATTATGGATTTGAATCTATTTAAAGGAAAAATGTCAAGGTATATTTATTGGATGTTATATACTCTATTTACATTACAATGGTAAACCCTTAGTTAAGTCTTAGTTAGAATTCAAACTTATTTAAACATTTTTTTGAGTATGTATAAATATGCACTATATTATATATATGACTGAGTATTGATTATTTAATATAAAGGTAAAAATCTATATGGATGAGCATCATATATGAAGATATGAATGGACACTTGGAGTTAGTTGAGAATATATTAGTATCCATTGCATTCATTGATTCATATAAATGAATTAATAATAGGTTTTATACAATGAGAATTGAGTAATATTCCTAGATTTTTTAGGGGTCTTATTAACCTTCTTGAATTCATTATAGACATTTAGTTGAATTGTTATGGGTCTATTATATGATCTGAATTTTATGTTGCATTATGAACATGGACAATGTAGATTTATATTATAAACATTTAGAACACATGATTACAAAATTAGTAATTCAATATAACTTATGAATACCTATGTACAAAATCTCTACATAATGAAACTCTCTTTTACACTCAGATAAGAGGTATATGTCTTTGAGTTATAAAGTAGATATTATGATTGTAAGTTGTTGATTCATAAACTATCAATAAAGTGAAACAATATATTATAATGGTTGTGTCAACTTCCTTATCTATATGATTCTTTTTTATACAAATCATGAAAATAAAGTAGTTGGAGTATTATATTTGTGATTTAATACATACTAGTTTGGATATCTTAAAGTTATTCATTTATTTTTAGTTAGAAGGTACAGCTGGTTGGAGTATGTTGTATGTTATACATGACTTTACTGGTCATTAACTAGATATATAAATATATGGAATACAAAAGCCACTACAAAAAAAACATGTGTTTATCATGTATCTATATATACACTCATCAGATAAACAATCAAGAATTTAATAAATAAATAGGGTTGTATTTGGTCATCATGACTATGATCTTAAATGTATTTAATAATTGATGAGACAATTCAAATGAGTAAAGATACATATATATGAAATATCTTTTTATAAATCAAATTATGTACTCACACATATATATGGATTATACTTGTATGAAGGAATTATGTACTAATACATAAATATAGCATATAGTGTATGTATGAGAAGTATTCTTGTTAATATGGTATATAGTATGATTGTTAAAAGAGTTACATAATCTATGATGTAGTATACCATGATTATATACATACAACTCATTAAATGTGTTAAAGGTTAACATGAAAGTTGGGTTATTGTTTAATTTTGAGCCTTGAAACAAATTATGAGTAATTGTTGTAATTTTTAAATTATGTACACAGAAATGAACTAAGATATATATTGTTTGTCTTAGATAGTTCTATATTTGAGTACTTTGATAATTAGTAACTGATAAAATAAATATAATTATACTTGGATGGTATGTTCTACAAAGGATTTTACTTGTTTACATTATTATTTCTATAATAAATAATATGATTTTCCATTAATTGCATAAATTTTATGGATTAAATGTATGTACTTTGATTATTTTAGTACTTATCATGTTGTATGCTTGTTGATAAGAATCAATCCAATTGAATCTTTTGGTTATGTTTTAATTAACCAAATCTCACACTTATGGTGTTAACTAATCAGTGAGATGAAATTCACTAGCTTAGTTAGCATCATCAATGCAAGATGAGGGTAACCTAATCAAGTGGTGTGTATGAATTGAATTATCTTAGAGATCATTAACTATTTAAAAACTTTGGCCAAAGTAATGTTTAGTTAAATCATTTCATATGTTTGATTTACATGATTATGTGATATAATTTTAGAATGTATTTTCTTTGTGGTACACATAATGTATTAGATATCTTACAACACATGGGTACTATCTTGTCTCTATGGATTCCCATACCACCACTATCTACCCATCCATGAAGGGAGGGCCATTCCCTACTTGGGGAATTATGTAGGGGATCAATGGTCTATGGTTGGTGTGGAAAATCACTCGGATGATTAGCTCTGTCTCTAAAATAGTATTTCATTAGAGACTACACTTGAGATTACCATAAGATATTGGATTTCATTGTGACTCATGCTCTATGGAGCCTTATATCTTATATTTTATTTACTATTGTGACATTATTCTTTCTAAAAATGTAATATTTATACATATGTGCATTTACATTAGTGGCTATAATATTGTATAGGCCATGGTTGGAATTATGTAATTAATTTTTGGAATATATGCATTAAAATGAGTAAATCAACTTTACACTTGTTTTACTTACTTATTATCATAGTGATCAGTAACTAGATAAATCATTACATGCCTATTTTATTAGTTAAACATACATAGTGTGTTAAATTTGGATAACTAATTAGATTGTTGTGGTGAAGTCTAATGTTGATTATGTGATTTTTTCGACATTATTCTAGTAATTCCTAGTGAGGATAGTACATTGTGGTATCAGATCTATTGATCAAACTCTAGGATTTAATGAGTCCATTAACATTTTATTATCCTTATATTTATCATAAAGGAGAATGTTACAAGCTAGAGTATTTGGTGAGTGTCATTTAAATGTCAATGATAATAACCCTTTGTTTGATACTAATCAATTTTATGTTGAGTAAGAAACAAAGTTGTATTAGAAACTCGCAGCCATGAATGAAACTAGGGATCAAATTATAAACCTAGAATATAAAGTTCATGGCCATGAAGAGGAATCCCATTAGGATGTTCCTAAAGATCATCTCACTGATTAGGAAATCACTCAAGATCAGAGGCATGAGGAAGTGCCTCAAGATGCGAGATCTCTTGTAGCTATGGAATTGTCTAGAGACATGAAAAAGATGAATCCAAATAAGTTTAATGGAACCATATTGGTAGATGAAGCTGAAGTATGGGTGAATGAAAGGAATAATTATTTAAAAATTTAAAACTACTATGAATTCACTAAAGTAGTTTTGGGATCTTACTAATTGGTTAATGAAGTAGAAATGTGGTGGCCAAAAAAAGTTGGAAATGAATATTAAATCTACTACCACCACATGGGAGCAGTTCATGACATTGTTTAGATCATGATAGCTTTCAAATTTATACTCTGATTAAAAGCTTACATATTTTTAGAATCTTAAGCAAGGAGACCTATTAGTGTATGAATAATTGGAATAGTTCACCAAACTTCTAAAGTATGTACCTCAATATCAAGTAGATAAAAATGTCAAAATTAGGAAGTTCATCATGGGATTAAAACCCCATATTTTTGGTGAGATGGATGTGTATGGGCCATCGACCATGGATCAGTTATTCGAGAAGGTATTAAAATAGGAACAAAATTTGAATTCTCTTACTGAAGTTAGAGATAAGTTCAAGAATTTTTTTGAAGTTCTAAACCAACTTTGAAAAATGAAAAAATAGAAGCAAGGAGTGAAGACTCCAAGAGTTAGTTCAATAATCCAAATTATAAATTCAATAGTGGTAAAAGTAACAAGAAATTCGGTAATGTTTTCAACTGAGGTTTTGAGGGAAACTAACAATTTGACAAGAAACAACCACTTGAAGGTTACTTCATTTGAAGAGGTAACCATTTTTCTCATGAGTGTAACCAAGATAAGTTGAATAATAAAGGTTCTACCCCATAAAATGGAACATTTTAATAATGAATACATGTAGTAGTTGACAGTTAGCAAGCCAAATTATAAGCTTCACCCATAAAACTATTAGGTATTTTATTTGAACATCTAATTTCTATTTTGATAGATACGAGGGTTACATAATGTTTTATTACTCTTGTATTACTAAGTAAGTTATCTAGAAAAGATAGAGTAATGGAAAATGCATGGTCAATATAATATGGGAAGGAATCAAAGGTCAAAGTTGACAAGTATTTAGTTGAAGCTGAGATTAGGTTTCCTAAATTCATAAAAAGAGTGGATCTTTTTGAAATAATGATAGGGTCATATTTTGTGATCATATGAGTTAATTGACTTAAAAATCATAAGGCCAAGGTTGAGTTCTATCTAAAAAAGGTTGAGTGTCAGGATGATTTTGGAAATTAGACACAAATTCATGGTGAGAAAAGAGAGTTGAGGCTTACAAAGATTTTTACAATGAAACTGAAGAAGGCTCAAGGAAAAAGGTGCCAAGAATTTATTATCAACATAAATGAGATGGAGGAATATAAGGAACCATCCCTTGAAAATTATCATTTTCTAAGGAATTTTTATAATGTGTTTCCATAGGAATTTCTAGGATTGCCTCCCAAACATGAGTTTGATTTCTCAATTAATATCATACCTAGATTAGAACCAAAGTCTAAGCTACTGTACAAGATGACAACCACTGGATTGGTTGAATTATAGGCTCAACTGCAAGATTTATTATCAAAAGGGTTGATTATACCAAGTGTGTCATCATGGGTTTCACTAATTATCTTTTTCAAGAAGAAGTATGGTACTCTTCACCTTTGTATTGATTACATAATATTGAACAAGGCAAAATTTAATAATATATATATCTAGAGGTTTTTGTTGATGTTATTTTTTATTAGATGCAAGGGGTAACATTATTTTATAAGATTGATATTAGAGTAGGGTATCATCAACTAAGGATAAGAGATGAGAATATTCCAAACACAAAATTTAGAACTTTATATGGGAACTATGAGTTCATAATGTTACTATTTGGGTCGATAAATGATATGACACCATTTATGAATCTAATGAATAGTGTGTTTAGATATTATCTAGATCACTTGGTTCTAGTCTTTATATATGACATTCCTATATATTATAAATATGAAGAATAATATATTAAACATCTAAAATTGGTTTTGCAACATTTTTAGAATCACAAGTTGTATGGAAAGTTATCTAAGTGTGTGTTTTCTCAAGAGAAAGTGTAGTATCTAGGACATATTATCTCTAGGGATGGTATTTTGATAGGTTTGGAAAAGATAAGAGCTATTATGGAGTGTTTGGTGCCAAATAATGTGCACAAGGTAAGAATTTTCATGGGATTACTGGGTTATTATAGGGAATTCATTCCAATTTTTTCTAAGATATATAATCCGATTAACTCTCTTGAATATAAGAATAAAAGTTTTATCTATTAAAATAAGTGTGAAGTAGATTTTCAAAAACTAAAAAAGAGGCTTAAATTATCACCAATGTTAAGAGTTCCTGATTAGGATCATTACTTCTTAGTAACCACAGATGTGTTTGGGGATGGACTTGGATTTCTTGTGTAGGATGGTGTAGTGTTATCCTATGAATCTAGGAAACTAAAGCCTTATGAGGTGAATTTTGAACCGAATGACCTAGAACTTGTAGTAATTATGCATGATTTTCAAGTTTAAATACATTATTTTTTAGGAAAATCATCTGAGCTCAAGACTGATAACTTGGGACTCAAGTACATCTTCACCTAGTAAAATTTGAATGCTCAACAAAATTGTTAGTTAGATTTATTATTTGATTATGATTTTGATATCAAATATATTAAAGGAAAGGATAATAGAGTAGTTGATGCCTTAAGTGATATGAGGTACATAATAGTTGTGGCTATTAATAGGAACACTTTCAAAGATTAAGTGATCAAATTATCACTAAGAGATGAATCTTTTGATCATGTTAGGAAAGTGTTGTTTGAGAATGCTCAAAATCCTAACTATAAGGGAATCAAAATAGAGAATGATGGTCTTTTATGGTACAATGGAAGGATGTATGTACCATATAGGGAGAATATGAGTAGTATAGTTCTAAAGGAATTACATAATGCCCCATATTTAGGACATATATAATTAACCAAGTTCATGGCTGAGATTAGACCTCTCTATTTATATAAAGGAATCAAGAAAGATGCAACAAAATTTATGTCTCATTATCTATAAATTTAGCATGTGAAAGTTGAACATGTACATTTGACTGGATTATTGTATCCACATGACATAATAAAATGGAAGTGGAAGGTCATTATTATGGACTTGGTCCAAGGGTTACCATTTTTATAGAATAGTCATGACATGATCTTAGTAGTAGTTAACAAACTAACCAAGGTAGATCATTTTATACTAGTTAATTTGATTGATGATGCACCTACTCTTGCTATGAGATTCGTAAAGGAAATGTATCAGTTGCATAGATTTATAGAGAACATCATTTTGGGTCATGACTCAAGGATAAGTTATAGGTTTTTATTGATTCTAAATTTAGATTTGGGTATGAAAATAAACTTTAGCACTGCATATCACCCATAGACTGATTCTCAGATAGAGTTAGTTAATTTGGTGTTAGGGGATATCCTTTGTACATATTACATGGATTTTAAATATAAGTGGGAGGAATAAAGTTGGTATTTTTGTCATAAAAATATCATTACATCTAACACCCTAAGGAATAACCCCTTTGTTTTTTAGGAAAAAACCTAAATACTCTAAAAGGACCCATATTTCCCTTTATGTTTATAGAATCTAGAACTTTGAATGCCATTTAAACTTGTGAAAATTGTTTCATAAGTTTCAGATCCCATGAAGCACCAAAACCCAAATCATGAAATCTAAAACTCACCATGCACTTTACATGTTTTCACAATCTAAAAAATTCATAGCAAGTTCTATATCCTACCATGCACCTAAGCTGATGGAGTCTGAAACTTGGCATGCACTTTACATGTTTTCAAAATGTGCAAAGTGCATGATAGGTTTCAAATTCCACCAAAAATATAAAACCCCCTTATATGGAACTCAAAACCTCTGATGCACATTACACATTTTTAAATGTGTAAAGTGCATAATCATCTATGCCTTCTACAAAACTCAAATCAATGGGATGCATAACCTTGAATGAACTTTTCATGTTACAAATTGCAAAGTTCCCCATGGGTTTTACCTTTTCCTAAATAAAATATCCTATTCATGGAGAGTGAACCTACTCCAAGTAGGTTCAACCTCTACCAATTAATCACCAAAGTATTTCCCATATAATATGGAACTTAAAGTTCACATTGAAAATTTTCATAATGTGTAAAGTGCACATCGAGTTTCACTTCTCTCCAAACCAAGCCATGGAGAGTGGACCTACTTTAAGTAGGTCTAACCTCCACAACCAAACACATAATATTACATTAATTATAGGTCTTTCCAATAAAAACTAAATCACTTTATAAAGTGTTATCATTATTTAAGTTGTCAATTATGATTTGAAGCTCTAGTCACCTCCACCCTCACCACTGACCCTCAAGCCATGTGTGAATATGAATCAATACTTTGAGCCATGATTGTAAGAATTCAATCCATATCACATATTCATATAAAATGGTACTTTACTTATGTTATTCTCTAAGTTTCCTTCCTTGAAATATTTTAAGTTATTTCTAGTTTCTTGTAGGGTTTTCTTTCCAAGTTTAGGGTTTCATTGAAAAAGTATGGTTTAGGGTTTCTATTCAAGTTAATCAAAGGTAATTTTATGTTTGTGTGTTTAGTTTCTATCTAAATTTTATAGGGTTCCCTAGGGATTTCTCATTCCAAAATCCTATAATATCACCTAAGAAAAGGCCCTTCATTTTCCCTCTAGGATTTCACATTCAAAATCAAGGTTTTCTAGAAACTAAAATAAATATTCACAAGCATATAATTTAGATTAAATTTAGAGAATATTCCCTTCCAAAGTTTCCCTTAGTGTCTTCATGGATACTGGACCTATTTTAGGAACCTAAATTCCTTGTAATCATCTAATCCTTTATGAAAGAGGAAGATGCTAAATCCAACAACATCACTTGATAAAATCCCCTTCATTATCCCTCCAAGATTTTGCATTTGAAATCGGGGTTTTCCAAAAACTAAAACAAATATTCTAAAACATATACTTCAAATTCAAATAAAATAATATTCCCTTATAAAATTTCTCCTAGTTTCCTCATGAACACTAGACCTACCTTAGGCACCTAAATTATGTGTATGATTCTATGCCTTCATTAAAAGTGGATGTGATTTTAGCACCTTCCACTTCCATTAGAGAATCAATGTGCTTCAAACACCACATATATATAACATACTTTTAACACCTATAATTTATACCAAAAATATAATAACCTTCAAGTATTATAGAGAGTGCATGTGCTTATAGCACCTCCAAGTTCCACCAAAGAGTACAAGTGCTCTAGACACATGTAGATCCTACCAACTTACATAGTTGGTTTTGTACAAGTAATAAATTTAGTTTCTATGCCTCCTAAGGAAATGAAGTTCAAATCTAAGGGGTCTAGAGTGAATTATTATTAGTATTCCAATATGGTAGAAATAAAAGATATAGATTTAGGTCACATTGACCTAGGAGATTCTTGGTCTAGGATAGGCAAAAAATTCAAAAATGGGGAGAGGGTTTTAGATCTAGATCCCAACTTTATCAGCTCTATGTTTGCCATCCCTGAATTGGGGAGTTGTTTGGATATAACTCTATAGATATCTACACAATTTTATGAGGAGAGAAAGGATGGATGTCAAAAGATAATTAACAAGTAATGGATCAAGACCCACAAACATTCCTCCACCATACTTCCTAAGACTATGTATATATATAATTTCATAAAGGATGTAAGTGATATTATAACACTACTACACAGAGTCACTAGCAATATTTATGTCAAGCGCTATCAAAAGTGGATGTATTATTATATTTGGACCATTAGCCAACACAAACAATACATACACTGGGGCCAAGTGATAAGTGATTCCCTCCACAATCAATTGATGGAGGTGAAAACAACAAATAAGTTTTATATGACATCATATATTATTTATATCTTGGACAAAATAAGATTGCTCCTAGGCTTGGATATAGTTCTTAAGGAAATAACTAGAGTTTACAATGACAATAATGATCTCACACTATAGGCTAATAGATAGTAGTTTAGGAGAGTTAATGATGATTTCATCTACATAATCATTATCATTTTGATCAGGAGCTTGGGAAAATAAGGTTCTCTTAAGCAACAAAATATGAGATCACCAAATGAGGTTCCTAATTCATATAATTCCCTACATAGACCTAAATTAGGGTAACCAAATTTAGTGGTTTTTACTACACACTTCCCTAGTATGTAAGTGATAAATGGGCATTGTTGGAGTTTCTTAGGTAACATATGGAGACACACAAGCTCCTCTAAGATATACACAAGGTAGGGATATATTTTTCTATTTCCATTGGCCATTACACATGTTAATCCCTCTTGAAGGCCACAACTATGGAGGTGCAGATGTGCCAAGTAATAATGAGGACTCTAAATTCTAGATATTATTTTAATCCATATAATAAGGTCACTACTACACTAGAATTGGAAACATATGAACATGTGCCTTATTCTGAAGATTTTTTGAAGATTTTGATGATGAAGAGATGGTTAGAATGAGGTACTATTCTATGATGTCCCTCCAATATATAAAATATTATGATCCTTGATGACTTGGTGGATGAAAACTCTAGAGTAGACCCAATATACCTTATATAGATCATATCTAGACTTTTATCACCAATGAGGTGGTAAGTTCTTGAATATTTCTCTCTATTTGATAGAATAACCCCTCTATCAATAGAATAATTAGTTGTATAAGAAACAAGGGCGTGAAGTTAAGGAAAAGTTCATGAATTTCAAAGCAGGATGTATCACTCCTTCAAAGGAGGGCCCATGTGAATCATTAGATGACTTTGAGAATGAAAATAAGAAGACAAACACAAGAAAAGGAGAATCAAGCAGACAAGGAGCTATAGATGAACCAATTGATATTTTAGTAGAAGACATAATAGTAGTAGCACATGAATCCATAGTTTTAGGTCTCATAGCCTTAAATCTTATTTCCATTATTCCCCCTTATCCTACCCATATTGTACAAGAGGTTTCAACACTTCCACCATCTTTTATCACTCCTCAAGTATCTCAGGTCCCCATTGTTCCATAAGTTTTAACACCTCCACCTCTAGTTTCAAATCTTCCACTTCTCTCCAATTCACCTACCTTTCCACCCACATTAATAATCAAACTTGAATTAGCACAAATAAGTTAAGTGGACACATAGGGTCCCCCTATATTGAAATCTCAAGTTTCAACTCAAATTTCCACTTCTCCCATTTCACCTTCCCTATTTGATCCACTCCTAATTTCCCTTCTACTTACAATTCCTTCCATTTTATCACCATTAATTCCCAACACCACCTAATATTACATTGCCATGGAATTAGTCATCTTGAATATAGTTTTGTAGGCCACCCCAACCCCTCAAATAAGTATTATTTCCCTTTCATCTCAATCCACTATTATCACATCACCAGTCATGAGTGGTCATACACACTTAATTAACACATTTAATGCTTTAGCTTCCACCCTTCCACCAGTTTCCAAATTAAAAACCCCTATATCCATTCCACCTTACACTCCCCCACTAGGAATAACCTATTTTATTTCCTCCACTCCCTCCATTTCCACTTTTTCAACTATACCATTAGTAGAGGTTTGAAAAACCCAAATACTTGGTGAAAATATTGATTTGAAAACCATTGATGAGAGTGGATATTCATAGGCACCTCCTGAGCAACCATTGGTATCATATTCCTAGGATTATCCATTATTCATAGTATCAACTAGTGCAACTACATCAATTATAGATTCTTTTGTGGCAATGTTAGATAAACATAAGGTTACGCCTAATTGGTTAGCACAATTAGTGAGCAATAAGTAGAAAATAATGATTGATCCAAACACTTTTGACTTCATCATGTTAAAATTTAAGATGAAATCGAAAGCCACTCCAAGGACCCTATCAAGGACTTTCAATGATAATAAAGGGGAGAGATATGTTGAAATTGTAGTTCCCCAACAAGACAAATCAAAATAGGATCTTGTGGTGGAAGATTATCAAATTTATCAAAAATGCATTGGTCAAAAAATAAGAGAGAAACTCAAGCATGATGTGCATATAGGTGTCTAATTTCTCTTCCAAATAATTAATCATGATAAATACACCAAGGATGAGGTTAAAAGAAAGGTAAACTAGCTGATAGAAGCAATAAACCAATACATAGAGCCCAATGAAACATCATAACAACCATAGGTAGTGCATCTAATCAGTCCAGATCAAGCTATAATTGGTTATGTATAAGAGATTGCTCACATGGGAAGGGCTATGGAATAATGGTCTAAGGAACTAATCACTAAAGTCAATAGGGTTCTTACAATAATGATGGATTATTATGGAATCATCATAGAGAGGAAATAAATTTTGAAAGAGCAGATCAATAGCTATGAATGATAAATTTATACCTTAAACATGTATTATCCCACATTAATAGCCATAAAATCAATTGATATAAATACCCTTATTGTTGATAATATATTAAAGAGTGATACTAAGCATGAGGAACTACACGAGGCTACTCAATTTTGGATAAGAATACTAATAGAGTTTGTAGAATAGGCCAATGAAACTCATGACAAGGTAATTGATGCATGATATAAGATTGACAACATAATGAACTCAATGTCATGCTAGCCAGTAGATGATACAAACAATCTCCTTCAGGTAAAATAGGCTTAGAATAATTTTAAATTAATAGTTGAAAAGGAATCTACAAAGGATAAACTATTTGTCCTAAGTTCCATCTATAGGTTCATTATGTATGAGAAAGCAATTGATAAGATGAGGACTAAAATGTCAGGCATAAGAACCTTTAGAAGAGAATTGTTTTATGTCTAGGTATATTTTGTAGCCTCTAACATCTACTCTTTGGGTTGAATGTAGAGTGAATTTAAGATATTTTCAAAGCATTTGATGCATATACAATGAATCTATAGGTTGAGAAGGACAATAAAGCTGAAGAAGTTATGAAATTTGATTAATTTTCCCTCTCTTTTGAATATTTTCAAATGTTATTATCATTTTTAATTTCATTTTAAGACATTTCAAGTTATAGATCCAAAGGTATAGTTATATTTTTATAACTCTTATTAATAAAAATAGTCACATTTTGTATGCTTTATATTTTTTGATAATGTGAAAGTTGTAAAACACACAAGTGCAAATTGCACTTTCCATTTTGATAAATGTGAATTGTTAAAAAGGTGAGAAATCATGAAGTGTAAATTACATAGTTTATTTTGGTAAAAGTGATAACTACTTATAAAGTAGTAAAAGTCTCACTTAATGTTTTTCATGTTAGGGTTTTACATGAAAATAAACTTGGAATTATTTTCAATGCTATCTTTTATTTTTAAAGGTCAAGTTCTATTTTGGGCACCTCTTTTTGCATGTGTAAGGTAGTTTTAGCCACTATCAGATAAAGAAGCATTACATGGATATATTAAATTCCATCAATGACATACCATGCCATGATACACCTAGGATCACACTCAGCTTGTGTATGCCATGTTCTATCCATTTTGTAAGTCCAAAAAAATGCCAAAAATAGAAGAGATCACCTCATTGTCATGACTTTCTTCATTGGGAATTTGAGTTTCAACAACTACATGTCTTCTATGACATATTCCATATAAAAATAAGTAGACCCCATGGCTCAATATATATTTTTACTACTAGCTATATCTTCTACATTTTTAATATATTTACTACAAGCTGTAACCTTTGGAGAGAAATAAAGTTGAAGATTTTATTTTCTTGTCTTGAGAGATCTCTGTATGTGTGCAAGTTATTTGATTATGTGTGGAATATTTGTCTCTTTATTTCAGTTTCAATAAATTCATTTTTGGTATTTTAACCTCTTGAAAATATTATTTGGAATAAATATCTTTTTCCCTTTTGTGAAAAATAGGTAAAATACTACCTCTAATTTCTCATATGTAACCAGATCCAAGTAGGTCCAACCTCTACCAATTACTCACCAAAACCATTGCCATGTAATATGGAACATAAAGTTCACATTACACATTTTCATAATGTGTAAAGTGCACATCGAGTCTCACTTCTCACCAAGCCAAGCCATGGAGAGTGGACCTCCTTTAAATAAGTCCAACCTCCAAAACTAACCACATAATATTGCATTAATTATAGGTCTTTCCTATAAAAACTAAGTCATTTTATAAAGTGTTATCATTATTTAAGTTGTTAATTATGATTTAAATCTCTAGTCACCTCCACCCTCACCACTGACCCTCAAGCCATATGCAAATATGAATCAATACTTTGAGCCATGACTATAAAAATTCAATCCATATCACCTATGCCTATAAAATGGTACTTTCTTTATGTTGTGCTCTAAGTTTCCTTCCTTGAAATATTTTAAATTATTTCTAGTTTCTTGTAGGGTTTTCTTTCCAAGTTTAGGGTTTCATTGAAAAAGTATGGTTTAAGGTTTCTATTCAAGTTAATCAGAGGTCATTTTATGTTTGTGTGTTTAGTTTCTATCTAAATTTTATAGGGTTACCTAGGGATTTCTCATTCCCAAATCCTACAACATCACCTAAGAAAAGGCCCTTCATTTTACCTCTAGGATTTCACATTCAAAATCAAGGTTTTTCTAGAAACTAAAATAAATATTCCCAAGCATATAATTTAGATTAAAATTAGAGAATATTCCCTTCCAAATTTTCCCCTATTGTCTTCATGGATACTAGACCTACTTTAGGAACCTAAATTCCTTGAAATCATCTAATCCTTTATGGAAGAGGAAGGTTCTGAATACAACATCACATAATAAAATCCCCTTCATTATCCCTCCAAGATTTTGCATTTGAAATCAGGATTTTCCAAAAACTAAAACAAATATTCCTTAACATATACTTCAAATTCAAATAAAATAATATTCCCTTATAAAATTTCCCCTAGTGTACTCATGAACACTAGACCTACCTCAGGCACCTAAATTATGTGTAAGATTTTAAGGCTTCATTAAAAGTGGATGTACTTCAAGCACCTTCCACTTCCTTTAGAGAATAAATGTGCTTCAAACACCACATATATCTAACATGATTTTATCACCTATAATTATACCAAAAATCTAATAGCCTTCAAGTATTATAGATATTGGATGTGATTATAGCACCTCCAAGTTCCACCAGAGAGTACCAGTGCTCTAGACACCTGTAGATCCTACCAACTTACATAGTTGGTTTTATACATGTAATAACTTTAGTTTCCATGCCTCTTAAGGAAATGAAGTTCAAATATAAGGGATCTAGAGTGAATTTTTATTAGGATTCCAATATGTTATAAATAAAATATATAGATTTAGGTCACATTAACCTAGGATATTCTTGGATTAGGATAGGCACAAATTCCAAAAATGAGTAGATCTAGAGTATCTATGACTCTAGTTTTACCACAAGATACAACTTTCCCCCTATCTGTTCAAAGCCTTGAATTGGTCCTAATAATGGCCCTCAATTATGACATTGATAAAAGACAAGTATACAATGAAAATGGGGTGAGGGTTTTAGATATAGATCTTGACTTTATTAGCTCTATGTTTGCCATCCCTGAATTGGAAAGTTATCTGGATATAAATCTATATACATCTACACAATTTTATCAAGATAAAAGGATGGATGTTAAAATATAACTAAAAAGTAAAGGCTCAAGACCCACAAGAATTCCTCCACCATATTTCCTAAGACTATATATAGATATAATTTCATAGAGTATGTAGGAGATATTATAACACTACTGCATAGAGTCACTGGCAATCTTGATGTCAAGTGCTATCAAAAGTGGATGTATCAGTATATATAAACCATTTGCCAACATAAACAATACATACATTGGGCCCAAGTGATAAGTGATTCCCTCCACAACCAATTGATGGAGGTGAAAACAATAAATAAAATTTATATGACATCATATATTGTTTATATCTTCGACAAAAGAAGATTTTTCCTAGGCTTGAATATAGTTCTTAAGGAAATAAATAGAGTTTAAAATGACTATAATGATCTCACACTATAGGCTAATAGACAATAGTTTATGAGAGTTAATGATTATTTCATCTACATAATCATTATCATGTTTCATCAGGAGCTCGGGAAAATAAGGTTATCCTAAGCAACAAAAGATGAGATCACCAAATGAGGTTCCTGATTCATACAACTCCCTACCTAGTCCTACATCAGGGAAACCAAATTTATTGGTTTTTCCTACACACTTACCTGGTATGTAAGTGATAAATGGGCATTGTTGGAGTTGGTTAGGCAAATTATGGAGACACACAATCTCCTCTAAGATATACACAAGGTAGGATATATTTTTCTACTTCCATTGGCTGTTACACATGTCAATCCGTCTTGAAGGAAAAAACTATGGAGGTGGAGATGTGCCAAGTAACACTTAGGAATCTAAAGTCTGGATATTATTTTAATCCATATAATAAGGTCACTACTACACTAGAATTGGAAACATATGAACATGTGCCTTATTATGAATATTTTCTGGAAGATCGTGATGATGAAGAGATGGTTAGAATGAGGTACTATTCTATGATGTCCCTACAATAAATAAAATATTATGATCCTTGATGACTTGGTGGATGAAAACTCTATAGTAAACCCAACCTACCTTATATAGATCATAGCTAGACCTTTACCACTAGTGAGGTGGTAAGTTCTTGAATATTTCTCTCTATTTGATAGAATAACCCCTCTATCAATAGAATAATTAGTTGGCTAAGAAACAAGGGTGTGAAGTTAAGGAAAAGCTAATGAATTTCAAAGTAGGAGGTATCACTCCTTCAAAGGATGGCCCATGTGAATCATCAGATGACCTTGAGAATGAAAATAAGAATACAAACACAAGAAAAGGAGAATCAAGTAGATAAGGAGCTACAGATGAACCAATTGATCTTTTAGTAGAAGACATAATAGTAATAGCACATGGATCCATAGTTTTAGATCCCATAGCCTTAAATCATATTTCCATTATTCCCCCTTATCCTACCCATATTATACAAGAGGTTTTAACACTTCCACCATCTATATCCACTCCTCAAGTATCTCAGGTCACCATTGTCCCATAGGTTTTATCACCTCCACCTACAGTGTCAAATATTCCACTTGTCTCCACTTCACCTACCATTCCAGCCACATTAATAATCCAAGTTTAATTAGCATAAATTAGTTAAGTGGACACTTGAGGTCCCCCTATAGTGAAATCTCAAGTTTCAACTCAACTTTCCCTTTCTCCCATTTCACCTTCCCTATTTGATCCACTCCTACTTTCGCTTCTAGTTATAATTCCTTCCATTTCATCACCATTAATTCCCAACACCACCCAATAGTACATTGCCATGGAATTATTTATCTTGAATATAGTTTTGTAGGCCACCCCAACACTTCAAATAATTATTATTTCCCTTTTATCTCAATCTGTTATTTTCACATCACCATTCCTGAGTGGTCATACACACTTAATTGACACATTTAATGCTTTAGCTTCCACCCTTCCACCAATTTCCAAATTAACAACCCCTATATCCATTTGACCTTACACTCTCCCAATAGGAATAACCTATTTTATTTCCTCCACTCCCTCCATTTCCACTTTTTCAACTATACCATTAGTAGAGGTTTGAAAAACCCAAATACTTGGTGAAAATATTGATTTGAAAACCATTGATGAGAGTGGATATTCATAGGCACCTCCTAAGCAACCATTGGTATCATATTCCTAGGAGTATCCATTAGTCATAATATCAACTAGTGCAGCTACATCAATTGTAGATTCTTTGGTGACAATGTTAGATAAATAGAAGGCTACCCCTAGTTGGTTAGCATAATTAGTGAGTAATAAGTAGAAAATAATGATTGATCAAAACACTTTTGACTTCATGATGTTAAAAGTTAATATGAAATCAAAATCCACTCCAAAAACCCTATCAATGACCTTCAATGATGATAAAGGGGAGAGATATGTTCAAATTTTAGTTCCCCAACAAGACAAATCAAAATAGGATCTTGTGGTGGAAGATTATCAAATTTATCAAAAACACATTGGTCAAAAAATAAGAGAGAAAATCAAGCATGATGTGTGGATAGGTATCAACTCTCTCTTCCAAAGAATTGATCATGATAAAGCCACCAAGGATAAACTGAAAAGAAATGTAAACCAGTTGATCGAAGCACTAAACCAATTCATAGAGCCCAATGAAACATCATAACAACCATATGTAGTGTAGTCAATCAGTCTAGATCAAGCTATAATTGGTTATGTATGAGAGATTGCTCACACGGGAAGGGATATGAAATAATGGTCTAAGGAACTAATCACAAAAGGCAATAGGGTTGTTACAATAATGATGGAGTATTATAAATCATCATAGAAAGGAAAGAAATTTTAAAAGAGAATATCAATAGCTATGAAGGATAAATTTGTACCTTAAACATGTATTATCCCAAATTAATAGCCATAAAATCAATTGATATTAATACCCTTATTGTTGATAATATATTAAAGAGTGATATTAAGCAAAAGGAATTACATAAGGCTACTCAATTTTGGATAAGAATACTAACATAGTCTTTAGAATAGGCCAAAGAAGCTCATGACAAGGAAATTGATGTATGATATAAGATTGATGGCATGATGAACTCAATGTCATGACAACTAGTAGATGATACCAATAATCTCCTTTAGGTAAAATATGTTTAGAATAATTTTAAATTAATAGTCAAGGAGCCCGTAAAGGATAAACTCTTTTTCCTAAGTTCCATCTATAGGTTCATTATATATGAGAAAGTAATTGATAAGATGAGGACTAAAATGTTAGGCATAAGAACCTTTAGAAGATAATTTTTTTATGTCTAGGTAGATTGTGTAGCCTCTAACATCTATTCTTTGGGTCAAATGTAGAGTGAATTTAAGATATTTTCAAAGTCTTTGATGCATATACAAAGAATCTATAAGTCGAGAAGGACAAGAAAGCTGAAGAAGTTATGAAAGTTGATTAATTTTACCTCTCTTTTGAATATTTTCAAATGTTATTATCATTTATAATTTCATTTTAAGACATTTCAAGTTGTAGATTGAAATGTACAGTTATATTTTTATAACTCTTATTAAGAAAAATAAAGACACATTTTTTATGCTTTATATTTTTTGAAAATGTGAAAGTTGTAAAACACAAAAGTGCAAATTGCACTTTCCATTTTGATAAATGTGAATTGTTAAAAAGGTGAAAAATCATGAAGTGTAAATTACACATTTCATTTTGGTAAAAGTGATAAAGACTCATAAATTTTTAAAAGTCTCACTTAATGTTTTGCATGATAGGGTTTTACATGAAAATAAACTTGGAATTACTTTCAATGCTATCTTTTATTTTGAAAGGTCAAGTTCTATTTTGGGATCCTCGTTTTTCATGAGGAAGGTATTTTTATCCACTATCAGATAAAGATGCATTTCATAGATATATTTGATTCCATCCATGACATACCATGCCATGATACACCCATGATCACACTCAACTTGTGTATGCCATGTTTTATCCATTTTGTAAGTCCAAAAAATTATAGAAATAGAAGATCTCACCTCATTTTCAAGACTTTCTCTATTGGGAATTTGAGTTTCAACAACTACATGTCTTCTATGACATATTTTATATAAAAATATGTAGACCCCATGGCTCAATCTATCTTTTTACTACTATTTATATTTTCTACATTTTTAATATATTGACTACAAGTTGTAACCTTTGGAGAGAAATAAAGTTGAAAATTTTATTTTCTTGTATTAAGAGATCTCTATTTGTGTACAAGTTATTTGATTATTTGTGGAATCTTTGTATCTTTATTTCACTTTCAATAAATTCATTTTTGGTATTATAACCTCTTGAAAATATTATTTGGAACAAATATATTTTTCCCTTTTGTGAAAAATAGGTAATAAACTACCTCTGATTTCTCATATGTATACGTTTGTGCTAAAATAAATTCAACATATTTTTTACTCTATTGTGTTTATCAAGAAAGCATTAAAATCCATTATAAAAATATTTTATCCAATCACCATACTTTTAATTTTCTAAAAATTTCAATTCTTTAACTCTTTTCCCCATCAAAACCCTAGTTTAGGATTCAAAATCACTAAAGAGCAAGATTTCCATAAAATTGGTATTTTATTACTTTGCATCAGATTTAGTGAAAGGAAGTTGGCCTTCTCTAGATATTAACCTAAAACTTATAAGGTCCCATAACTTTGGATGTTTTTCTATTATGTCATTAGGTAATTCAAAAACAAGCTACATGATTAACATAAGTGAAATCCTATGTGATAATAGTTTTTGGCATGCCCAATGGGACCAAAAAATTACATAAATGTTGGTGTTATTCTTAGCAAGCATTGTACAAATTTTATGAAAATATCTAATCACCTAGAAATTCCACTGGCTTATGGAATCACAATTTTAAGGTGACGTATGCCAAGCAAACAAATAAGATCATCTACTAAAGGTAAGAGGGATAATTTTTTAGAATTGTCATTTCCATCTAAAAAGAGATCAAAAGTAGTCACCCCTTAGCCTAAGGTATATCTTACAATTTTATTCCCATCCCATTTGGTAACTCCTAATAGTGTTATACCTCCCATAATGGTTAGAAATCATAATTTCATAGCTTTCAATATAGGTAGTCCACTAATTTTGGCCCATATACTTATCTCAACCTTAAAAATCCTACCATATTTTATTGGTGAAAACTATACCATTGTTTCATAGAATATACAAGATATTACTAAACTTTGTTTAATCTATAATGTTATCTAATATAATGTTACAATAAGACTTCTAGTCTTCTCTTCCAAGGGGAAAGCTTTACAGTGGTACATAGGTCTTCCTCATACCTTAATCCAAGCTTGGGATGAGTTAGGTGTTATAATGTGCACCCATTTTGAGGACAAGAGTGACCACCTTTCCTTGGTTGAATAGTTAAATACTATTCAATGAGCTCCTCATGAGCAAGTGATTGACTTTAATTACATTTTACAAAAGACCTAGAATAGAATATTAGTCTTGGTCAAACCCACTACCAATAATGATTTCTTGTATTACCTAAAAGCCCTCAAAAATGATATATCATTGATGATTTAGTCAATGGGTGGCACCACACTTCTTTTAAATTATGATATTGTAGTAAGGATAGAAAATTATTTAATCCAAGCTATGAAAATTACACGAAGACCTCCAATGCCTCTATTTATAGAAATATCCCCTATTCCCCCTCATGCACTTATTCTAATTCCCACTTTGAGTAAGGCACCTAATTTGACTTCTGCACCTTTAGATGATCTATATGAGGTAAATTCATTACTAAAGAGCTTTAGAAGTGAGTTATTGGTAATGACAAGGTACCAAACCCAAAACTATAAACTTTTTTAGCTATTTAACCCTGCATACCAAGGGAATAGGTAGCCATATGAGGTAAATAAACAACCATATCAGGGTAATAACTAGCAAAAAGGATGGAATTCATAGCCAAGACCTATAAATTTTTATGATTTATTGACACCAGGAGTTTCCAAAGCCATTGTACCTATTCAAAATAATCTGGCTCAAGAGTAGAAGTGTTTTTATCCTTGAAATCAAACCCATAATTAGAGCACTTTCCCCAATGGTGTAATTAGTTAAGGCTTGATGGTTCAAGGCATAGAAAGCATGAAAGGAAAATAAGAAGAATCTACTTTCAAAAAAGTAGTCACATAAGAACCTACTCAAAGTGATGCAACTCTTCTAAATTGATAGGAAGATGACTTCAATGGGATAAGCCAAGATGAATTTTTTTAATGGTGGAAGTCTTTTGGTAGCTAACACATGTTACAATAAAATAGTAATATAATATAATGAGCCCCTAGGGTAGAGAAAGATTCAAAATTTAAAGATATAGTGGAACCATCAAAGAGAAACATAGTGCAAAGGTTGCCTTTCGTACCTATAAATCAATTAATAGTAAAGGTTCCCACTCCAAATCTTGTAAAAGAATATGTAGCCCCTAAAAAATCACCAAAAAGGTTGGTAATATCCTTTTTATCATAGTTGATAAAATGAAAAAGACTAACCTAAATGTCACTATGTGGTAAGCGCTATCTATACCAATACAAAGGGACTTACTACAAGAGGCTCTAAAGAATTTCCAAATATCATAAAATGTTTGAACCAAGGGGCCTACACCTAAAATAAATATAAAAAACCTCAAAATGATAATAAAATAGGAAAAAATGGTAATCACCCCCTTATATCATTCACTTATAATAGGGAAGAATTTGGTACACAATTGTATGGTGGATTCAAGTGCTAGTATTTCAATAATGCCCAAGAAAATATTTGATGCTTTGGGAACAAAATACATACTTGTTAATAAGGGACTAGTGTAACTAGATGAAACTACTATTAAAATAGTAATAACCATAAAGGGACTAAACATCACTATTCATACTTGCCCAAGAATATCAATTACTCAAGATATTTTAGTCATAGATCTTCCCCCTGCTTTGCCATTTGTCTTTCAAGAGATGTCACCACAAAAATGGGAGGATATCTATTTACAGATTGGTCTCACATGCTACTTAGAACAAGATATGTAACTAGAGTAATAATAAGAGATAAGCCAATTTCAAAAGGTTATATAGAACCATACATTCTTATTCCTCCCATAGAAATGAATTGTACATTACAAATCAAAAAGAGGAAGAAATGGATAAAGAGAATGCAACATATGTAGAAGAAATTCCAAACACTCATTTGGATGAATGGGGATCAAGGCTATAATTCAATCCTTATGACTACATATATGAAACAAGGTTATAAACATATTGCATTCATTAAATGAATGTAATTATCTCAAATTTAGTCAAACTAGCCAACAATTTTCAAGGGATGTGGCAGTTATTTTTTGATGGCTCAAAAAGCAGAAACAATATGGGTACAAGAATTATATTTATATCCCCATAGAAGGAGAGTTAATTTTACTTATTTAGACTTCAATTTATCTATACCAATAATTTATCTGAATACAAATCCTTGACTTGAGGCCTCCAATTGGCCAAAGATAAAGGAATCAAGATTTTGTAGATATTTGGTGATAGTGAACTCATCATTCACCAAGTTAGATAGAAAAGTGTAACCAATTTTTTTTGATAAGGTCTTACAAACATAGGTTTTGGCACATATTAGAAGATTTCATCACTTTAAATATTCAATCAATACTAAGGGCACAAAATAAAGATGTTTATCACATGGCCTTGGTGGGGTCCCAGTATAACATGTCAATCAAAATAAAGAAGAATAACATCCAGCTTGTGAGGTTGATTATAAGGCCTTTTATCCCTAATAATGAAACTAATTGTCAAGTCTTAAATAGTGACAAGCACATTATAAATTTTTTGAGAGAAGAGGTCAGGTTGTTATAAAGGAATTAGCCAAGGTTGCAAGCCTAGTATGGTGATTAGATTATTCAACTAAAAATGAACAAGATGCCTATGGTTCTCATTACACTAGAAAACATCTTTAATTCAAATGACCAGTTGAAAGGTGAAAATAAAAACATTATAGTTAATAAATAAGATTGTGAACCTATCATCATCTCAGAAGGCAAGTCTCTCAAGATTGGCAAGGTATGTAATATTGTAGAGAAGCATGATTTTGTTCAATTATGTCAAGATTTTTATGATAAATTCACTTGGAGTTATCATGAATTAATAGTATTTAATTCAATTTTAGCACAACACACTATAGAACTGGATCCAGTTACAAAACTTGTCAAGTAGAAACAAAGACCCATCAATCCCAAGATTGAACCCTTAATGAAAAATGAGCTCTCTAAGTTTATAGAGGCTAATATAATATTTCTGATCAAAAACTCATCTTGGGTAGAAAATCTAGTCCCTATCAAAAATAAAAATGGTGAAATCCAGTTGTGCATGGACTTTAGAGACCTGAACAAAGTATTGTTGAAAGATCACTATCATCTTCCCCTTATGGAATAAACTCTATAAACAATATCAAGATTTGAAATATAAACTCTTCTAGATGGTTATTCTAATTAAAACCAAATCTTGGTAAAATAATTAGATCAATTTAAAACCATATTCACCACCAAATGGGACACATATGCATATAAAAAGATGCCAATTAGTCTGACAGATGTTAGTGTAACCTTTTAGAGAACCATGGATATGGAGTTAAAGGGCTTGATAAATGAAATGAATTTAGTATATCTATATGATATCTAAGTATACTCAAAGCATGTTGATGCACATCTAGACCACCTGAGAAGTAATTTTAGGTGTAGAGAATTTGGGGTTTCCCTTAACCTGAGGAAGTGCATGTTTGTAGTACATGAGGGGAAGATACTGGGACACATAGTGTAAAAAATGTATTACAATAGAACTTGAATGAGTTGGATCCATATCTATATTACCACTATTAAGTCACAAAAAAATCCTATATTTTTTCCTTGGGAAGATCAACTTTGTGAGAACATTTATACTAAATTTCACCTTTTTGTCAAAACCCCTTACTACAATTATAAAGAAGGGAACTCATTTTATTTGGACTCAAGAGGGAAAATATATATTTGAGGCCATAAAATAGGATATTTACCAAGGCCCTACCCTAATTAACCCAAACTATGATAAGTATTTTATCCTTTATGCATTTTGAGGGGAAGGAAGTATCTTAGCAATTCTGACTCAGCACAATCAAGAAGATTTAGAACAACTAATATCTTTCTTCAACCAATCTTTGAAATATTATGAAGATAATTTTAGTTTTGTGGAAAATAAAGTATATTAAATAGTTAAATCACTCAATAAATTAATGCATATGCTCTCCAACAAAAAAATACATCTGATGGTGAGTCATCAAAGCATCAAATAATTTATATTAAGTAGGGAGATAAACAAAAAAAGAGTAGGATGGATCACCAAGGTCATGGAGTATAACATGGATATCATAATCACAAAGTTGGTAAGAAGAAAAATATTGTGTGAACAATTGACCATTAACATCAAGACTACTAAACCAATATCTGACATAGTGTATGTTTAACCTACACCTCAGATAGATAATCCACCTTATTTCAATAGTTGGATTCAACACATGACTCATTTTATGTAGAATGGAAAATACGTCTATGACTTCCAATAATTAAAAAAAATGTATTTTTGACTCCAATAAATCCTTTATGTTCTTATTGATGGAATTTTATTTCAAAATGACATGAAATTATTATTATTAAGATGTCTTGAGAATGAGTAAGTTACCAAAGTGCTCAAGTAGTTTCATGACGGCCCCTTAGGAGGACATTTTTTTGCAAGGATACAACCATCAAGATAATGAGAGGAGGATAATATTAGCCTAAGTTATTTAAGGATGCCCATAAATTGGTAATACATTGTGAAAAGTGTGCTTACTTCACTGGTAAGCAAAGAATAACTACACTTCCTCTCATACCAATTCAAGTAGGTCAGTCATTTGCCTAATGGGGATTATATTTCATCAGCATGATAAATCCACCATCAAGTATGGGTTGTATATGGGTTCTCATAGCATTGGATTATTTTAAATTATGGACTAAAGTGGTTCATAAATATTTCATTGAGACATCTATTCTAGAATTCATGGATAACATAGTTTTAAGGTTTAATGTTCCTCACCCCATCATTTTACATAATGCTAAGGTATTTATGGGCACTCAAGTTAGTGAATGGACTATCAAGCATAATATATACCTAAACACTTATTCAAATTATTACCCCTAGGGTAATGGCATAGTTAAATCAACCAACAAAACCTCATCAAAATCATCAAACAAATGATGGAAGACAACTAGAGGATGTGGCATACAAAACTAAAATCAACATTGTGGGTTGATAGAATTAAACTAAAAAAATCCATCGATAATTCACCTTTCATGATGGTATATAGAAGAAAATCATGAATACCACTATTAATTTAACTTCCATATTTAGATCTCAATCACCAATTGGACCTGATCGATAATGATGAAATGATGATGAGACTATCTAGACTCAAGAAATTTAAAGAAATTAAACATCAATCAATGAAAGCCTTGGAATAAAACCAAGCACAAAGTAATAATACTTTTGATAAAAAGGGATCTATAAGGAGATTTAATGAAGGAAACATGGTCCTTAAGTGGGATTCAAATAAATAAAAACTAGGTAGACAGACCAAATTTGATGTAATATGGAGTGGTTCATTTATCATCACTTAGTGCAAAGGAGCCAATGCACTCTAGCTCTCCAAACTTAATGGAGAAAAACTACCAATCCCAGTTAATGGGATATACCTTAAATCTTAATTTTGAATTAGGATCTTATCCCAAAATATTTAGATTTTATAAATAATAGGGTTAACTTATGTTTTCAATAAGTGTTTATGCATAGGTCCAACTCATTAGGAGTTATTTCCTTGGGCTGTGTTATTTTTCCTTATTTTATTTGTCTATTTTTTCTATTTTATTCATGTCTAGGTAAATCCCAATTTGTTCTTCCCTAGGTTAGAGTTTGTCATAGTAAAGTTGACTCCATGCCCAATGTCTTAGAAGGATACTAGATTAAAAATGATTAGCAGACAATTGTCCCACATAGGTCACCAAAAATGTTGATATTTTTTTCATAAAAATATCATTACATCTAACACCCCAATAGATACCCCCTTTATATTTTAGGAAAAACCCTGAGTCCTAAAAAAAACCCATCTTTTCCTTTATGTTTATGAAATCCAAAACTCTAGATGCCATTTACACTTGTGTAAATTATTTCATAGGTTCTTGATCCTATAAAGCACCAAAACCCAAACTATAGAATTTAGTACTCAGCATGCATTTTTCACATTTTCATAAATTGAAAAATGCATGGTGGGGTTCATATCTCACTATACACCCAAGCTAGTGGAATTCAAAACTTCGCATGCACATTACATGTTCTCACAATGTGGAAAGTGCATGATAAGTTATAGATCCTAAAAAACATATAAAACCCCCCTTATATGGAACCCAAAACCTCTAATGCACATTGTACATTTTTAAACATGCAAATTTCATGATCATCTCCACATTTTACCAAACTCAAAGCCACAAGATGCAAAACCCCAACTATACTTTGCATGTTACAAATGTGAAAAGTTCCCCATAGGTTCCACATTCTAATAAACCACATTTCTCATCCATATATAGTGGTTTTAATTCAATCAAGTCTAAAATCCACCAATTACTCATTAAACCCCTTCCTAGGAAATGTGAAACCTAAAGTGCACATTGCACATTTTCACAATGTGCAAAGTGCACGTCGAGTCCCATTTCTCATTAATCCAGGCCATGGAGAGTGGACCTACTTCAATTAGGTCTAATATTCACCACCAACCACCTAAGATCACATTAATTACAAGTTTTTCCTATAAAAACTAAGTCATTTTGCAAAGTTTTATCATTGTTTAAGTTATTAATTATGATTTGGAACTCTAGTTACCTATGCCCTCACTATTAAACTCTGAGGCACATATAAATACAAACTTTTACTTCAAACCATGAGTACAAAAATTTAATCCAAATCACTTGCACTTATAAAATAGTAATTTCATTATTTTTTTTCACTCTAAATTTCTTTCCTTGAAATATTTTGAGTTATTTCATATTTCTCATAGGGTTTTCTTTCCAATTTTATGGTTTCATTGAAAAATTCTAGTTCAATGTTTCCATTTAATTTAATTAGAGGTCATTTTTTGCTCACATGTCTAGGGTTGGTCTAATTTTTCTAGGGTCCCTAGGGCTTTCTCATTCCCAAATCTTGCAACATCACTCGATAAAATCCATTTCATTTTCCCTCTAGTATTTCAAATTCAAAATCAAGGTTTTTTAGAAACTAAAATGAATATTTTCAATCATATATTTCAAAATCAAATCAAATAATATTACCTTCCAAATTTTCCCCTAGAATCCTCATGGACATTGGACCTGCCACAGGTACCTAAATTCCCCACAAGCTTCTAAGCCTTCATAGAAAGTGGACATGCTCCAAACACCTTCCACTTTTGCTAGAGGTTTGATGTGCTTCAACACCATAGAGATCTAATGTGCTTTTATCACCTCAAATTTTTTGTATAAATGTAATATCCTTTAATCGCCATGGAGAGTGGATGTACTTCCATCACCTCTAAGTTCTACTAGATAGTACAAGTTCTCTAAATACCTATAGATCTTATGAACTTTCATACTTGGGTTTTTTCAAGTAATAAATTTAGTTTCCATGCCTCCCAAGGAAATGAAGTTCAAATATAAGGGCCCTAGAGTGACTTCTTATTTGGATTCCAATATGGTATAAATAAAAGATATAGATTTAGATCACATTGACCTATGATATTTTTGGACTAGGATAGGTGCAAATTTCAAAAGTGACTAGATCCTAAGTATATATGACTTTGGTTTACCATAAGATACAAATTTACCTCTATCTATTCAAATCCCTAAGTTGGTCCTAAAAATGGCCCAATATTATGACCCTGATAGAAAACAAGTGTATAATGTGAAAGGGGAGAGGGTTCTAGTTCTAGATCTAGATCACAACATCATCAACTCTATGTTTGCCATCCCTAAATTTGAGAATTATTTGGATATAAATTAATAGATATCTAAAAAAATTTATGAGGATAAAAATTATGGATGTCAAAATATAATTTACAATCCATGGCTCAATACCCCCAAACATTTCTCCACCTGATTGCCTAAGACTATGTATAGATTTGATTTGATAAAGGAGGTATGAGATATTATAACACTACTACACATAGTCATTAGCAATCTTGATGCTAAGTTATATCAAGAATGGATGTACCAATATATATAAACCATTAGAGAGCACAAACAATACATGCATTAGGTCCAAGTGATAAGTTATTCCCTCCATAACTAGTTGATGGAGCTACAAACAACTAATAAGTTTTATATGACATCATATATTGTTTATATCTTGTCCAAATGAATATTGTTCCTATTTTTTAATATAGTTCCTAAGGAAATTACCAAATTTTACAACTACTACCTTAATCTCACACTATAGGATAGTAGACAGTAGTTTAGATGAGTCAATGATGACTTCATCTACAAAATGATTATCATGTTTGATCAGGAGCTTTGGAAAATAAGGTTCTCCCAAGAAACAAAAGATGGGATCACTAGATGGGGTTCTTAATTAATATTTTTCCACACCTACTACTATATTAGGGAATATATATTTATTGGTTATCCCTACACACTTCCATAGTATGTAAGAGATAAATGGACATTGTTGGAGCTAGTTAGGCAACTTGTCGAGACACACAAGCTCCTCTCAAACAAACACAAGGTAGGGATATATTTCCATATTTTCATTTTCCATTACATATGCCAATCCCTCCTAAAGGCTATAACTATATATATAGAGATGTGCCAAGTAACATTAAAGACTTTGAAGTCCAGAATTTATTTTGATCTATACGATAAGGTCACTATTATACTAGAATTGGCAACATATGAACATGTGCCTTAATATGAATATTTTTTGGAAGATTGTGATGATGAATAGATGGTTATAATTAGGGACTATTCTAATATGTCCCTAGAAAAATAAAATATTATGATCTAACACCAATCCTTGATGACTTGGTGGATGAAAACTCTAAAGTAGACCTAATCTACCTTACACAAATCATTGTTATACCTTTACCACTAGTGAGGTGGCCAATTCCTAAATCTTTGTCTCTATTTGATAGAACATACCCTATAATCAATAGAAAAATTAGTTGGGTAAGAAGTAAGGGTGTTTAGATCATAAAGGAGATAATACGGGTTAATAATATGCTCTTGAATCTCAAAGTAGGAGGTATCACTCCTTCTGAGGAAGGCCCTAATGAATCATTAGAAGAACTTGAAAAGAAAAAGAGGAAGAAGAAGGGAAAGTTAAGAAAAGGAAAATCAAGTAGATAAGGAGGATTTGTAGATGAACTAATTGATATTTTAGTAGAAGACATAATAGAAAAAGCATATGGATCCATAGTTTTAGATCCTATAGCCTTGACTCCTATTTCCACTACTCCCCTTTCTCTTACCCATATTGTACAAGAAGTTTCACCACCTCTACCAGTTGTTTCCATTTCTCAAGTATCTTAGGTCCCCATTGTTGCATAAGTTTGATCACCTCCACCTTTAGTATCAACCCCTCCCCTTGTCTCCACTTCACCTACCATTCCACCCACATCAATAAGCTAAGTGAAATCAATAAAAATAAGTCAAGTGGACACTCAAGTTCCCCCTATAGTGGAAGCTCAAGTTTCCACTCCACTTTCCCTTCCTCCCATTTCACCTTCCCTATTTGTTCCACTCTCACTTTCCCTTCCATTTCATCACCTTTAGTTCCCAACACCACCTAATAGTACATCATTGTGGAATCATTTATCTGGACTATAGTTTTGTAGACCACCCCAACCCTTGGGATAATTATTGTTTCCCCTTCATCTTAATTCACTATTTTCACATCAAAAACCTTGAGTGGTCCTACACACTTAATTGACACATTTAGTTCTTTAGCTTCTACCCTTCTAATAGTTCCTAAATTCATAACTCATATGTCTATTCCACTCTCCACTCCCCCAATAGGCACATCTACTTCCATTGCCTCCACTTCCCCTATTTCAAATATACCATTATTAGAGGTTGGATAAACCTATATATTTGGTGAAAATATTGATTTAAAAATAACTAATGAGAGTGGATCTTCATAGTCACCTCTTGAGTAACCAATGGTATCATATTTCCAGGAGTCTCCATTAGTCACAATATTAACTAGTGAAACTACATCAATTCCATATTCTTTAGTGATAGTGTCATATCAGTAGATGGCTACCCCTAATTGGTTAGCATAATTAGTGAGTAAAAAGTAGAAAATAATTATTGATCTTATCACTTTGGACATTTTCATGTTAGAAGTCAAGAATAAATCAAAACCCACTCCTACGACCCTCTCAAGGACTTTCAATAATGATAAAGGGGAGAGATATGTTGAAATTATAGTTACCCACTAAAAAAATCAAAAGAGGATCTTGTAGTGGAAGATTATCAAATTTCTCAAATACACCCTAGTCAAAAAATAAGAGATGGACTCAAGAATGGTGTGCAAACATGTATCAACTCTCTCTTCTAGAGAATTGATCATGATAAAGCCACCAAGGATGAGCTAAAAAGAAAGGTAGACTAGTTGATCAAAGCACTGAACCAATTCATAAAGCTTAGTGAAACATCAAAATAACCATAAGTAGTGTAGCCAATTACTTCAAATCAAGCTACGATTGATTTTTTATGAGAGATTTCTCACATGGGAATGGATATGAAGGAATGGTCTGAGGAATTGATCACTAAATACAATAGGGTTCTTACAATAATGATAGATCATTATGGAATCATCATAGAAAGGAAATAAATTTTGAAAAAGTGGATCAATAGATATGAAGGAGAAATTCATGCCTTAAACATTTATTATCCCAAATTAATAGTCATAAATTTGATTGATATACATACCCTTGTTGTTGATAATATATTAAAGAGTGATGCTAAGTATGAGGAAATAAATAAGGATACTCAATTTTAGATAAGAGTATTGATAGAGTCTATAGAATAGGCCAAGTAGGATCATGACAAGAAAATTTATGTATGATACGATATTGATAACATGATGAACTCAATGTCTTGTTGACTAGTAGATGATTCCAATAATCTCCTTTAGGTAGAATAAATCCAAAATAACTTCAACCAATAGTTGAGGAGTCTCTAAATGATAGAGTATTTTTCCTAAACAGGTTGATCAACTATGAGAAAGCAATTGATAAGATGAAAATTGAAATGTAGGGTATAAGAAATATTAGAAAATAATTGTTTGATGTTCAGGTAGATTACACATCCTCCAACATCAATTATTATAGTCTAGATGTAGAGTGAATTCAAGATATTTTCAAAGCCTTTGATGCATATACAGAGAAGCTACAAGATGAGAAGGATAAAAAATTTGAATAAGTTATAAAAATTTATTAAGTTTCCCTCTCTTTTGAATATTTAAAATGTTATTATCATTTGTAATTTCATTTCAAGACATTACAATTTTTAATTGAGAAGGTACATTTATATTTTTATAACTCTTTTTGAGAAAGAGAAATACATATTTTTTACACTTTATATTTTTTGATAATGTGAAATTTTGAAAGCTCACAAGTGTAAATTTCAATTTCCATTTTAATAAATGTGAATTGTTAAAAAGGTAAAAAATCATGAAGTTTAAATTGCATGATTCATTTTGGCAAAAGTGATAAAGACTTAGAAAATTTTAAAAGTCTCACTTAAAGTTTTTCATGATAGGGTTTTGCATGAAAAGAAACTTGGAATTATTTTCAATGTTATCATTTATGTTGAAATGTTAAGTTCTATTTTGGGCACCTCATTTTGCATGAGAAATCTATTTTTAGCCACTATTATATAATGAAGCATTGCATGTATATCTCTAGTTCCATCCATGCTATACCACACCATGATATACCTAGGATCATGCTTAGCTCATGCATGCCATGATTCATCCATTCTACAAGTCCCAAAAATTCCATAAATAGAAGAGCTCACCTCTCTTGCATGAGGGTTTAAAAATTTCATGACTTTTTTCATTGGGCATTTGATGATTAAACCCCCTCTATTTGAGCATGCACTAATGGACCTGTCCCTTTGAGCCTATACACTAGAGACCTAGTGATTCTCTTAAACCACTACACCCTATATATCCCTTGGCTACACCATGATGTAACTAGCCCAACACAGACCTAGTCCCTTTACTATCATGATTTAGGTGAGTGCATAAGGTTTAAGCCTTATGTGAAACTGATGCCATCACACTAGTGTGTTTAAATTTTATGCACCATACCATGCTCCTCTTGTGCCTAACTCATTTAACCCTAATAATGCCTAATAACTAGAGTTTCATGCATGACTGAGCACCATGCCTACTTAAATGACACATTTAACTAAAACACTTTGGTTTTATTGCTAGGATGTGTTAAATTTTGTTGCTAGAGATGTTGCATTAGAGTAATGACTTGAATATCATTCAAGAATGTCAAGTACTAGATAGAGCAAGTTTAAGATGGCTTCACGTAGAATAATCCCATGTATGAAGGAGAGAATCCAAATAAATGGGTAAAAACTTATTTGTATGACCCATTGTATGAAATGTTCTTTTATCAACTACCTAAGCACGTATATAAATGGTTTGATTGCATATGTTGATACAAGATGAAGAAGTTATATATAATGCCTTGAGTGGACTACAGAGTGCATAGAGAGGTTAATAAGCCTGGATGAAGTGTGGATGTATACTGTAGATAAGTGGTGGGATAGTAATTTGAATAGATACATATTGTATTTCATAATATCAACCTTTATGTGCCCAAAAGAAGTAGAGCATAAATTTATTCAAGAACTAAGGGGCACATTCATTAGAGGAGTCTACACTGAGCTAAAGAAGCTCATGGTTAATTATGAGATAGAGACCATGAGGATGTAAGCATAAAATTCCTTTCGTGTATGGGCAAGTGTGAGGAGAAGAAGGGGTAATTATAATAAAGGTGCCATGGAGGAGGAACAATAACTTAACACCTAAGAGCTCCAGAGGCTAAACTATAGTAAGCATAGATAAAGGTTGATGGAAGACCTAAAACTTACATGTACTAAGAGTACTTGTAGTAAGTAGGAAGGGCATGGGGAAGGATATTTTGAAACACTATAGTGCACTGAGATAGAGGAAGAAATAGGTCTTCATATTCTATAGATGGTTGTGAGATGTAGTGACTTCCTATAAGATGAGGTGTTTGAGGATGTGATAGAGGCACCTACCCCCTTTGAACCTAAATTACAAGCCCATGTGATGGATTCCCCATTTGAAAATAGAAGAAAGGTAACTAAACATGTTACCTTAATAGACTATTATCAGACCAAGATTTAGGATTAAGGGTTTAAGATTGAACAAGTAATCTCATACAAGGAGCTAAGAAATGGTATGATAAACCAAGTAGGTTCTAGTCTAAGTGTTATGAACACAAGTACAAATATTCTTATGCAAAGAATGTTAGCCATGCCAACTAAGAAATAGCCCATAAGAAGTGGTACAACACCACTAGTAAGCAAACCTACACCATCAAGCTTTATAGTGAACCTTATTCCATTAAGGTCAATACTCAACCCTACTAGTGGGGGAATTAGAGGACCACCCCATACATAGACACAAGGAGGTCAAGTGCCAAATAATCTCATGCCACCACCTTATTAGATATACTATGATATGGTCATGCACTTGCCTAAGTATTTTGGAGTTGAAAACACCATAGAACATGTGCAAAAATGTGATTTGTAGTGGTTAATTCAAGGTAACATAGTTTGAGGCAATGCTACTGGATCATGCCCATACTTGGTATCAAAAGTTTGATCCCAACTAGGCTAAGGTTAACTATGAATATTGAATGGAGCATTCTTGAAGGAGTTTGACATTTTTGAGTTTGAATAATAGAGCATCTTGATGTTCAAAGATATTTGTCAAGGGTTATATAAAATCATGTGCTTGTATGATGCATGGTTTAAAACTCTCCTCTCCAAGCCTCCTTATGATATCCATCCCTCCCAACATGCACAATGATTTATTAGAGGCTTGTTGGTGTCATTCAGAAGGGCACTATTTATGAATAACTTTATGAAACATCATAAAGCACTTGAAACCATACTCTAAGTCAAGGTGGTAGGTAGCATTGACACTAGGATTAGTCCCTTTATAGAGGTATATATTACATTAATGGCTTCTCATATATATAATCATGCTACTGGACAAGCACATGAATCTCATGGTTGGATATGGTGCATTGACTATGAGATGGAGGAGAATAATAATAAAAATTTCTCATGTAGGATTTTTTATGAAATACTTCTCAACTATGATATATGCCATGGAGTACATGACTCCCAAAACTATCCCCCATTATAGCATGTTAATCAAGTAAATACTATAGTTTATTACAAGATGTGTGATTCCTAAACACATGCAATTTTGGACTATAGAGACATTAATGAGATGCACTAAAATATGGAGAGAGGCACAAGGCAAGCTATGACTTTAGGTGGTGGTTAGGTAGGCTAAGGGAATGAGGGCCATGACCAGAATAATATGGGTTATGGTAACCAAAGAGGAGCACATGGCTAAGTAGTTAGACATGGTGGAGAGAGATTGCCACCATGATCTTTTTATAAGTGTGGGTTGACTGAGCATTATCAACATGACTTACTCACACACCCTGTAGACACCGAAATCGTGTCTACTCCCTAGGTCGACTCCCCCCTTGGTCCCCTTTGGTCTCTTTCCACTTCCATCCCTAACCTATCTTATGTTTTATTAATTTGAAATAATTATCTATTTTAAATTAATATTTCTCCCCTCTCTCTCCTTCCCTCTCTCTCTCCCCATGCCACCTCACCACCCTTGGATACCCTTCTTTGGATTCCCTTCATTCCCCACATGGCCAATATTAATGCCTAGACCCCCATTCCAACTTCTCCCCTTTAACCTCTCATCCATTTTAATCACCTTCGATCGTTTCTTCTTCGGACTCGCTGACCTGGTAGTTGGGAAAATGGATGAAAGGCTATTTTTAGCCTTTTTCCTGCCTTCTAACTGCTGACGTCGGTCAACTGTCGATCGACATCGGTGATATTGCTAGCATCGGTAGCCTTCATAATGGTTTTATACATCTATTATCCTCCTTGATCCGACACTTGAATCCTTGAATCTTCAGTCTTTGACAATCCGCCATTCTGCCAATCAATCTGCCAATCTTCAAACCAGACCTCTCACTCTCCTTCACACAGTAGGATTCTACACCAGCAACAGGTCCTCCACATAGGCTACATTAAAAATAGGGACAAGTATCAACAACACTCCTTCTATAGGCCACAGGTATGTATATTGTCTATGTTTTCATTATGTTTTCAGTTATTGCTTTCTAGTAATATCACCCCCAAGACTAGAGTGTCAACTAAACCAGACCCAAATCCTTATTTCCCTGTCTCCCTATTGGCCTCCTCTACCCTTCTATCCATTTGACTCCCTCAGACTACCTTAGACCAGACCCTCAGACTACCTCAGACCATTCTCCAGACCATTTTGCACATCCATAGACCCTGTCCACAGACCACAAACCTGCCCAGACCCCTTTTCAGACTTATCTACAGACCACAGACCTGTCCACAGACTACTGCCCCGACTGACACTGGCCATAGAGACCACTACCCTAACCAACATCGGCAAACTAACTGACGTCAGTAGACCTTGACAACTGCCACCGATAGGACCACCGACATCGCCGACTGTGACCAGCCTGATAACATCATTCAGGTAAGCATTTGCTTCCATTTCCTTTTGTCTTTATCATTGCAGTATTTTATCATTCTGCTATTTATCAGACATCCTTTTATCAATCAGTGGGTTGACATCCCTCAAGCTTTTGCTTGGCAACCCACCATCTCCTCATCTAACGCCTTTTCATGTTTTAGTCTCTTTCCTTTTCAGGTGTCATCCTCCACAACCAAAGAGGAGTTCTCACAATGTCTAGATTATAGTGTGCATGACTTCATCCAGGTACATACAAGCCTTAGACCATTTCTTCTAGTTTCTTATTCTCTCTTTGAATGTAGAAAGTGAAAATAGCATAGAAACATTCTCTTGACAACCAACGCCGGTAGGACCACCGACGTCAGTGACTATGACCAGCCTGATAGCATCATTCAGGTAAGCATTTACTTCCATTTCCTTTTCATTCTTTATCATTGCAGTATTTTATCATTCTATTATTTATCAGACATCCTTTTATCAATTAGTGGGTTGACATCCCTCAAGATTTTACTTCTGGGATCAAGCTTTTGCTTGGCAACCCACCATCTCCTCATCTAATGCCTTCTTTGTCTTAGTCTCTTTCTCTTGCAGGTGTCATCCTCCACAACCAATGAGGAGTTCTCGCTATCGTTTGAATTTTGGTGTACACGTCTACAATCTAGGTACGTATAAACCCTCATCCTTTCTCTTAGTTTCTCATTTCTCTCTTTGAATGTAGAAAGCAAAAATAGCATAGAAACACACCCAACATGTGGATACTACTAAGGCCCATACATAGTTGAAGATTGTCTAAATATCTATAAGAATCTAATGCAAGGTTGGCCTGGTAGAAATAGAAGAGGTGTTATAGTGTGACACAAGTCCAAAGAATGGATTTGGGCCCCTAAGCCATAACAAACTCCTAAAGGGCCTCCAAAGGTGCATGCCATGATGCAAAGTGCACTCACCACTTAGCCACCCACCATGCCAAACCAAGACCTATGCCTAGAATATGGCAAGTCAAACCACACCAAGCACATGACATAACTAGATCCAAAAGTGTCACCATATCCTAATCTTACATGCCAAAAGGACATCCTAAAATAATCAATGACCATGATAAAATACTTTCAGGGTAAACTCTAATTAGCTAGAGACTTAGAGCCACAAGCCACCATAATGAATAGAAAGTAAGACCTATAGGAGGTTAAATTCTAAGAGTTGATCAAGATCTTGTGCCTCCTATAAATGAAAGGTGTACTACCCCTAGTGAAGCACTTGATTTTAAGGCATGTACAAAAAGCACCAGAATGGGAATCCAACCCTTAAGTAATAGAGATTGTATCACCACATATGGAGTAGATGTGAGAAGTGAGGCATACTCATAACATTGAGTATGACTAGGTTTTGATGGTAGATTCCACCATCAATGGGTGTTAAGTTTATGAAGTGTTAGTCAACATAGGTATAGAGGTCAATATCCTAACCAAGAATGTCTAGGAGAAAATGGGGAAGCCATCCTTAAGACCAACACCACACATGTTATTAATGGTGAATAACACTCAAGCATAGCCTATAAATATCCTAAAAGGTGTCATAGTGGGCATCATGGGCACTGAGTTCCAAGATAACTTTGATGTCATAGAGCTAGAAAAGGAGGACAACTACCCAACACTCTTAGGAAGTCCATGGTCCTACCTAATCAACATTGATATGCACTTCAAAAATCATTATATGACCTTCAAAAATGGCAAGGAGAGGGTGGTGCTACCTCTTTCAAGTGACCAAGGGCCACCTTATATTGAAAATGTTGACCTTGATGATGAATTCAACCACATATATAACATCATAGTGTAAGGCACTGAGGCTCTCAATCCCAGTGAACAAGGGGAGCTCACTTGGGAAGATGGTTAGTCAGCCTCTAATACAATAGACATAGCTTATGAAAATTGGGTTGAAGAAGCCTATGAGGTCAATAATCACAAATTCCACCTAGTGTGAAAATCTAGATTTGGACTATTTGGCACAGGCTTGGTAATAATTGGGTTACCCCAAAAGAAGCTAACTCCTCACACTAAGAAGATAAGAAAGAGAGTGCTCTAGCTCTACAAGGGAAAGGTCATAACACTCCTTAATTACAAAGGAAACTAACCTATTGAGAGATATGTATAGGATACTTATTATTGTGTCCCAAAGGAAGTTGATTGATTGGGTGCATTTGTGTATACACTAAAAATTACTACCACATGCTAGTGGGCCATGTAAAAACCTAGCTTGCTCACTTGGTGAGATGTGAAGGTAGTAATGTGAACTATATTTGTCAAGGGAAATGAGGATATATACATACTCCCCTATGATGGAAACTCTAATATAATTACACACATTTGGCTTTGTGAAGAGACTTGGATGATTTGTAAAGAAAATACACCATGAGGCCTATGGGTGCATGTCTTCTATAAAACTCTAAATACATGGGCACAAACATGGTACATCATGAATGAGATGTATCAAGAAAAATGAAATTGGGATGTGTTGAAGGAGATGTTTGTGCACACTTTATCCTTCTCTTCATATAACCTTGAATTACTATAGTTTCTATAAGTCATTAACCAAGTTGTGTTTGAGGACACAACTATCTTAGAGGAGCACTTAAAAGAGATACTCAAAGAGAAAGGATTGGTTCTTTTGACTTTCTTTAAATAAATAGTGCTCCATAGTGACTCTAGTGAAGAAGATGATGAGACCTAGAAGGATCATTATTAGAGGGCCTTGGTAGATAAGAAGAGGGAATGATGAAGGTTAAGGAATCCTACCAAGAGAGAAATAAACCCTATCCTGTACCCCTTAAGACCACCTAGGTAGACATCAGCATGGAAGGTGAGCCCAAGATGGCCATTATACATGCATATTGGTCTGAGATGAAGCTCATGTGCATCATCAACCTCTTGAGGGAATTTTAAGATCTCTTCCTATATAGCTACAAAGAAATGAAGGGCACCCACCCTCCATTAAGAAGGATGAGCATTAAACTATTGGATAGAATAAGGCCAATCAATAAGGGAGCTTATCATATGAACCCCAATCTCTACACTAATGTGAGAGTAGAGATTAATGGAATGTTGGACATTAGTGTCATCTACCTAGTACAAGAATTAAAGTGGGTAAGTCTGATGGTCATTAGAATTAAGAAGGATAGGCATATGTGAATCTATGTTGATTATAGGATGTTGAACACTTCTAGAGTCAATGACCCTTTCTCAACACCATTCACTGACAATGTCCTAGATGGGGTTATAGGTTGAAAAATCTACACTTTCATCGATGTGTTTTTAGGTTACCATCAACTGTAGATAAAGGAGGATAAGCCTAAAAAAACCTTTTTAATTGAATGGGGTTATTTCAATTACAATATGATGCCCTTTGGGTGTAAGAATGCACTAGCCATATTATCTAGAGTGGTGATCACCCCTTTCAAGGTCTTCATCCAAAAGTTCCTCTAAGTATATCTAGATGACTAAACCATGTATGGTCTATTAAGGGACTACCATGACAAACTTTATCTTGTGTTTGAAAGGTATAGATGATTTAGATATCATTAAATCTAAATAAATGTATCTTCACAACCCTATTTGGTAAATTTCTTGAGCACATCATTTGCAAGGATAGATTGCTCATTGATCTAGTGAATATTCCAATCATCATCCAGATCTATAACCTTTCCACATAAAAGGATGTTCATGCCCTTATAAGCCATTATGGCTTATAATAAGTTCATAAGGGGCTATGAAAAAACTACCACACCTCTAGAGGATCTATTACATAAGGATGGTCCATTCTAATAGGGTAAGGCATAAGAGGAGGCATTTGACACTTTGAAGCTAAAGTTGGTGAGTGTGTTAACACTTTAGTTTCTCGATTAGATGAATCCTTTTCACATCCATGTTGATGCATCAAGCTCAACCATCAACACCATTTTGGTGTAACCAAACAAAGGCAAAATGGACCACTCCATTTCCTTCATAATCAAAAAGATGATGTATGGTAAGTAGAACTATATCACCATCAAGAACGAAGTGCTAGCAATGGTCTACACTTATAGAATTTTAGACAATATCTACTAGTAACACCATTCACTTTCTTCACTTATAATGAGGTTCTAAAATACCTCATGAATAAACCTATTTTTCATGGGTGCATTTGTAGATGGGTTGTCTTCTTCTAGGAATTTCAATTTTTAGTCATGGTTAAAGCTAAAATGCAAAATTTTGGGCCAGACCACTTATCCCATATCAACTCTGGTGATGTGGTGGCACCAATTAAGGACAATATGGTAGATTAATAGATCTAATAGGTTCATCATGTTCCTAAATACTTGATAGAGATTGTCACTTTCCTAACCTTAGGGCTTGCACCATAAACATTGTCCTCTAAGGAGAAGAAGTAGATTTTTGTCCATGACTCCCACTTCTAGCTCATTAAAGGGGAGCTATTCAAAATGAGTAGGGATGAAGTCTTTCACTAGTATGTTTTGGAGCATGAGTGGGACTCCATCCTTAAAGAATTATATGAAGGGATAACTAAAATATATTGCACTAGAGATGTAATGATGCATAGTATTCTACAATCAAGGTTATGGTGGATAAGCCTATTTAGTGATGCCAAGGAATATGTATAAGAATGTGATGTATGCCAGTGCATTAGAAACCCAAACCATAAGAATGAGATGCCTCTCATCCCTTTTCTAGCCTAGGCACCATTTGAGAATTGGGCCATTAACTTTATAGGTCCAATCACCCCTACAACATAATGCACAAGAGCTAGATATATCCTTATGACAATTGACTATTTCACAAAGTGGGTTGAGGTAACACCAACCAAAAAGTACATAGATATAATAGTCACATGATTCATCTAGGAGAACATCACTAGCTGATATAGGTGCTTGTTAAGTCTAACTAATGATAGGAGAAATCATTTCATGAATGAGATAGTGCACATCTTTCTAAAAAAATACATGATGGTGCACCATAAGACCAACTTATATCATCCCCAAGCCAACAACATGACTAAAGACTTCAATAGGATTCTTATAATTTACCTCACAAAGATATGTGATGTAGGTTACAAGGATTAGGGTGATCATGTCTCTACAATATTATGGTCCTATCATATGACATAAAAGCACCTAAATAAGGCTACACCATTTCAACTAGTGTTTGGCATGGAAGCAGTTCTTCCCATGGAGTTTTAGTACCTTCTTTATGCATCTCATGAATTGGCCACTTTAATGGCCAAGAATCTTTGAGTGGAAGGTTAAAATAATTGGAACACTTAGATGAGATGTGCACCTAGGCCAAATGGGGTAAGAAAGTTGAGAAGGCACACCAAAAGAGGTGGCATTACAAGTATATCAAGTGCAAAGTGTTTATCAAAGGAACCTTAGTCTTATTGTATGACTCTAAATACTTCTGGCACCTTGGTAGCAATAGATTTTATGGATGGGTCCTTGTATCATCCATCACATTTTAGAAACTAGTGCATGCAAACTATACACATTATCTAAAAAAATGTTTCAAGGGAATTTCAATTGCAATCAATTAAAACCATACTAGTAATAGGGTGGATCTCATTCCAAGGATACTCCAACTCTTTGGGCAATATTTAGTTTGAATTGAACTGACTAAAATAATTTTTGGTACAAGCCAAAGCTTTAATTCTTTAAATTATTTAGTTCTTATTTTACAATTAGGCAATAAGAAGTGTAATATGACCATAGAGATCCTTATGTTTTACCACTCCATGCATAAATCTAATCAAGTGACTTGAGTACTTAAACCATAAACACATGAGGATAGACACCTAGTTGTGGGTATGTGATGCCTACAAGTCAAGTAGTAAAAGAAAGAAAAACATATATGTAAGAGGTGCATGGTGATATGGTAGGAATATCCCTTGAAAATTATGAACCACTAGAGGGCTGGTGTAAGAGAAGATACTCAACTATGTTGGGTGTAAAACTAGATGAGAAGATGTTCAACTAGGTTGGACACAAGATAAGAAGAGAAGATACTCAAATTAGTCGAGTGCAAGATAAGTGAGATGATGCACTTCCTATGAAGTGCATAAATCAAATGAAGATACCAAGCACTAGAGGGCCAGCATAAGGACTTTATATGGGGTAGGATAGGCCAAGTCAAGATGATGTGTGAGAAATCAACTAAGACAAAAGAGTGTGCTAAAAGAGGAGCACAACTAGAAGAAGTGGAACTGAGGAGGCTAAATTATGCATGTGTGAGGTGTTATACCTAGGTTTCAACAAGAGAGGTGAATGTTATCATCCACCTAAGAAAAGTGGGAAATGATTATTTGAAAAAGGATGTCACATCACAAAAAAGTTATTAGAAGTATTTAATGTAACAGTGGAATAAAGATACATATTTAATGTAGATAAGACATGGAATTTTTCAAAGATCTCACAACCTCTAAAAAAACCATCAATCAATTCCAAATAATGGAATTAATAATTATGGTTGACATATCAAGATATAGATATGGTAAATGGTGAATTAATAGGGTTACAAATTACAAACTCATGTGAAATTGGCTAAGAACCAAAGCTAAATGACCCCAAGTGAGTCAATTCTCATAGAGAAAATAGCACATCAAGTGAGAAATTGGTGAAGTAAACTAGAATATAAATCACATCAAGAGTGAAGTGGTACAAAAAAAATGGAATAGATATGGTAGACTAAAACATATGCCAAGACACCATTAATAGATAGAGAAGCTCATATAGATAACTCATGCCAAACCAAAATTAGGGGTTTTGGTAAGCCACACCTCTCATGCTTGAATTCTAGTAGATTTAGAATGACAAAGAAGAGGAAGGCATTGATATATGAATAGGAATGACTCAAACCCAAGTGGGTTCGAATAGTAGAGGAATTAATTAATACCAAGACAAGGGCACATGTAATGGAAGTAGTCAATGTTACGATGGTAGAAGTCAAGGCACTGACCAAGATGTCTTAGTAGCACATGTATTTAACACCTAAAGTGTTATTACATGATCCCTACTTCTCATTTGTGAAATTATTCTAATTATGGGGATTAAACTACTAGATGTCAAGTCACTTTCAAGACTTGATGTAAGACTAGATGGTGGACACTAGGTGTAAGACCCTAGAGGGAGATATAATCTTTAACATCATAATAAGTGATAGATTGAAGGATTTAATCATAACTCAACTCTATTATTTTACCTATTTCATAAATCCAAAGGAACTTATTCAATTCCTCCTCTCATATTTGCATGAAGACCATGTGTACTTCATAAGGTAACACATGAAAATATCTACATGCCTAATAAATAGAATAACTAGACTATTAGACTCCAAAAGAGAAATCCATCAACTGATGGGTTATGATGAAGAGGTGGAGTGCATCATAAATATCCTTAATTACTTTAAATGGGATAAAATTTCCCCATCATCAAGTGTGAGGACTCGATCATAAAGGTTGTGGTGTAATTTGTCAGCTCAAAGCTATGCTTAGGAGGGAGATGGACTGATGTGTATAAAGCATACCTATTCTTATCCTATCACATGGCATAGGGGGTATATTTCAATATAGCATAGTTCATCACCATAAAAATGATCAAGAATTCACTAGAGTGTTATAACACAAAGGGGACATTTAGATGGGGATCTATCCTCATCTTCATAGTCATAAAAGAGACCAAGATCCTTGATAGTGGAGAAGATAACTTGTGGGTGTTCTTGGAACACCATGAAAACCCAACATAAAAATACAAGGACTTCACCTACCCTATGTTCTTTATGACCAAGTATAAGACTCATGTACTAAAGTGGTGTGAGTAATACATAAAGGCCTTTGGGTTAGAGTGGCACATCCCACAAGTGACCCAACAAGCATGTTTAGAATAGTGACCTTCACCATCATGCAACATTAATATGTCATCAACCTAACACTCAAAGATAAGAACAAGTCAGAATGTTTCAAGCGTCCTTTCAATTTTTTGGCTAAGTTCTTCTATAATGTGCTTAGATAATCACCAACACATAAAGCATTAACATTCTAGTCAAAGAGATAGACATAAAGAGCTAGCAAATGAGGTGCAGATTCCTTCACACAAATGGAGGTATGATAAAGGGTGAAGAGGATGCTTTAGATATAATAGACATCAATCTTGTGTAAGAGGTAATAATCTTTGGATTCATCCATAGACTTTACTTTGTGATGAATCCCATAAGAAAGGATGATAGTGTGGGGTCTAGCACCCAAAAATAAAGAGACCTCCCAAACCTAATTGGATAAGAATGAACCCCCACACACTAGGAAAAGAAAAAGTTCCCCAAAAATATTAGATTTAAGATGCTCAAGGACATTTAGGATATGATGAAACTAAATATAGCTTCCAAAGTGGAATCCTTGGTGATAGGATCATACCAAAAGCACGTGTGCTTCACCTCTCAAGCCCCTACAATCCCAAAGGGGAAAAAGAAAGAAAAGGCACCTTCCTGTATGCCAAAAAAGACACATCAAAAGAGGGATCAAAATAGGAAAATTGGGGATGAGTCACCTATATTGTGCCTAAGGATGTATAATCATCCCCTAGTGAACAATCGCCTTCACCTCCACCATAAGCACACCCAAAAAGACCAAGGCATAGGTTGAGGAGACTTGGCTCCAATGAGGCCAAGACCAAAAAGGCATAAGAGTTAAGGGATTAGAAAGATGAGATGGCCAAGGCAAGGTTGGTTACCAATCTCATCCAAATGGTATAGGTAGAGGAGTAGAAAAGAGAAGTAACATGTAGGGCATAAGAGGAAGAGATGAGTGAAGCAAGTGAAGCACTTGAAGAAGTAACTCCCTCTGATGTAGACAATAAAGAGAAAGAGTTGCTAAAGAAATGGAGAGGAATGGGTCTATACCAAGGCCACATCAATGAATTACTTTCCTTACACTAGAGGTGTAAGGAGTTAAGGGCCTTAGGCGTAACCTAGGTTGATATTGACCAACTTGAGGCTGAAGAAATTAAAAATAAATAAGAAAAGTGTGTCATGAAAGTAGCATAAAGAAAGGCCAAAAAATGAAAGGATAAGAAAGAGGAAAGGATAGGGAAAATAAAGGTAGAACACACCCAAAATAAGTAATGGGAATCAAAATTAGCCCAAGAAGAAAGGGTGTGCATGCTAGAGGAATGGGAAAGAAAGAAAGGTTTTGCTAACACAGAGCTTAGGGAAAAAAAATCCAATGTAGAAATCGGTGTTAACACCCAATTAGTGGAATAATATGCATATAAGGTGCACCCCATCTTTGAAGGGGTGCCTAGAGAACACAAAGGTGTTATTGGTGCCTTAGAAAAACAAGTGGAGGAAGAGGTGCCACACCAAGAAAAAGATGAGGGGGAAAACTCTACTGAAGAACCCCCACAAGAATAATGAGATGGAGAGTCTAGTGCCAAAGAGGAAAGACAGGAAGAATAAAAAGAGAGAGTTAAAGAAATAAGGACTAGCACCAATGTTAGTGAATAAGAAGATCAAAAGAGTTGAAGAAATGGGGACTGACACCAGTGCTAGTGAAGGAGAAGAGTTCAGGGAAGAAGAATAGGTTGAGCCTAGGAACCATGAGAGAGCATATATGGGGTTCAAGGAGGATGATGACTTATACATTATAGATTACATACCTCCAAGAAACACCATAACCCTTATGCACCACCATGTCTCATGGGCCATGGATTTCTACATGAATTAAATAAAGTTTGAGGTCCCTACAAAGGCCATCTGACACACCAAGAAGCCAGAAGAGGGCCACAAATACCACTTGATGAAACCCTATGTCATGAAACCCATGTGATCAAATAATTTTTTTATCAAGATGGTAACCTCTGTGTCATGCAATAACATCATCAACAATGTTCGTGTCAACAACTAGAGGAAAATTACTAAAGAGATAAAAAAAGATCTTGAGGAAACCAAACTCAAGATCTAATAACTAATCAAACACATCAAGAAAAAAAACCCTCCCTCAAATATAACATTAACAACTCTATCATGAAGGAGGTTGAATACGTTTGTGCACTCATTGAGTAAATGATCCCTAGGTTAAAGATGGTGTTAGAGGAGAAGGAAGACCCTTGTGAGGCTATAATGGGCAAGTTGACAAAGAAGATGGAAGAGGTTAAAAAGCTCTTCACCAATATTTAAAAATGCTTAAAAGAAGTAGACACCATTTTCTATAACTTTTTAGACTATGTAGAAGTCATTAGCACATGCCTCAAGCAAATAAAGGAGGAGAAAGATGCCTTGCTCCAACATTCCTTCATAGTTTTAAGGATCAAGTGCATGCAGGTGATGGTAGAAATCAACTCACTTACAACCTAATTAAAAACATAAGAGTAAGACCTAGAGGCAATATTTTATGCCTTCCAAACAAAGGCCAGTGAGAAGGGAAAACTCTTAGATGGAAGAGTGAGGAGGGTGAAGGAAAGGCTAGAAGCCTTTAGAAAGGAATTGAAAAGCATATATGTACTTACTTTAGAAGTATAATCCATAAAATTAGATGGTGTTATTGTAGAGTTAAAGGGCACCATCTATGGATTTGAAATTTTTAAGGAGGATATATGATAGGGTGCACCCAAATTATGTGTACCTAAGGCTCTTCAAGGCTAGTCTAGGGTAAACTAGAAATTTTTTATGGGGTGAGGTTGGGATCCCTTTTTGAGAAGGCTTGATCCTACACTAGCTAGACCAATCTTGGGATGCAAAGACCCATTTTAAATAATTTGGTGCTGACTAGATAGACTCCCAAAGTATTTGTGCTAGCTAGTTGACAATTGCATAATATTATAAGTCTCGAGGCATACCTACCTAGTCCTACACATGGAAATTTGAGGCTCAAGGAGAATAGATATTTGAGTAGTCGAACAGGTAGGTGTATAGTACCAACTAATATCCTAGCCCCCAACATGCACCTTGCTTGTCATATATGGTGAAGTGGAGCTAAAAAGCTCATAATTACCCATCCTTTGGCACATGCCTATCTAGTCAACAAGAATAATGGCCAACACTTATATAAAGGAGGTGACCTCCAAGGGGAGAGAGGAGAGACCACTAATAGTGAATCTTTGATGAATTTAAGAATGATATAGGAATTAAGTCTTGAGTTCTAAGTAGAATAATTAAGCCATGCTCATCTATGAGCCTCTAGCATTAGTAAAAATAGGATTGATCAGTGAAGGTTGATACTAGTTATTATAATGTATACATGATATTAATAGATGAATATTAATGGCTAGTGTTATATGTTATTATGTTGTAGATTGTTTAAGTTGTGAATTTATCTTCCCATGAATAATGTTGATGAAATGGGACTCAACCCTAGTATTAAGTGACACCCTCATGCCACTTAGCCCTCTTACCCACTATGAAAGGCCCTTGTACTAGACCCATCACTGAATGATGACCTTCGGATGAATAGAAATCCCCATGTGGACTCCCTTACCTTAATGTACCAATAAGGTCTTGACACCCTCTATTTGAGCATGCATTGATGGACCTATCCATTTGAGCTTCTACACCAATGACCCAGTGAATCTCTTGAACCACTACACCCTACACAACCCTCAGTTGTGCCATGATGCAACTAGCCAAACACAAACATGGTCCCTTCACTAACAAACTTTAGGTGAGTGCATAAGGTTTTTTTCCTTATGTGAAAATGATGCTATCATGATAATGTGTTTAAATGTTGTGTGCTAGACCATGCTCCCCTTACACCTAACTCCTTTAACCCTAGGAATGCCTGATAACTAAATTTGTGCACATGATCAAGTGTCTTGCCTACATAATGACACACTTCACTACAACATGTGATAATAGTTACCTTTTATTGTTTGAATTTTCTTACAATAACTCATAGTAATTAGCTTTTAAGATGGCACCATTTGAAACATTATATGGTAGAAGGTGTAAAATATCAATTGGTTGGTATAAGTTATAAGACAACATAGTATTTCAACCTAAACTGATTTCAAAAATAGAAGACCAAATCAAGATGATCAAGAAGATATTTCCTGAGGTAAAAAATAGACATAAGAGTTATGCTAATCTAAAGAGAACAACTACGTAGTTTTTAGTAGGTGATAAAGTGTTTCTATGGGTTAAAACTCATAAAAGCTCTATTAAATTCAATAAGTTATCAAAACTTTCATTGATACATGTGGGACCCTTTTATATTTTTGAAGTGGTCAAACATATAGCTTTTAGGCTTGCATTGTCACCATCCCTAGCTCTTTTGTATAATGTTTTCCATGTATCTTATCCTAAAAATAATATAGTTGGTCTTTCACATGTGTTGGATTAGAATGCTTTGCAAGTTCTAGATCTTGGGGTGGTCATGGTAGAACCAATCAGTTCAATTGACACTCTCAAACTCTATTTTCATAATAGAGAAGTGTCATAGTGCAAGGTCATGTGGGACTAATACTCTAATGATAATGCCACTTGGGAGGACTATGATGAGTTCTATAAGTTATTTATACATTTATTTATTTGATACATTATTGGATTTTATTTTATTTTTACGTTAATTAAAGTTAAATTTCAAAATTAGTGTTTGAATTAATGTCATCAGGAAGATGACCATCTTTAGGAGCGAAGGATTTCATATCTTGATTTCTCTCTAAAATGATTTATTTGATTATCCATGGATTATTATGGTTGTTAAATTGATTAATTACTACTTAAATTAATCTATAATTCATATGCTATTATGGGATAGTTTTATGTTACTTATATTACATAATTAAATTACTATGAGTTAGTTGTACTTGTATATTATTTTCATTGTGAACATGTTGTTAGTTTATAGAATAGTATTTTATGGTTATATGATTATATTACAGGCTAACTACCTTATTTTTCATGATTTATATGAAGGATAGATCCATCCCTTAGAACATGATGGAGGGAGAGCATCATCAAAGAGGACAGTGTAGATGGAGGTGTTGGGGGATGACAGAGGAACAATTAGAAAACCATGCACACATCATGATAGTTAGCATTATTTATATGTATTATTTGAATTATTAGTTTTAGTATGTCATTTGAATTATCTACATTTAGATGATTTATTATGTTCTTTAGTTCTGATTTAGTTTCAATTTAATGCTTATGTGGATCTAATTGTGTGATTGCATTATGATTGTAGTACATAGATTGAGTACATAATGTTACTTTATGATCATGTTGTGTTATTGTATTCATGATTGTTAATTCTAATCCTATAATGAGTAAGTCAATTTTTATGATGAGTATTTATCTAATGTTTTTTATAGACTAACTAGAATGTCTTTATAATGTCTTAATAAATTAAATAGTTATTATGATATTTGATAAATATCATTATTTTGACTTAATGTCTTTGTGTATAAAAATATAGTTAAAGACATTAGGGATAGTTTATATAGTGGTATTGAAAAATAATTACATATTTATAATACCATTGTGTTTGATATTATTATAATAGTTGCTCGATTTACTTTACACTAGTCACATTACTATTTGAAGTCATGATAATATTGATCCTTGCTTAAGATGATTTAATAACTATCTAAGCTATCCTATGATCTAACCTTAACTAATGTGTCGAATACGATCTCATTATTATATGATTTATGGTTTTATTATTTTGATATAATTTGGTTATAAACATTATTAGAAATTATTTTATAAGTGGAATTTGTAATTTAAATACATAAGCATGTTAAGTCAAAATACCACACAAATTTTTGGATTAAAATAATGAATAAACTATAGAACATTCAAGTGATTTAGGGTTTATGGCATGTGTTAACTCAGTATTAACCATATCATTTTGATTAATAAATCACTATGTGAGTTGGTAGACTATTGTTCTATTGAGATAATCTCATCATGCATAGTTATGATCATTATTCTTTACTAAAGAAAATTAGAAAATTAGTGGCAATAAAGGGCATGGAGGAGAAATTAGTAGTGGGGTTGATAAGGAAATAAATAAAAAGGAAAGAGAGGGACAATATTTTAGAAGTGAATGATGCATAATGAGAAGGATATTAAGGAGCTTGAATCAATTCTTATTGGCAAGAATGAATTTTTGGAATCTTAGCTAAGGTGGTAATGAATTTGAAATATTATATGTTAAAACATAAGTATTTATGTGTGTGATTGAATAAAAAGGGTTTAAGTATTTTAATCTTTCTATAATATATAAATGGATAAATATTTGGCTCTGTGGATGGCTCGGCCATATACAAAACCAAATATACATCATAGAAAACCTTGAAGCCTAACCCTTGGGTATTTGGGAAGCTTATGAAATTTTGGTAAACTAAATTTAATTATTGTATATGAAATTTTTGTAGAAAAATAGAGTGAAATTGGGTTGTATAAAAATTTACAATATGCCTAAAATAAAAATATGTTTGTATATACAGAGGTATGTAAATATACCCTATAGGGATTTATTGACCTAGAGTATATATATAACTAGGTATATATGTACATATAAAATATATATATATATATATATATATATATATATATATATATATATATATATATATAAAGTTGATTTGAGGTATAGTGATGAATGTCATTAGGTATTTGAATCTATTTAAAGGAAACATGTGAAGGTATATTGATTAGATGTTATATACTCTATTTGCATTACAATGTGGAACCCTTGGCTAAGTCTTAGTTAGACCACGAGCTTATTTAAGAATGTGATTATGCATAAACTTGTGATCTATTATTTATATGACTGAGTATTGATTATTTAACCTAAAGGCTAATATTTATATGGTTGAGCATTGGATATGGACATAATTATGAACATTGTGAGTTAGATGAGAATATATTAGTATCCATTGCATTCAATGATTCATATAAATTAATTATCAATAAATTTAATATAGTGAGAACTAAGTAATCTGCCTACAATTTTTATGGGTCTTATTAACTATCTTGAAGTCATTATAGACATTTAGTCAATTTTTTATCGGTTTATTATATGATATGGATTTTCTATTGCATTATGAACATGGAAAATTTAGATATATATTATAAACATTTAGAGCATATGAAAAGAAAATTAGTAAGTTAGTATAGCTTATGAATACCTATATATAAAATCTATGCATATTGAAACTCTCTGTTACACTTAGATAAGAGGTATATGTCCGTGAGTTATAAAGTAGATATTAGGATTGTAAGTTATTAAATCATAAAATATCAATAAAGTGAAATAATGTAATATAAAAAATTTCTTCCTTAGCTATACGATTCTTGTTCATACAAATCATGAAAATAAAGTAGCTGGAGTACTATATTTAATATTTAATACATACTAGTTTGGATATATTAAAGTTAGTCATTTGTTTTTAGTTAAAATGTAGAGTCAGTTAGAGTATGTTGTATGATATACATGACTTTATTGGTAATTCATTGTGTATATACATATATGAAATACATAAGCCATTACAAAAAAATCACGTATATACCATGTATCTATATACACACTCATTAGATGAAAAATATAGAATTTAATAAGTACATAAGGATGTATTTAGTCATCATGACTATGCTCTTAGATGTATTTAGTAATTGATGAGATAATTAAAATAAGTATAGATACATATATATGAAATATCTTTGTATAAATCAATTTATGTGCTCATAAATGTATATGATTTGTACCTATATGAAGGAATTACATACTAATACATATATAGCATATGTTGTATGTATGAGAATTATGCTGTAAATATGGTATATAGTACGATTATTATAAGAGATATATAATATATGATGTATTAGAACATGATTATATGCATAAAACTCATTAAATGTGTTAAAGGTTAACATTAAATTTGGATTATTGTTTAATTCTGAGTCTTGAAATATATTTTTATTTGTTGTTGTAATTTGTACATTATGTACATGGAAATGAATTTAAATATATATTGTTTTTCTTAGATAGTTATATATTTTAGTACTTTGATAATTATTAACTAGTAAACTAAGTATAATTATACCTATATGGTATGTTCTATTAAAGACTGTACTTGTTTATGTTTATTATTTATGTAATAACTTATATAATTTGAAATTCATATTAAATGTATGCAATTTGATTATTTCCATAATTAACATGTTTTATGCCTATTGATAAGAAGTAATCTAATTGAATCTATCAATTATATTTTAATTAACTAAATCTTTCATTTATGGTGCTAAATAAGTAGTGAAACGAATTTCATTAGCCTAGTTAGCATCATCAATGTAAGATGAGGGTAATATGATCAATTTTTGTGTATGAATTGACTAATCTTATATATAATTAACTATTTGAAAACTATGGCCAAAGTAATGTTTAGTTAAACATTGTCATTTGATATGTTTTATTTAGATGATTGTGTAATATCATTTTAGAACATATTTTCTTTATGGTACACATCACACATTATATATATTATAGCACATGGATAATAAATTATCTCTTTGGATTCTAGCACTACCATTATCTACCCATCGATGAAGGGAGGGCCATTCCATAGTTGGGGGATTTTTTAGGGTATTGATGGTCAATGGTTGGTGTGGAAAAGTGCTCAGATGATGCTCTCCCTCCCCACAATAATACTTAATTGGAGACTACACTTGAGATTACCATAGGATAGTTGAGTTCATTGATGCTCAATGAAACCTTGTATATTGTATTATATTTATTATTTTAACATTATCCTTGATGAAAATATAATATTTGTACATTTTTACATTTAAAACAATGGTTATAATATTGTATAGGTCATGGCTAGAATTATGTAATTACTTTTTGGAATATATGTAGTAAAATGAGTAAACCAACTTTGTACTTGTTTTAATTACTTGTTATCATAGTCATCAGTAACTGGATAAATTATTACATGCCTATTTTATTAGTTAAACATAACTAGTATGTTAAATTTGGATAACTATTTATATTCTTGTGGTGAATTCTAATTTTGATTACATGAAATTAAATTAAAATTTTTTATGTTATTATAGTAAATCCTAGTGGGGATGTAATAAAATGAGAGCACATGTATACAAAAATTAGGGAGTATCTTCAAGGTTCTAAGGTCTCACATATAAATATAGGAAACCATAAAAATAGCCAATAGATCATTCCTATTACCCTACATGATCATCTTCAAAGTTTTAGGGATCACTGAAGATAATGATAAGAATTTTTAATGAAGTTTTAAACAGTGGAGGAGGACACACAAACTTGTAGGCACCATGATGAGGTTTTCAAGGAGTGTTTAGGTTTATCTCTCTCAAATAAAGGTCATAAACAAAATGAATAACCCTAAGACCATCTATATAAGATGTTACAAGCTTAGGAGTGCTAGTGATCACCATGATTGAAGAGGTTTTAAGCCTGATAAGGACACACATTCTTGTATATCCAAGAGTGAGGTTTAATGCATTTTTAATTTGTTATCCCTTGAATGAAAAGTTATCATATAGTTAAATGGACTATTTCCTAAGTTCAAGACCAAAAAGACACAAATTTAGATTCATAAGAGTATAAATTCCAACGCTTTTAAGAAATTTTTAGTGAGCCTCAAGCTAGGGGAGAATTATAGTAGGTCTATATGAATATGTAAGTCCTTCAACATGTTTAGTGTAATTTTCACTTGAGTGAATAGTTAGGTAAGTAAAATAACCTCTTATCACTCTTCATGTCAATATATAAAAGGGTATAATCTCATGTAAATTACCCTTAGGATCCAATGAAGGCCATGATCTTGATGAGACCTATGTAGGCTACCTACAAGAAGTAGGGTCTTCAATGGAGAGGAAGACTACATGTATTCATATACACTTGACAGTGTACAGGGATATGGGAATATCATGACATTATAATCATATTTTAAATATGTTTTATGAAGGTCACAAGTATTCAATCTTGGGAAAAATAGTGATAAGCCATGAATAGTCATGGATTCTACATGGTTCAAACTTGAAAATCATCAACACAGGCCTATAACAAAAGATAGAATATTCAATATTTTTTTAAAGTTCTTATGTCTAGGTAGAAATTTCCTAAATTATATAATATATTCACCCTTATATATAAACCCCTATCAAAACAAGTCTCATAGAAAAGGAGACAAGATTGAGGTCATTTGTAGGCCTATGAAGAAGGCAAAGATGACAAAGCTAAGTTCAAAAGAGTTGAATTATCCCTCAAGGTATCTAGATCCTCTTCCTATCATATAAGATTATTTAAGATATTATAATAGGTATAGTCATGCTCTAGTTCCTCATGACAAGGTTACATCCAAATCTCAAGATCTTTCCAATGGAGTTGTAGGTCTGGGTCTTACATTTGGTACTACAATAGTCGAGTTAGGGCCTTAATCCATCATTGAAGGTTGATAAAATTATAAAAGTAGTTTTAAGAGTGATCCAAGTATATTTGGAGATAAAAATAATCACTAGATTCCCATAATAGTGAATAAAAGATAATACATTCAAATAATATCACTCTCAGTTTATGTCAAGTTGTATCCTCTACATAGGGTTTTAGAGACCAAGAAAAATATTATATATTTTGTTCCCCTATGAAATTTTATAAAATTAAAGAGGGATTTAGAGGATGTCATTTTTAAAATGTGTGAGGTGTTTTCAAGATGATAGGGTGCCTAAAAATATATTTATGTGAGTTAGAATCCTGAAAACCCATAAAACATAGTCTAAACCATGCCAAACCTAATGTTTCATCATTCAATGACCAAATTTGTTGCTAAAGATCTTAAAATGTGATGAAAGAGGATGCTATAAGATAATAATTATACTTAAAGGCTTTAATAGAATATTTCAAGAGATAACCCTCATATATTCAAATAACTTGAAATTAATTTGAACAAAGTGTGGATCAATGAACCTTTTCAAGAGGACAAGAAGATAAAATGGAGTTAAGCTAAGAAGAACCAAGAGGTAAAGTTGAATGAAGTGTAAGTTGAAATTGTTAAAAACTAGGAGTATTTTGATGTAATATTCCATCAAAGTCCTAATATTTATAAGGATAAAACAAGGTTTTAGCTTTCAAAACCCAACCAATAGTTTTATAAGATGTCATAACTTTCAGGGTGTACCAAGTTGGCCTCATGGAAATAGAAGGAGGTTTAATGATCTATAGATCAATTTTTCATGTCTAATCCAAGGGAAGAAATGGTAGTTTTTATCCAAAGTATATCATAATGCTCCTTAAGATCCTATATAACTTTTTATACCTTATTACAATGATGTGTGTTGTGATTTATATTGTGATCTAAAGTCTATAAATAGGTTGTAGGTCTTTTAACATGTTGAAGCCCTTCCATAATAAAAGAAAATCATGATGATTAAAATAGAAATATCTCAAATCCCTTGATGATGCATGCAATGGAATTATAAGATGCCTATTGATGAACTAATAATAGTCCTAAACTAGATAGGAAGATCATCCACCTACAACATGGTCTTAATGCCTTTTAGGACTATTTGAAGAGTTGATAGCAACATTGTAGTTACAAGTTAGTAAGTGGTTCATAAACTTTAGGAGAAATAAGGAATAAATGTAATAAGATGGGGAAGAAATTGTGGGCCTACAGATAAAAGATACAAAATAAATCAAACCTAAATTATGGTTGGAACCTCCAAGTTGTAGACATAATGGTTGAGATTACATATACTAGTTCAGATACACCTCCTAACACTTGTTTACAAGCACTCATACTAGTCAATACCACTAATAAACCTAAGGAGAGGGATATAAGAGTTGTAGATGGTTCTTAAGTTGATGATGCAAGTTTTTAAACAATATCCTAATCGTAAGAGTGATCTCAACACCTAGTTTCAAGTTGTAGTGGGTATTTGAGAGCCTCTTGAGGTTGTGAAAAAGATGATTGTAAGTTTCTATAGAAGACAAGAGGATTATCAATCATAAATATACAAAATTATTTCCTATTTAAGGACTCGTATTAGTAGATGTGATAGTGATCTAGGTTAATAATCTCTCTAAGAGACCTTATAATAGGCTCTAAGGGTGATTTCAAACACTTCAAGCTCTATTATAGCATAAAAATAAGAGGTACATTAGATAAGCCTCCATGACTCCAAATGGAGTGAGTTATCATAAAAATAATGAATGAGAGGTGGAGGTAATAAAAAACTAATCTTATAAACATATAACTACCTAAAGAGGTGATCATCAAGGTAGGTCAACCTTCTAGACTAAAGTGGTGTTTAAAGTCCTCTTCCAAGTAAACCATGAAATAAACCTTAACATGTACAAGATGTGGAGATGGGGTGAGTTAAATTCAGAGGTAGAATTTTAAAAGAGGATGGAGTAGCCAATTAACCACATTCAACATGATCAAGCACCCAATAAGACTAAAATAGAAAACAAGTAAAGTTTCCTCTCTACTCTTATGCCAATTTTCTTATTCAATTCATCAAGATGACATCCTAATGCATTGAATAAGGAATGATGGCCCCATGTTACAATTTTTTTCTCTTTTGAATAAGATCATTCAGGTTGTAATAACCATATTTATGTAACTTAGTAGTGATTTATCTCTTCATTTTCTTATAGATTGGGTTGAAAATGCCTCACTTTATATTCCTCCTCATGGGCATGACAAAACTATGCCCATTTAAGTACATGTAATGTTGAATTTGAAGCCTTTGGATTAATAAAATAATAATTTATTACCTTATCCATGCTTGTTCATTGTGTGATTCTTATGTTTTTTTAATCTATGCATGGGGTATAAAATGTTTTCTCTTGCATAGGTCCATTTCCCTTTACCTTTGTACAATATAACTCATTTATTGCAGGTCATGTGTTGTGTTACATATAGATATATTAGTAATTGGTTATTAAAATTATATGATTATGTATTTAGAAAGTCCTTTTAGTCACTCTTTATAATTATAACATAGGTCATAACCTTCATGTGAAATATTGATGCATGAGGAGTCTAATTTGGAGAGTGTGTAGAGTAGATTCAATCTTTCATAAGTCCTATTGTGCTATCATAAGTAGGTAGAGTATACTTCAAATCATTGTTAAATCACCTTATGTTTAGATTTTAGTTTCTTTCTTTTCTCTTTTTTCACCAAATCATAAAGTAGGCTTAGTTTAGGTGATCTACCAAAAACACCATCACCCTCTAGATATTTAGTCTTCACACAAGGTCACCCACAATCTAATGAGTGTTTACACTATATCACTTGAAGAGAGAAGCATTGAAACCTATTATCTAAAGGGTACAACTTCATGTTGATAATAGTTTCTAGTTTGCCTAGTCAGACATAAAGATAGGAAGATTTACTAAAGATTTGATGTTTCTCTTGGTCAGTTACAGTGGCTAAACACATTTACCATGCATCAGGTGACTCTAAAAGGATTCAAAGGATTTTTGTTTCAAGCTAGGAACTTATCCTAATGATAAAAATAACAAATAGATAATATTTTATAGGTAATAATACTAATTTTGTTGAGTTACCTTTATATTAAGTCAAAATAAAAAGATTTGAAAAGACTTTCCCATACATAAAACCTTCATTTATTCTTGGTTATCCCAAATAAAACCCTATTTCAAATCCAATCTCCCATATGGATTTACTTATGAACTAAGATTTTATCACATTTAATGTGGTGATTCTACTAAATCTTTTCCAAGATGATGATATACATATGGAATCCCTCAAAAGTATCCCCTTTTTCACTGGAGAGGACACAACTACCCCTATTGAACATATTAAATATGTTACAAGAATTTGTACAATACATCATGTAAACCTCAATAATGTTTCCATCATATTGTTAGCTACTTATTATAATGGTAAAAACTTTTAGTGGTATAGGGGTTTGAGGTTGAATTCTATTAGCACATGGGATGAATTAGGAGAAGATTTATATAGACAAATTAGATCATTTGTCCCTCATTGAGTAGTTTACAACCATTAAGAAAGCACCGAATGAGTACATGTCTAATTTGAATTTCATATTTTATATGACATGGGAAAGGATCCCAAAATTGGTAAGGCCCACACATGAATATGTTTTCTTCTATCTAAGAACATTGAATAATGATATCTTAGTTATGATACAATCTATGGGTGGTAGAAAACTTCTAGATGATTATGAGGTAGCCATTAGGGCTGATAATATTCTCATATAGGCTAGAAATATTGCACCAATACCTCATATGCATAAATTTAAAAAAATACATCCTTTTATATCACCCCAAACACCTACAATAACACCCATTCCAATGCTAATTAGTTAACTACCAAGTCAAGATAAAGATGCCCCTAGCCCATCTAATGATTTGCAAGAAGTTGTTATCTTTCTTGAGAAACTTTAAAATAAATTAGTTACTCTTAAAAGGTAGAAAGATTAGAATTAGAGGCCCTATTAAACACGTAACCAACCTTACCATCCTAATAGGGCCCCATATCAGGCAATATTTCAAGGCTAAGGCTAAATCACTCATATAAAGCCATGCCAATCATTTAATTCCAATGTTACCATCACTTCTAAGGAAATAGTACATACCAAAAATATATTAGTATACGAATATGAGTGGTTATTTTATTCACACCAAACCCACAACTAAACCACTTTTCCAAATGGTGTCTTAAATTAAGCAATACTGGTCCAAAATGCCTCACTTCCTCAAAGCACACAACCTAAAGTATCACCATAATAATAGGCTTCTCAAAAGATAATATAAAATGATGATATGCTTCTAAATTTTTAATGGATGAGTATTATAGATTCAATCATGTGCAAGTTCAAAATTAGGCTTCTACCTCTGTGAAAACCAATACAAAGTTGAAGAAAAGGGCTATAGAATTTGAACCAATAGCTAATAAGGGTCCTACATCATCTTCTCCAATGCTATAAGTTTTTTTAGCCTATTTAAGTTCTAAAGACTTAGGAAAATTAGTAAAATAAAAAATTAAGAGGTTAAGTACAACTTGAGGGTCATTTTTAGTCAAATCTAATGCAATAAGGTATTAATACAACTAAGGTACAATAAAAGGTTAGTTATACTGCATTTAATATTCTTAATCACATGAAGAAGAGCATTATTAGCATCTCAATGTGGGAATATTTTTCGATCTTAGGATAAAAAAGGCATATTGTAGGTAGCCTTGTCTAATCTTATCATTTCAGAAGGATCATCAAAGGAACATCCAAAATTAGTCCTCACTAATACACCTTGTAGACACTTAGTTTTAGCCACTTTCATGCCTAAACTAGGGTCTAGTTCAATTTTTAGAAAATGACACATTTTAAACCAATAAATCACCTAAATAACCCAAATTCATCTATATAAGGGATTTAAATTCCCATAAATGTGATGATGCTATTCTATTTGGTGTATTAACTTGTATGCACTAAAAACCTAGTTCAGTTTTAACCCTAGTCAAATTATGACCTAGTAAATTGACATTTTTAGCCTGTCAAGCTATTCATTCATTACATTAAAATCCAAAAATCACAAAGTAATATTAATTACATTTAAAATTTTAATTAACTTCCCTAAACAAAAATTCAAAATCAAATTAGTGAATTTCATTTACCAAAAATAGATTTTTTTAGCCAAATATAAGTTAAATGGTCAAAGGAGATAATAAAGTGATTTATTATTTCTTAAATATTCTAAAAAATATGATTCATAACCTCAAAAATATCTAAAGTGAGTTTCCATGCCTCACAAATATCTAAAATTAAGGTGTCAAGATTTCATGAGTATTTTGACCCAACCCAGGGTTCAACTTACTCAAGTTGGGTTAATTTAGACTTAACCGAGGTTATAATTTAACCTAACATCCCTAGGTTTATATTTATTTATTTTATATATAAATATAAATGCCCACACCATATACTAAAAAGCTTTTATGTGTAAGGTTATTCTTATGGAATACCTTCTTGAAGCTTTTGAGAGTAGTGTTATAATTCCCAATTTATGCCAAGATTCACACCAAGCCACAAGTGACTATTGGAGAAATGATACCACCATTAAATAACATTACTATAAGATTCAAATAATCATAGGTTGAGCACAAACATACTTATTTAAATAATTAAGCATCAAATTTGATAAAAGAGGCAAGATTTTTGTATTGTCTTTATCTCTATTTTATTATCTTGCTTATTATATTATGTTCTCCATAGTTATTAGGCAAGAGTGTTTAGTCCTAGTGTATTTTTATACTTAATTTTTTGTCATTTATAATAACAAGGGACTAATATACATATTATTTACTATTCAAACACCTAATATATATAATGGTGTGCCCAGTGGGACCATGCATCCAATATGGCCAAAGAGAATGATATGATAACCTTAATTTTACTAATAATTACATTTAATTATTCAAGTTTAGAGTTTTAGAATTGAAATATATGTAATTTGATTTTTTGATTTTTCAATGGGTTCACCCTATGTAACGACAACTTTTCCATTCTCGTGCTTATTTCTGATATTTATTTGTGTATAAATGATAGATTTATAACAAATATTTTGCCCTGTTAAATGGCATATTCATGTTTCAAAATTAGTGGTTTTGATCCTATTGAATGGTGGCTTCACCATGTAAACTTACTCTATATTCACTTATTTTATAGCTTATTTTAGTGGCTTAACCTTTCTAAATGATGACTTTGCCAAAGTTGTTTTATACGTCTTTATTTGTAGGAAATCAGTGGATTTACCTTACTAAATGGCATCTTCACTCTATGTTTTTCCAACACTCAAGTTCTCAAAATGGATTTTTGTTTACTCACTTAATTTTTGGCTTATAGGCAAGCAAACCCCTTAACATTTTATAGGACTTAAGGTGGAGAGAGAAAAACTTAAGCATTGTTAAAATCTCACACACACTTTTGTTTGGTGATTAAAATCCACTTAATCACATTTGCCTTTGAGTTTTTAAAGTTTTAACAAGTGTAAACAAGGTCAAGGGGATAAAATTTCAATCACACTTCAATTTGGGGATATAAAAAGGAACATACATTTTAGTTAGACCTCTTAAGATATTTTTTACCATATGTTTATTTATTTTTATTAGATAAACTTCAAAGTTGTTAGTTAGATTTATTTTTTTGTGGAAAAATAGGAACTATTGTGTGCATGCTCTCCCCCATCCCTTTTATGGAACTTAAGTGACCAAAAGAACTTATTTTATTGCCTTATTTATTTCATCTTGTTAAAAATAATGTCATGTATGCTCTCCCTAAGATCTGAATGACTTGGGTGACCCAAAAGCATCATCTAAAGTTTTTATAATTTATTTTATTACATTTGGCTTGTGGGTGGGAGCCCTTTATCCCTCATAATTTCTCTATGTGTATATTGAGCTAGGGTTTCATCTCCTAAGATCATACCAACACCACTCCATAGTTGGGTATATAAATTGGGCACATGATACTAAGATTTATATGGGTATGAGTAGCTAGCATATTCAATCCTAATGAAAACCTAGGTTAGGTATTACTAAACATCAGAATCTACTAAGCAGTACATGGATAGAGTCGATATGAAAACTAATAAACCCTTGCATAGTAAGTTAGAAGGTATGAACCTAATTTATTTGATTGTGAGCTTCTGTTAACCACACATGGGACCATTTAGTGCATTTGAGATTTAAAGATTTTAGTTAACCCCACTTGCCATGGAATTTATTTCCAAATGATAAGTGATCCTAACTCTAATTTTGTGCCACATACCAATGCTTGAGAGATAGCGTGGTGCATACAAACTCTACCTACACCTATATTTTAATTTTCTTATTAACACTTAATTCCTCACAAACATTGGTATATTAATGAAAAATTTGGTAAAAACTATGAATACTCATGTTAGTTTTCGATATAAGATGATTCACTAGTACTAGTTCTATTTTTCTTTGATTTACATGTGTGTTTTTAGACTTAAACTATTTATTTCTTCTATTGTGCCAAAACAATTCTAAAACATCATGTTTTTTACACCATTTCAGCTTAAGAGATTTAATCTATCTATTATGTGTCACAATCTTTGCCTTAGAGTTTTATTCTAAAACCATTTGTGTGCCACTTGTTTAAACAGGGTGTAATTATGCTACCCATTTCATCTTAAACATTTTCCTTGACTTTTTGAGTCCAAAACCATTATTATGCCATTTATTTGAAGGAGCATTGTTATTCTACCTAAATCATTCCAAACCTATTATCACTTTTGAAACCAAATTTCAAACAATTGGTATACCTTTCTTGTTTCAAATGTCCATTTACACTACCCATTTTAGTCTAGTCCTTATAACTTAGAACATTCAAGTCTTTTCACATTAAATTTTAAACTAAACCTTTCAAAGTGCAAATCCTAAACTAATCAAGTTTACACCAAAGCCTTGTCTAATTTGGGATTAGTTTCGTTACTTTTTGTGTTTGGATTGTGTTACTTTGGTTTATTTATTATTTGATCTAAAAGACCCCTTACCTAGAACCTAGTGTTTGTTGTTTGTTTATTAACTTATTTGCATGTCCTTATGAGACAAGTTTTTTCCATATACCTTATTTGAAGTTTATTGTACCAAATCTTGAGTGTCCTAGTTTCATTGTTCTAGAATCCTCTTCTGATTCAATTATTGAGTCTTCATGAGATAATTACCAAGTGTTGTCTGAGTTAATTAACTTCGTTTGATTTATTTTAAACTTTTTGTTTGAGTTCCTTGTTTTTGAGTCTATCATTGTTTTTCATGATAATGATTATAACTATCTTTGGGCAAATCATAGTTATCCTTTGATCTTAGTTTAAAATTATTCTACTTTATCTAGATACTTCTATTATTGATTATAACCATCTTTGGTAAAAATAATACCTTAGATATATACAAGTATTCAAGATTTTGTGTTGTTTTTGCCATTGATTATAAATATTTTTGGGAAAATTAATGTTGTTTGTTATACCAGTTTCACATTTGTTTTATTCTACCTTTGTCTAGTTTAGTTGTTTGACCTTTTAGACCTATTTTATAGAGATAAGTGTTTTTTTTAAGACCTTGGTTGTTTATGACCTATAGACCCTTTGTTTTTCACAAGACCTATGTATCAATCTAAACATGCCTCATTACACATGTATAATGACTACGTATATTCCATACTATGAGAACTTTATGACCAATGACCCTTTTTTTCAAGAGTAATATGATGATATAGATTATGATATGGATCCTTATCCATCTTATAACATTTCATATGTCTAATAGATCCATAAACCATTATCATAATATTTGGTGACTATACCTCCTTACCCAAGCCAAGAGATAGAAAAAATAGCATATTAGCTTACTCAAATGGTGTCTAACATTAGACAAAGCCAACAATAAGAGTCCTACTATGTTACGATGCCAACATAGATAAGATATTATTTGTACTTGTGTAAATGTTATTTTTTAGATAATAAAGATGAAGTTCTCATTAGAGTTGTCAAAGTAGGATCCAAGTTTCCACCAGACTTCTCACATGAAATTCTAAGTAATTTTATTAGAACTCATAGTAATGCACCTCAGATCTAGCCATTTGAACATGCCTCAACTAGTTATAGTCAAACTCTAGTCTAATTTCCATATTAAGAACAAAATGCACTATCAAAAGGGAAAGACCCTATGTATGAATAAATAGAATAGATACAATAAATGTACCAAAAATATCTCAACCTAGATCCCAGTATTAACATAAAGGATGTTTCTAGCACACATATTATTGATATAACTATGTCGATAGGGAAATAAATAGATGATTTAGGTTATACAATCCCAAATGTAGACCCATTTAGATAAAACACATTAGTTTATGACATGTTTAATGTCCCTATTTTAATAAGAGAGAATTATTTTCAAATATAATATCTCACTCAAAATGTTGTGGATAACATGAAAGTGCATTTCAATTTAAACCAAAGTGGGTCTAGTTTACCACCAAGCAATACATAATAGATTCCTCTAAATAATGTTATGAGTGGACTATAATAATAGGTGATAGGAATGTTTATTTCCAAAAATCATCAAGAAACATCCACTCCTTAGTTCTTCAAGTGTGTAAGAGGGGAAAACAAACCAAAAATGGACCAACATACCACCGCAACAAGTGTAGAGCACTATGACAGCTCAAGAGGTGACAATGAATATTCTACCACAATAGGGATAGATTAATATAACTCATTAATAATAAACATTTCCTAACCAATAACATGTTCCTATTGGTTAGAATGTGTTAGTTGGTCAAAAAAAACATATACCAAACTCCCAAAATTTTCCTAACAAACAACAAGTTCCTATTCAAAAACATATAGCAAACCCCCAAAATTTACCTAACCAACAACATGTAATTTGTCAATAATATGTGTAAATACAAAAACAAGTGTTTAACCAATAACAAGGTCCTTATATACAATAGGTACTAGGTGTTAGCAACCCAATTTGAACCCTATTAAATAGGATTGTTCAAATCCACCATAAACTTGGACTAATATGGGAATGGTCTAAAGGTTGTGGGTGACCTTATAATTAGACCAAACCTCTAGATTATATGGATAAATCCTTCGGTACATCACTTTGTGGCTCAATTTACTAATACCTATTATTTTTGGGGTGAAAAGAGATATGAAGTGTAAAAAATAAACCTACTCTAAATTATGGTGATGCACTTATGTAATCATTCATCCACTCAATTTTGACTTCAACAAACACTAATAAGCAATGCAAATGACTAAATATTTCAAATCCAAGGACTCATATAAAAAAGTGTTTCACATAAAGTTTTCAATAAGTGATCCAAAAATGAGGGTAATGATGAAATGCCTAATTCAAGGCACTTATCAATCAATATCTCCACTCTAAGTTCATCCACTTAACATTCAAACACTATATGTGACATGCATAAGATAATATACTAGTAACTAGGTATGATTAGGACCTTCCAAGGGAAAAAACTATGACATGTGAAAATAAAACTAATTATAACACACTAAACCTATACTTAAGTGTTTTAAAATTGTCATTTGTATTAACTTAAGAGGTAACAAAGTGTCAATCTAGGCAGGGTTTCCTCATGCCCAAGAGAAGGATTACAAATCAAAGCCTAAATAAATAGAATAAAAAGAAGAGAAAGAGGTGAAGAATGGAATGGAGGAGAGATGAATGGTTCATAAATGACCATATTATATTCATTACTTTAGTTATAAGTAGCTACACAATCCTCTTTCTCTCTCTCCATGAGTTGATACTCTTGATGGTATTTGACTGAGTCCTTAAGCATTGAAGTGGGGTATTGGACACTATGGTTGACTTGTTCAACCTCTCTCAAGGAATGGAATGACCCTATTTTTTCAAATAACTATTAATAATGTCATTAATAACATGAATGAAATATAATTAGGCCATCATAAAGCATATAACAACCCATACTCCTTTCAAGCATATTGACCAAGTCAATAAAATGACTTATCTCTCCATTATAATGATGAAATGTGCATTTTAATAATTCAAAGAATCAGTTATTGGTTTAATATATTTTATTTATTCACTTAATCAACCTCTATAATCCATCTTCCATTCCTCTTATTAAGCAAGTAGGCTAAATAGGCAAATTAGGCCTAGTAGCTTGACTGTGTATGTTTAGAAGCCACAAAAGTATGTAAAATACCTTGAGATCATATGAATGGTTAAGTTTTAAGTATAAAAAAAATAATGTACCATATCATAGGAATTATTTAACAAGAAACACTTGTAATTTTTCCACACTAATTGATAATTTCATCTTGTCCTTCATTTTTGCAAACTAGTTGTATAGAGAAACCTTACAAACATATTTATAGGCATAGTTTTGATAATATGGTGTCTTAGAAAGGTGAAATAAGTGTAAAAACAACTCCTCCAATGGTTTTAATCATCCCAAATGGTTTTATGCCTTGTTCTTTACCTAAAGTCTTGTACAAGTAAAATTTTATGCCAAATTTGTATAGTATCCATATAGACCAGTAATATGAGTAGGATCTCCTTTAAGTACTCTTTATGTTTTAGGTGTTTCTAGGGTAATTAAATTTCTATTGTATGTCAATTATTCATCATCTTATTAGTTAGTTCTATAATAGGGTTTAATGAGGGTTTTGGAGGTCTACCATCTTAATGATTGTTCATAAAGTACAAACCTCCAAACCAAAATTTATTGTCATGGATTTTTAGTCCATATAACACTTCAAATTTAGTTAATAACTTGAGTTCCCATGAAAAATATATGTTAAGATATGAACATAGGGAAGTGTTCTTATAGTCTTCTACAAGCAATCTAGACATGTTTATAGTCTTAACCTTTGTTAATAAATGTGAACCCCTTAAATTGAATCTCTCTACAATGGATATCATGTGTATTAGGTTGATTAAATACTTTTAAGATAATTTTATACACATTACCTTGTGGTGGGAGACACAAGTATTTAAAATGATGGGTCAAACCAGTTGTCTTGACTATGTAATTTGAGTTAGCCTTCAAGAATAAAATGGACCTCATACCTAATTTTATATGAATGAAACATCCCATTAGGAATTTTAACCATATTTTTATACTTCATAATGATGTAATTTATGATTAAGAGAGTCTAAGAGTGTCTCAAGTGTGATGATAGAGCATCTAGGTCTTAAGACTAGCTTTAGGCCTAAGAGGATTAATACTAAGTGTTAGGATTCAAATGGTATATATATTGTTCAAGAGTCTAAAACTCATAATAATAAATTATTTAAAACATATTCTCACCATTTTTAATACCTTCAAGTGTTCAAACTCTAACCCTGTTCTCATTATCTCATGTGGCTTCCTGTAGGTAACACTATCAGTTTGAGTATTTTGGGAAGACATAGATCTAAATAGTTATCTCTCTTTAAAAGATAGAAATGATGGAGTTATAACTCCTATAATATGTATTAAATTATAGAAACAAATTATTACTTATTCCTTATTCTAATTCTATTACTTGTATTCCTTCATCTCCCTTGCCTAGGGTTTCTTAGTAGTCAACCTTGTATAGCCCTAGAGCTTGAGTTGGGAAACTCTCTACTTTATCTTAGGTTTAAGCTCATTTTAAACATATGGTGTGTATTATAAACCCATTACTTATATATTTACAACTCTCAAACTTCCATTAATACCCTAACCTACTTGAGTTTACACTTCTAACACGTAAGTCTATTCTCATCCATTTTAGGCATAATGGGCCAAGTAGGCCATTAAGCTCTCCTTAAAATCATGAGACTTATATTAACTTTTAAAAATTGATACATATTATTACATACCTCATCAGGTTTTTTAAACCTTAAATAACCCCAATTAAGTACAAAACTCTCAACTAGTATGAATAGGCTTGATCTAGGTATGTCTTCTTAGTTAACCCTCAAGGCTTTTGACTTAAAAACCTAACTATTATAATCAATACCAAAAATTATATGAAGACATTACTATAATTTTCTCAGAAAGTTTTTATGAATACTATGCTCTCTAACTTATTCTTAAATCTCCAAATAGCTCACTTGGTCTGTTTAATGACTATTAACAGACTAGGGTAGTTCTAAGACAAAATAGTGAATGTCTTCACTGGTTTTCCATATTTGAGAGTAAAATTAATAGTTTAACTTACCTAAAATTATCATATTTACCAAATTTGGGAGCCTAAATACACTTGTAGAGGATTCAATACCACTGACTCTTCAAAGACTTGTTATATATATTGATTATGTGTAGGTATGGGTTGGTTGTAAATGCACATAGCTATCTTATTTAGCTCTAAAACCTCATCACTAAATCCTAACATATATTAATCCTTGGAATTATTTTCACTCTCCACTAACACAAAACTCTTTTCTCATTCAAACTCTATCTTATCCCTTAGGCTTTAGCACTTGCCTATTGTCAATTATTTATAGGTGCCTATTGGGATTAAGACTATGCATTTGGCCTATAACTTCATACTAAAATCTTGACCCTGATTAGATTCAAGAACTTGTTTAAATTTTCAATGCCTTAAAACTCTTTTTATCCTTCCAAACTTAGGAATAAACCATAAATAGGCCTGTATCTTTCAAGGTAGCCTATTGGTGTCTTAAGGCACTGACTGCAAGTTTCATTGGTTATCTTCTTGGCATCTTAAGATTTTATGAAGATACAAATAGGGAAAAATAACATTTAAATCATCTCTAATAACTCTCATCTATTCACATTTGATGAGTTGATGTTGATACTGATTATGTATCTTCATGACAACTATAGGTGAGTGGTTAGGTCTCTTGTACGAATTGAGGTGGAAGCAAGATGCTAAAAGACCTTGAAAACGTTAATGGCATGGATTATGAACCCCTTAATTTTTTGAAAACACAACCTAAGAATTATTTTAAACTCATTTTATTTAAAATTCATTCTAACCTCCACCATACAACACTTTCCATCGAGTATTCTTTACTATGTTTTCACCTTGGATGTAGGTGAAGATTGATTATTTAATCATAGATTAAGGCTATACAACACACCTTCATGACCATAATTATCTATAACACCCTTGATATTTCCAAAATTGTTTATTTACGTTGTGGATGTGGATAGGTATTAATATGATGATAATGGGATATATGGGAGAATGAAGATGGCGTGATAAGATTATAACAATGGTAAAATGGTAGTGACAAAGTCTATGAAGAGGGAATGAAACATAAGGTGATGGAGTGACTCATGAATCCACTTTTAAAGTATTATAAACGGATCATATACATCTCTTATGCATATTCCTAACCTGGTACAATACTTTGGATATTCCTGATGAAACATGCATAGTGAAAAGAGAAACTTAGATTCTATAAACAACCTTAACATATGCTAAGTTACCTTAACATATACTAAATGAAATTATGAGTGTGTTTGAGAATTTATTGGTGGTTAACAAGATATTAAACTTTGATAAATAATAAAAAACCCAAAGGAAGGACATCTTTTAGGAATGAAGCATTTCATACCATGTCTTAAAGTGTTTTGACAACCTTGAATGTACCATGAAACATACACTATTCAACATTTACTATAGACTATATTTGGTATTTTATGATTTATTTAGACTTATAGACTCACAGATGTGAGATGAGGTTGGATAATTTTGTAATAAAGTGGTTTATATTCTTAACAAGCTTCATAACTTTTAATTTTTTTGACACCATGCTCAAGAAAGGAGAAACCTTGGAAAATTAGTTCCCTGCCTAAATGAAGAAGACATTATGAGTTACTTACCTTTTCAAGGACTATTATTAAATTAAATAGAACCAAAATGAGAATAAATTACAAAATATTAAATTTATCTTGGGTCCCCTCCTTTTCCCAAAATTTTAGATCCTGATATTCTCTCTCAAGGTCATACCATCTACAAACTTGAAGGGTTCTTGTTTTCTACCAATGAACCGAGCAAGGAAAACACATTATTTTTAGGATTATCAAGCCTTAAAATATTCTAATATATTCAACATGTGCCCATAAAATGACCTTATTACATATCTAGACTCCTAAGAAAATTTGTATTGTACAAACTTGTACCACTTGAAAAGACTACTAAAACCTACAAATTCTCCTTCATTTTCTCATGTTTTCAATTAAAAACCATCATTTTATGTAAATGATAGGGGAAATATTGGTTTAAAATAATATCAAATAAAGTAACACATTTTATAAAGTAAAAGAGGGCATATTATCACATGTGAGAGCCCTTTTAATGACAAAATAATGTTCTAGACTCATGGAGGGGAAACTTCATAGCATAAAATTATTTTAATAAATTAATTTCATGATGATGATGATGATGATGATGATGATGATGATGATGATGATTATGATGATGATGATGATTAAGGGTATGTTATATGATATTTTAGCCTTTTAAGGTTAGATTTTGTCATTTAATACCAAAATATTCCTTTAGATAACATACACATAGCTTTAAAAAGGATATTTTAAAATGAATATCATAAAGAGTATATTATATCCCTCTAAAGAGTCTCCATGAGGATTTTATATATCTTGATCACACTATCAAAGCTTATAGTTAGCCACATACTTTGAATATACATAATACACTAGAGAAATTCATAGTGAATCATCAGCTTCCACCTTCATCCATCTTCATTAAGGTAATCTAAACCATAAGATCACTTCAATACTTTGTGAAATACATCCAAACATACTAATATTCATGAGGATGCTTATCAAATATATCGAAACATAGACATGACAATGATGAGACATTGAGACTTACCCCTTCACTTGATATTCAAAGACATCATGATGATCAAGCACATAACCTAAGGACATAAGACATATAATAGATATTGTGATCAAAAATATACTCAAAGACACCTCTAGGAGTGTTAAATGACCTCAAGAATAAATTAGGATACTTCATGACTTGAAAGACCACCATATAGAGGCTCAAGTGGGTACCATGAAAAGTTTTTGGTTATAGGGGCTGACATTTGGCCTTGGGATGCCAAATTGGCAAAAAAAATTGGTGACTCATAGGGTTTTATTGGCCTATTGGTCAATGGAACCCACTGACCTTTCATGACAATGATAGTCCTTAAAAATTACAACATAGTTTTGATTACTACCCTCTTTTAATACTAAATAATTAGCACTTATGACACCTCTAAGATTGAAATAAACTAACAAGACATAAACATAAATAAGTAAACACACCTAACCTAGGGAAAATAACAAGACAAGACAAAAAAATAATATACTAAACATGTTGTGACCACTTATTGAAACAAGACAAAAAACACTAAAACAACTTACCTAAGGTCAAACTCTTTCCTTTAGGATCAAACAAAAAACTTATTTGGTCACTATGGCACCATGAGGTCTAGCTTCCATGTCTTGATTTGATTCCAATGAAACATTTCTTATTGTATGAAAATTCCCACTTGTAGCTAAAAGCATTAGAATGTTCATGACTCCATAGGAGGGAATGTAGACTTTATTTTTCTACCCCTAGGTGAATGGGTTGGTTATATGATTCCAACACCCAATCATACTCATTGAAAACTTGGATTCCTTACATCAATAATGTTAATTCTACCTCATTAATGAGTTGATCCTAAATTATCATGCTCTCATGTAATGATTGCTTTAACAAATCAATTGATAAGTTTTTAATAACATCTTCATTCTACTCATGAGATTTAAAATCATCAGATTCTATAGTGTTCCTTACAAGACCCTCTTAAAAATATTCATGGGGTAGAGATGGGTTATCTAAACTCAAAAAAAAAATTAGTATGCCCAAAAGGCCATTTCTTCATGATCTATTAGAAAGACATGGAATTCTTTCTCATTATTACCATTTTATTGTGAAGCATCATGATGATCAATCTCATGTTCTACTAAAACTTGGTCATCTTCATCTTAAATGGAACTATAATCTTCTTAAACACATAAATTTTCTTAGATGTTTGGAGACTTTAGAATGCTAACTCCTTGCCTTAAAACTATTATAATTTGAATAGATACCTCACTCTTATACTCATCAATGATATCATGATAAAGAGTGGATGTCATATCATAAAGGAGCTCTTGGGAACCATCTTCTTCTTTTCCAATAGAAGTGTCTTCTTCTTCAAGCTTATCTTTCATCCAAATGACCTCTTGGATTTTATCTTCTTTTGCATTATGAAAGACTGATTCATACCCATCCTTGGCAAGGGTTGTCCCAATGGTGATTTCCTATTATTGTTCACTCAATTAACTCTCATCCTCTATCACTACAACTTCTTCTTCTTCATTTATGTCACAAAGAACAAGATCCTTCTCAAGGAATGACATGTTGTATCCTTGAAAATATAAAAAAGGTGAGTTAAATATAATGGCATTGTAGATGCTTTAGCATACTTATTGATATACCCAAATTTTACAACCATCACTTCCTCATTCTATTGTATATTGTTTTAAATATATTTCCATGAGGGAAATGTCTTATATTACTAAGGAGGGAGGGGTGAAGATTGAATGATCTCATACTTGCCTTTCACTTTAACACTTTGGTTTATGCTTTATTGAACTTCTCTTTCCCTTGACTATTATATTTATTGCCAATTTGGAAACTTGGGTTTTAGAGCTTCTTATTTTGTACTTGTTGTATCCATGGGCATGATGGAGGAACTTCCTACTAGGATGGGATTGATTTTATATATATCACTAACTGATATAGGATTTGGTTTAAAAATTAAACTTGTTTAGAAAATTGAGACTAAAAATAAATCACCATCTAATTTGAGGTATTTTCATGTTCATTAGAATGTGAGTGGCACTGAAAATTCTATTGTAAATCATGGAACTCAGCCTTCTCGAGACATACTTTTCCATCCCTTTGAACTCTCTCTCTCTGGCTCTCTTGGATAAACCTCCAAATAAGAAAAGTTGGCAAGGCTTGTAAGGAACTTGGAGGGATTTTATACATATTTTTTTGACACTCTTGAGGGGGAAAGGGAAGTTCAATGGAGGATTGACATGGAATGAAGGAGAAAACATGCTACTAGAGGATTGGACATGTTATCTCTTGTGGACTATAAAATTCTCTTCAATTCTTGAAACTAAACCACATATGTCAAGCATATCACCATTGACTCCTGAATGACCTTCTCTCATGAAAAATGCCCAGTCTTTCTTAGCTTGATAAAATTAATTTCTCATGTTATCAATCACATGTCTAGGGATTTCCTATCCATTACTCTTTTATGTGTTAATGCTTACTATGTGTTTTTTATATCCCTACAGGGTGTTTTTAAGTCTTTATATGGATTGAATTGGGATATGGTTGGGCTGATTAGGAACATCATAAGGTTGCTATGACTAATTAGGTTTATAAGTAGGCTTACAAGGAGGTAAATGAGGCTCACAATGGGGTTGGTAATATTGGAAATAAGGAGAATCATTTTAGAGCTAAAAAGGGTGAATTTATGGATGATAGGGGTCAAAATAGGGTTGATAAGGATCATGATGGAATTGTAATGGATCATAGGGCTGATGATAAGGAAGTGTGTGATATTAATATACTACATATATAATTATAACTCATCATAATGCAAATGAATAATAAAAAATTGTGAACAATACTTTATCTTACCTTTAAAATGATGAACTTGTGATGACCCTCCAATATGAAATCTAACTTCAAATCCTTTCCCAAGTTATTGAAGCTGATCAATATGACTACAAGGCCATAAGTGAGTGATCTAATGGTTGAATATATCCCATTAGGTGAGCCAAAACTATTAGCGACCCAAGTTTCACCCTATTTAAGAAGACTCTTAAAATCCACCACAAATTTGGACTAACATGGGAATGGTCTAAAAGTTATGGGTGAACTTATAACTAGACCAGACCTCAATATTATGAGGTTATTTCCCCAAGTACATCAATATGTGGATTAATTTACTAAGACATATTAATATTAGGGTGAAAATAGATATAAAGTGTATAAAATAATCCTACTCTAATGGATGGTTATGCACCTATGTAATCATTAATCTACTCAATTTGGACTTCAAAAAACACTAATAAGCAGTGCAAATGATTGAATATTTTAAATCCAAGGACTCCTATGCAAAAGTGTTTCATATAAATCTTTCACTAAGTGATCCAAACATGAGGTTAATGATGGAAGGCCTGATTCAAGACACTTATAAATCAATATCTCCACTCCAATCTCAACCACTTAACATTCAAACACTATATGTGACTTGCATAAGATCATATACTAGTAACTAGATGAGATTAGGACATACCAATGGAGAAAACTATGACATGTGATAATGAAATTAATTATAACACAATAAACTTGTATGAAAGAGTACTAAAATAGTCATTTTTATTAACTTAAGAAGTTACAAAGTGTTAATCTAGATAGATTTTCCTCACACCCAAGAGAGGGATTACAAATCAACATCTTAAGGAATAAATACATAGCATGCAAGGAAGAGAAATAGGGGAGAAATAAATGGAATAAATAGGTATGGGTCATAAATGACTATATCACATTGATTTCTTTAGTTACAAGTAGCTACATAATCCTCTTTCTATCTCTCTATGCATTGATGCTATTGATGGTCCTTGAATAAGTCCTTAGGCATTGATGTGGGGTAGTGGAGACTATGGTTGAAATTTTAAACCTCTCTCAAGGCATGGTAAACCCTTGCTTATTTAAATAACTCTTCATCATGGTAGTTACAAAATGAATGAGATGCAATTAAGCCATCATAAAGTATATAACAATCCATATTCCTTTCAAGCATATTGACCAAGTCAAGAAACTTACTTATCTCTCCATTACGACCATAAAATGTGCATTTTACTCATTAAAATAATTATTTACTATATTTAATAACTTTTTTTTATTCAATTTATTAGCCTCTATATACCATCTTCCATTCTTTTTGTTGACCAAGTAGGCCAAATAGGCCAATTAGGCCTAGTATCTTGGTTGTGTGTGTTTGGTATCCATGAAAGTATAAAAAATACAATGATTTCATATTAATTTTTAAATTTTAGGTATAAAAAACATCATGTACCATAACAAATGCCTTCTTGAGTAATAACACCTACAATTTTACCACACCAGTTGACTAGGTCACCCTATCCTTCATTTTTGTAGACTAGATGTATAGAGGAAGTTTAGAGAGATATTTACAATAATATTTTTGACAATATTGTTTCATAATAATTTGAAAAAAGTGTCAAACCTCTTCCTCTAATGATTATAATTTTTATAAATAGTTCCACACCTTGTTCTTTACCCAAATCCTTAGAAAAGTATGGTTTTATGCCAAATCCATATAGTGTCTGTATGGGCCATTACTATGGGAATTGTCTCCTCTAAGTTATATTTGTATTTTATGTTTTTTTAGGGTCATTAAATTTTAATTTTATTTTAATTCTTCATCATCTTCTTATTCAAATGTGTAGTAGGGTTTAAGGAGGGTTTTGGAGGTTGACCATCTTAACAATGGTTCATAAATTATAGTCATCTAAACCAAAACTTATTGTTATGGATATTTAGTCCATATAACCCTTTAAATTTATTTAATAACTTGATTTCCCATGAAAAATATGTGTTAAGATATAAACATAGTGAAGTGTTCATGTAGTCTTCTATAGGTAATCTGGACATGCTTATAGTTTTAACCTTTTTTCATAAAGGTAAGCCCCTTAAACAACCTCCCTCTAATATGGATAACACGTGTATTTGGGTGATTAAATCATTATAATATAATTTTTTTTAATTCCCCTTATGGTTAGAGATATAAGCATCTAAAATGATGAGTTGAACTGACTGCTTGGACTATATAGTTTGAGTTAGCCTTCAAGACTAAAATGGCCCTCATACCTAATTTTATCTACTTTAAAAATATCATTAGGAACTATAAACATATTAATATACTTAATTATGATTTAATTTATGCTAAGGAGAGTCTAAGAGTCTCTCAAGTGTGATGATAGAGATTCTAGGTATTACGACTAGTTTTAGGCCTAACAATCTTAATAGTGAGTGTTAGGATTCAAATGGAATATAAATTGTTTGAGAGACTAAAAATAATAATAATACATTATTTCCCACGTTTTATCACCCCTATTATTACCTTAAAGTTTTCAAACTCCAACCCTATTCTCATTGTCTCATATGCCTACTTGTAGGTGGCACTATCAGTTTGAGTGTTTGGGGAAGACATACGTCTGAATAGTTACATCTCTTTCCAAGATAGGTTTGATGTAGTTAAAAATCCTATAATATGTATTCATGGATGGAAACTCCTTCCTATTGAGTCATTATTCCAATTATATTACTTGCATTCCTTCATCTCCCTTGCCTAGGGATTTTTAACAATCAAGCTTATATAGACCTAGAGCCTGAGTTAGGAAACTATCTACTTTATCTAAGGATTATAAAACATTTTAAACATTTTTTATGTCCTTTAAATCCATTATTTATATATTTTTATCTCTAAAACTTACATTAATCCCCTAACTTGCCTGAGTTTCCATTTCTAACACATAGGCTTGTTCTCATTCATTTCAGGCCTAATGGGAAAAATAGGCCATTAATTTCTCCTTAATAATAATGAACATCCTATTACATATTAAAATTTGATAGATATTTATACCTACCTCATCAAGTGTTTTCAACCTTAAACAACCCCAAGTACGAAACTCTCAACTAGTATGAACATGCTTAATTTAGGTATGTCTTCATAACTAGCCCTCAAGGATTTTAACTTGAAAACCTAACTATTGTCATAAATCCTAAAAATTATATAAATACACTATGATCATTATTTATTGTCTCAAAATAAATTTATGAATACTAATCTCCCTATCTTGTTCTCAAATCTCCAAATAGCTCACTCGGTCTCTTCAATGACTATTAACAGATTAGGGTAGTTTCAAGATAAAATAGTGAATGTCTCCACTAGTTATCTATATTTGAGAATATAAAAAATATTTTAAATTACCTAAAATTATCATATTTACCAAATTTGAGAGACTAAATACACATGTAGAGGCTTCAAAACCACTAACTCCTCTAAGACTGGCTATATGCATTGACTATGTGTAGGTATGGGCTAGTTGGAGATGCACATGGCTATCTTCTTTAGCTCTAGAATTTCATAACTACATCCTAAAATATCTTAATACTTGAACCTATTTTACACTCTCCATTGACATAAAAATCTTTTCTCATTCAAACTCTATTTTCTCCCATAGGCTTTCACACTTGCCTATTATCAACTGCTTGTAGGTGCCTTTTGGGAGTAAAATTGTGTCTTTAGATTAGAAATTCATACTAAAATTTTGACCTTGATTAGATCAAATAAATTATTTGAAATTTTATTTATTTTTAAATGCCTTCAAACTCTTTTTTCCCTTTCCAACTTAGGACTAAACCACAAATAGGCCTATATGTATCTTTGAAGGCAACCTTTAGGTGTCTTATGGCACTGACTACAAGTTTCATTAGTTATTTACTTGGCCTATTTATATTGTATGAAGTTAAAATAGGGATTAATAACCTTTAAATCAACTCTAATGACTCTCATATATGCACCTTTACTAAGTTGATGTTCATATTGATTGTGTATCTTCATGATAACTATAGGTGACTTTTTAGGTCTCATGTATAGATTGAGGTGGAAGATATATGATAAAATACCTTAGTAAGGTTAATTACATGGCTTATTAACCCCTTAATTTATTTAAAACACAACATAGGAACTAGTTCAAACTTCTTTTATTGAAATATTCTTCTAACCTCCACCATACACCACTTCCCATCAAGTATTCTTGACTGTAGGTGAAGATTGATTATTTAAGCATGAATTAAGGATATACAACACACCTGTTGATGCAAAAGATTGAACCCTTGGCAGGAGGCCGAGCTCTTGCCTTCTTCACGCAACTATGGAAACTCCCCTCTCACCCGTGGGACTGATGAAGCTGTAGGGTAGAGTCTCTAGATAAAGCCTAGCTCCCTTTGATGCATCATGTTCATTTCAGCAAGTGCTAACACACACAAACATATATATATATATATATATATATATATATATATATATAATGGGGGGATGAAAAGGGAGGAAGATTGCAGGAAAACAAACTACTCTAAAGAGGTGATGCACCAAAATAAGTTGACCTTCACACATCCACACTTAAAATTAGACAAATACATACATACACTTCACACTTCGCAGAAGGACTAGGCTGCTAGAAACTGGCAGGGAGGCTTTCATGAAAACACAAAAAATAGAGATTCACCAAGGTGCTGTGAAATACACACTGTAAGTAACTTCTTCTATTTTTGCACTTCCAAATGTAGCTCTCCTTCTGTTAGCTATAGAAATGGCACCTTGTAGACAATATATATGATGGTGTTAAACCTGTGAAAGCATCAAGAGACAATGACTAAACACAAATTAACACTCAACACATACATAGAAATATCTAAGATAGAGGTAAAAAATGCATTTATTGATTCAAGTGAAATTTTTCTAAGGCTATGCCTTACAAATGTGGAAGATGCTTTTCTCAAATGACAAGTCCTCAATATATAGGAGAATAAAGGAGGCCCTTTGGCACCCCTTTTTTACAAGTGGCCATTTGCGTCCCCTCATTGGGAAGAGCATGCTATCTAAAAATAAATGATGTGTCGACCTTGGCTTTGATTTTTGGTGCTTTTGGGCATGGTTGCACTATTTTATTATTAATAGAGGCTACTTCTTGAAGGCACTTATGTAGCTTGTCTGCTCATAAATATGAAATGGATAAAAAAGGGTCACACAGTTGGTCGTTTGCATCCTCTAATGTTTAATTTATAGCCATTGATTCACCTACTAGAGTCATTTCTTGAATCAGTGCTTCTCTTCACCACTTGGAATATCTATCTACTCCATGCATAACACTTTTTATTTCCCCTATCTTGTCTCTTCTAGCTCCTTTGGCCCTTAGGGGTGATCTTTTAGCAGGTCGCTACATTTCTGGGCTTCTTTTCATGGTTAGCACTCCTTTGGTTTGAAATAAAATAGATATTTCATTGCTCTAATTTTGATGTTCATGTGGCTGTCATTACTTTGAAAACTAATGGATAATTCACTTTCTTGAACTTGACAGCTTTTGAGACATCCTTATCCTGGTCAAAACGTCATCGGGTCCTTCATTGGCTTTGCTTCAAGCTTTATCTTCCTCAACCTTCTTGGAGGGAACTCCTTTGCCTTTTGTCTCTTCCTATCACCTTCCCAAAGGGAAGGTGACCCTCTAGCCTTTGAAAGTGCCCTTGGTATTTTAGTCAAGAGTCCTCACAAGGGCACCTACCCTTCGGGGTCCTTTGGTGGGTCATTTTGTTCCTTCAGATTGCCTCCCAGGTTCCCATGGATTTTTTTTGTAGACATTTCCCTACAAACATTATGTCTGTAGACAATTTCCCCACAGAATTTTGTTCACAGATGTTTTCCTGTAGACTTTTTATTCATGGATGATTTGCCCTGGCCCTTTGCTTTGATTGCGGCCTAAATTCCTTCAGACTTTTTATCTGAAGGAATTTGGGACTTAAAAAAATTTGAACTTATCCAGTCCTTTCCCTTTGAAGTGTTTGCCCTCCATGAGGGTAGTTGAATTTTGGACTGCCTCTCAGCCAATTGGGCATACCCTTGAACCAAGTCATTGAACCAAAAATGGTTCAAGTGGTTCAACCATTGTGCACCAATGAACTTGCCAATGAGATGACTAATTGAACTAGGTTGATGAACCAAGTGATCTTTTGAACCAAGTGCTAAACCAATGTTAAACTGGTGGCCTTGAACTAAACTCATCAAACCAAACCATTGAACCAAAGCTTGAAACAAGGCCATTTAAACTTGAAGATAGATGACCAAATGCCTATTAAATGATGGATTAAACTAGGAGTGATGGTCTTGATGATTGAACTGAGGCTTGAACTAGGGCTGAATTCATCAGACAAGAGCCTGAAAAGTCTGGAAAAGCCCAACATTCTCTAAACTGATCCTCCTTGCACCAAAAACTAACCACCTGAGTCTATAAAAACATGAAGTCTATAGGGAACTGCTGAATCCTTAGAAAATATTCCTACAGAGTCCATAGATTTTATAGGACCTATGCAAAATCAAAATAAATGGCTTAGAATAGTAAGAGGTAGAAGGGGACCAAAAGTTTTGCCTGTTGGGAAAAAATTGGTCAACAAATTGGAGACTCCTAGGGGAAGCACGCCTGTTATGCTTAGAGATCAGTTTCCTTATAGTCCATTGGGCACAAAGTTAGATTGCAGCTATGAAAGAGTTAGCAATAGCCCCAAAAGATCTGAGAATCAAACATGAATCTTTTTTACCCCACATGCAAAGGGAAACACACAAGGCTAAAAAACACTACCTGTGTAAACTACACTTAGGGAAAGCAAGAAAAGAAACTGAAAACAAACTACTATATAAAGCTAACCAAGTATTCTCACCTCCTTCCTAGATTGAAGGGAAATTTTCTTAAGTCCCCTTCTTAGTAAGAGGACTTATGGTGCCAGACAAGTGGCTGAATGAAAAGGAGATTTGGTGACTTGCTCCTCCTACCTGTCACCCGAGTCGACTGGTATCCGAGTGAATCAGATTCAAACATGTTCCCAACATATGTGAACTCTATTTGTTCTTGGAAGCTTGTTAAATGTTGGTTCCTCATACTAGTGCTCCTCTCCAAGAAATCAATGGCTACTAGCTCATCACCATAAGCCCTTTGATCTGCACATTCCCTCTGCAATGTATCATGGTCTGACTCATTTCCTTCTACCTCGTTGAAGACTCTGTCAAACTCATCCTCTACTTCCTTTTGGCCTTCTTGAAGAAGGGTGACTATGGTGATGTCTGAGATGGACTCACAAAATGATTTCTCATCCCATAGAACATCACCTCTCTATTTAAAGCTCTCTTCCTCAAGGCATTCCTCTAGAAAGACAGACCTATCCTTTTCCTCCTCAAAGATCAGGACCTCTAGATGCTCAAAGGTATCTTCCTAATCCTCTTCCAACTTAGGCTCCTTAGTGTAGTCATCTTCCTCATCAAAGTAGCAAGGAAGTTCATCAAATAGAGGGGAAGAGAGCTTACCATGAATTTGTTCCTCCTCATATTTCTAGAACATCTGCATATATGTGATCCCTGCATCTTCTCCATTGCCGATGGTGTCTTCACAAGAATCATCAATTATGATTCCACCTTTGTTGTCGCTCATGACAGCCCCTTAAAGGACTATAAATTGGTTCTTCTACTCCTCACCTGTCTCTTGAAAAATAGGTTCCTCCTTAAGAAGGGGTGAAGTGGAGAAAACAAGTGGAAGAGGGGGCAGCCCTTGAACTAGAATCGAATGATTCTTCTCTTTCCACTTGGTCAGCACTTCATCTATATTAGGTGCGGCTTGATATCTCTCTTGGAAATATGTAGGTGGGGTGTGTTCAGACATGGTATGTGTTATTTGTTCTAAACCATCCATCACACATTGGTTGAGGAATCTCTCTCTAGATTCTAGCTCTACAATTCTCCTAGCTAGATCCTCTTAGAAGATCTTTTCTTGGAGGTCATCAGCATTATCATGAGCAGGAGCAGCTTCAACTCCTTCAAGGTTTTGAGAAAAACCTTGCTTCTCTTCCTTCTTACCCCATGATTCTACTATTTTTCTCTAGTTTAAGATCTCAGAATTGGAATTTTTCTCTTGTGAATAGGCAGCAACTTTGTTTTCTCCAATGTCCTGGGGCTCCTCTACAAGGTCTAAAAGTTTTATCTCTCTTTCAAGAAGCAGTCTCATCTTAGCCTATAAATCTTTAATTTGTGTGGCTAGGTTGTCCTAAAAGTGTCTTTCTTGTAGGTCACTAGCATGATCCTCTTCGAAGCTCTAGGGTGGTTCCTGGCAATCCTTCCTCCAACTCAGAATCTACACATCACATTGAAAAACTTGGGGAGGCTGAGGAATGCTAGGAAGAGACTATTGATGCACCAGAAGAGTCTTTAGAAGAGGGACATGATGGCTCATGGTACTCCCCCCAATAGAAGATTCATGATCTAAGGAGTTTAGAAGGTTCATCTCCATGGGAGGTTGTTTTGATGCCCTCTGGTGTTGGAAAGCCAAGCACACAAGATTGAGAGTAGATGCATTTGATGAGCTAGAGTGAGCAAGTGCTATCTGATAGAAAGGACTTAGTGCAAAAGAGGGGGCTTTCTTCAGGATAGGAGGGGGTGCACAAGGTTGACTACCTTGAATAAATTAATTTCTCCATTTTACTACCTCCTCTTCCATGGATTGCAAGGCCTGTGCTTGCCTAAACAAACACTTCTATTCATACATTAGCTCCTACTAATATATGTACTGTTCTTCTAGTCTGTTAATCTCCAATTCTAGGGCCACTTCCCTTATCAATGCAAGGCAACTAAGAGAGTTGATTGAGGTGATTCTCTAAAAATCTTGAGTCTGATCATAGTCACATGAAGGAAAACAAGACCCATGATTTTGTGCAAATGAGTTATACATACAAAAAATGATTTCTGATGGCACCAAGCTACTTAACTAGTATATTCAACTCAACATCACCATTAGTGTTGATTGAAAAGCCTCTAAAGGCTGGTTGGTTGAAGAACACACCAAAAAGTCTTCAACTCTTTGGACAAAACCTATCCCAGTTCATCCCACTAGGCATGCCAAAACTATTGACACAGAAGATTGCGCCCTTGGCAGGAGGTCGAGCTCCTACCTTCTTCACGCAACTATGGAAACTCCCCTCTTGCCTATGGGACTAGTGAAGCTAGAGGGGGGATTCTATAGATAAGGGATAGCTCCCTTTGATGCATCATGTTCATTTCAGTAAGTGCTAGCACACACACACATATATAATGGGGGGGATGAAAAGGGAGGAAGATTGCAGGAAAAAAAACAACTCTAAAAAGGTGATACACCAAAATAAGTTGATCTTCACACATCCACACTTAAAATCAGACAAATACATACATACACTTCACACTTGGCAGAAGGACTAGGTTGCTATAAACTAGCAGGGAGGCTTTCATAAAAACATAGAAAATAGAGATTCACCAAGGTGCTGTGAAATGTACATTGTAAGTAACTTCTTCTATTTTTTCACTTTCAAATGTAGCTCTCCTCCTATCATCTACAAAAATGGCACCTTATAGACAATATATATGCTGGTGTTGAACTTACGAAAGAATCAAGAGATAATGACTGAACACAAATTAACACTCAAGACATACACAAAAATATCTATCAAAGATAGAGGTGAAAAATGCGTTTATTGATTCAGGTGAAATTTTTCCAGGGCTACACCTTACAAATGTGGAAGATTCTTTTCTCAAATGACAAGTCCTCAATATATAGGAGAAGAAAGGAGGCCCTTTGGTGCTCCTTTTTTACAAGTGGCCATTTGCATCCCCTCATTGGGAAGAGTAGGCTGTCTAAAAATAAATGATGTGTTAACCCTAGATTTGACTTTAGGTGATTTTGGTCATGGCTGCGCTATTTTCTCATTAATCAAGGCTACTTCTTGAAGGAACTTACGCAGCTTGTCTACTCATAAATATGAAATGGTGAAAAAAGGGTCGCATGGTTGGTCATTCGCATCCCCTAATGTTTAATTTATAGCCACTGTTTCACCTGCTAGAGTCATTTCTTGAATCGGTGCTTCCCTTCACCACTTGGACTATCCAACTACTCCATGCTTGACACTTTGTCTTTTTTCTATCTTGTCTCTTCTAGCTCTTTCAACCCTCAGTGGTGATCTTCTAACAGGTCACTACATTTTTGGGCTTCCTTTCATGGTTAGCACTCCTTTGGTTTGAAAGCAAATAGCTATTTCATTGCTCTAATTTTGATGTTCATGTGGCCTTCATTACTTTGAAAACCAATGGCTAATTCACTTTCTTGAACTTGATGGATTTCGAGATGTCCTCATCCTAGTCAAAATGTCATTGGGTCCTTCATTGGATTTGCTTCGGGCTTTGTCTTCCTCGGCCTTCTTAGCGGACACTCCTTTGCCTTTTGTCTCTTCTTGGCACCTTCCCAAAGGGAAGGTGACCCTCTAACCTTTGAAAGTGCCCTTGGTATTTTGGCTCAGAGTCCCCACAAGGGCACCTACCCTTTGGGGTCCTTTGGTGGGTCATTTTGTTCCTTCGAATTACCTCCCAAGTTCTTGTGGACTTTGTGTCCATGGACATTTCCCCATGGACTTTGTGTCTGTAGACAATTTCCCCACAAAATTTTGTCCGCAGATGTTTTCCCATGGACTTTTTATCTATGGATGATTTGCCCTGGCCCTTTGCTTTGACTGTGGCCTGAATTCCTTCAGATTTTTTGTTTGAAGGAATTCCTTTGGGTAAAAAGTCTGAAGGAATTTGGGACTTAAACAAATTTGAACTTACCTAGTCCTTTCCCTTTGAAGTGTCTGCCCTCCACAAGGGTAGTTGAATTTCATACTACCTCTCAGCCAACTGGGCATACCCTTGAATCAAGCCGTTGAAGCAAAAATGGTTCAATGGTTCAAGTGGTTCAACCATTGCATGCTAATGAAATTGCCAATGAGTTGACTGATTGAACTAGGCTGATGAACCAAGTGATATTTTGAATCGGGCACTGAACCAATGTTGAATCGATGGCCTTAAACCAAACTCATCAAACCAAACCATTAAACCAAAGCTTGAAACAAGGCCATTTGAACTTGAAGATGGATGACCAAATGTTGATTGAACTAGGGATTGAACCAGGAGTGATGGTCTTAAAGATTGAACTGAGGCTTGAACCAGGGCTGAATTCATCAGACAAGAGCCTGAAAAGTCTTGAAAACCCTAGCATTCTATGAACTGATCCTCCTTGCACCAAAAACTAACTAGCTGAGTCTGTAAAAACATGAAGTCTATAGGGAACTATTTAATCCTTAGAAAATATTCTTGTAGAGTCCATAGATTTTACAGGACCTATGCAAAATCAAAAGAAATGGCATAGAATAGCAAGAGGTAGAAGGGGACAAATTTTTTTGCCTATTGGGAAAAAATTGGTCAACAACACCTTCATGACCATAAGGATCCATATCACCCTCTATATTACCAAAATAATGTATTTATGATGTGGATGTGGTTAGGTAGTAATATGATGATAAATGGATATATAAGAGAATGAAAATGGAGTGATAAGTTTATAATAATGGTAAAATGGCTATGAAAAGTATATGAAGATGGAATGAAACATATGTGGATGGAATGACTTGTGAATCCATAATTACAATATTATAAATTAATCATCAACACTTCTTATGCATATGCCTAACTTGATACATTAGTTTGGAGATTTTTGATATAATATACATAGTGAAAAGATAAACCTAGGATTCTAAAAACAACCTTAACATATGCTATTTTACCTTAAAATATACTAAATGAGACTATGAGAGTGTTTACAAATATATTTGTGGTTGACAAGATATGAAACTTTGATAAATATTGATAAACCCAAAGGAAGGACATCTATTATGAATGAAGCATTCATACCATATCTTAAAGTATTTTGACAACCTTGAATCCACCATGAACTATACACTATTCAACCTTTCTTATAGACTATATATTTTGTAGTTTATGATTTATTCATCCCTAGAGACTCACATGTGTGAGACAAGGTTGGAGAATGTCATAATAAAGTGGTTCGGTCTCTTAACAAGCTCCATAACCTTCTATTTTTTGTCACCATGCTCAAGAAAGGATAAAACATGGAAAACTAGTTCCCTACCTAATGAAGAAGCCATTATGAGTGCCATAACTTGTTAAGGATTGTTCATAAGCAAGTAAGAACCAAACTGAGAACAAATTCCAAAATATGAAAGCTATCTAGGGTCCCCTCCTTTGTCCAAAATTTTAGATCTCGATATTCTCTCTCATGGTCACACCATCTATAAACATAAAGGGATCTTGATGTCTACCAATGAATTGATCAAGGAAAAAATAATAATTTTTGGCTTTTAAATCCTTAAAAAATTATAATATCTTTACCATGATCCTATAACAAGACCTTCTTTCATCTCTAGACTCTTCTTGAGCAAATTTGTACCATACGAATATGTACTGCCTAAAAAGACTACTAAAACTTGTAAATTCTCCTTCATTTTCTCATATTTTTAATTCCAAACCACCATTTTATAGAAATATGAGGGAAAATACGGGTCAAAAGTCATCTCAAATCAAGTAACATGTTTTGGGGAGTAAAAGGGAGCATATTTTCACACATGGGAGCTCTTTTAATGACAAAACAATGTTCTAGACTCATAGAGGGCACAACTTCAAAGAATATAACCATTTTAGTAAATTAATGTCATGATCATGATGATAATTAAGGGTATGGTATATGCTCTTGTGGCCTTTTAAGGTCAAAGTTTATCATTTAAGACCAAAACATTCCTTTAGGCAACATACACATAGTTTTAAAAAGGAGATTTACCACTGAATATCATAAGGAGTATATTATATCCCTTTAAAGAGTCTCCACAAGGATTTTATATATCTTGATCCCACTATCAAGGCTTATAGTCAACCCGGTACCCTGAATATACTAAATACACTAGAGATGTTCATAGTGAGTCATCAACTGCCACCTTCATACATATTCATTAAGGTACTCTAGACCATAAATATCACTTCAATCCTTTGTAAAAGACAACTAAACATACTCAAATATCATGATAATACTTATCAAAGACATCCAAACATAGACTTGATAATTATGAGACATTGAGACCTACCCCCGTCACTTGATAGTCAAAGACATCATGATGGTCAAGCACATCACCTAAGGACCCAAGACTTCTAGGAGATATGGTGATCCCAAATAGACTCAATAACACCTATAGGAGTGTTGAATGAACTCAATAAGTAATTGTGAGACATCATGACTTGAAATACCACCATGTAGAGGCTTAAGTGGGTGACATTAATTATGTATGGTTATAAGGGTTGGCATTTGGCCTTGGGAGGCCAAATTGACAATATTAAGTGTTTGGCAACAATTACCTTTCACCTAATGAGTTTTGCACATGGAATGAGGATCTAACTATCAAAACCTCCATTAAAAGGGATATAGTAAATAATGTGTTCCATATATACAATAGGTTTTAATACGTAGGAATTAAGTTCCCTCCCAAACCTAATAATACCAACACATTTTATAGAATCAAATGCCATTACCATAACCATAATTCACTATCCAAGGTTACATAACTAATATGAACAAGAATTTGTTTCAATAGTAGTGTAATATGTATCCATAGTATAATATTAATGCATGAATACACATACCTGGTTATTTGGAAAATTTAACTAACATTCCACAAATGCCTACTATAGTCAATGTAATCCAACTTTGATTGTGCAACTTGAGAAATAACAAGACACTCATATTTTCCATACCCAAGATTTGAAATAGATAAGGATAAAATTCATTCTTTATAAGCTAAAAAACAAACAAATAAATTCAAACTAAATGAAATATTCTCTTATCTATTCAACATGGAGTATCTATAAATACCATTTCCTATGGGTTACAATCTACCTAAATTTGAAAAAGAAAAAGGCAAATGTGACCCTAAAGAGCATTTGAAATAATTATTTGTTGCATGTTATCCAGTGGCCTATAGCTACATATACTTGATTCTTCTCCTTTTTAGGAGTCTTACTAGACAACCTTTATAATAACTACTAAAATTATAAAATAATTATGCACTTGACTTCCATGATCTTCTAGAGAAGTTCGTAGAAAAAAATTATATAATATCAAGCAAGAGATTACTATTGAGGATTTTTGCCAAGCTAAAAAAAATATTGGTGAAATATTCACTTGATATTTACAATGTTAGAGATCACTATGTTTCACTTAATTTTTTCTCATTTATTAATTTAGAAGTAAGTAATGAAACTAGTAATAGAGTGTGGAGAAGAAGACCTAGTAAAAGTGTGCATTTAATCTAGAAAATGATGACAACTCCTCTTTGCACTAGAAGGAATAATATACAAATAATAAAGACACTAAAAAATGGTTTTTATATGGATGTTTGAGTGGAATACCTATCATGAGATAGATCCAAGTGTAGACACCGAAATCATGTCTACTCCCTTGGTCATCCTCTCCCCATTCTCTCCCCCTTGGTCCCCTTCGTCCACTTCAACACACCTAACCTATGTCTTATTAATTTAAAATAATCACTTATTTTACATTAATAATTCTTCTCTCTCTCACCCTATGACCCATTTATGACCCCCATTTTATTCTCCCATGCCTATTTATCCCCTCTCGACCGTTTCACCATGAACCTTGACCCTGGCAGTGTGTAAAAATGGGCAGAAGGCTAAAATTAGCCTCTGTCCCCATTCTGCAGCCGCTAATGTCGGTCACTATTCGGCCAATGTCGGTGATTCTACCAACATCAGTTACCCTTTAAACTGCATTCATGATCTGAACACAGGATCCATTATCCATTTCCCAATCTGCTATCCATTATCTATTTCCCAATCAGTTTTCCAATCCGTTATCTGACCTTCTTTCAAGACGTTCTCGAATCTGCCTTTCCACTAGGAACAATCAACCAATCTTCACTCAGCCAATCCACTAAAAAAATATCTCTCTCTCTCAGGAATAGGTACTCTACTTCAGTCACCTTGCTAGAAGTCTTCTACATCGAACATCTATAACTAGTCTGCAACACACCATCAGCAATCAATCTGCAACCAAGTCTCCTACTCTCTCTTTAGCAGGTAACAGGTAAGAATTTATTCTGTGCCTTCATTTGTTTTTTGGTTATTGCTTTTAAGTGATATCACCACTTAGATTTAGACTATTAGACCACATACCAGACTTGACTTCCTCCCAAAAAGGCTGAGAGGCCTTCCCATATCCGAGCATACAGTCTATCCATTGTCCCTGCAACTCTGCCCAGACCCCTGCATAGACCATTAAATAGACCTAGACTCTTTTACACCATTCTATAGCCCTGAAACCTATCCAAACTTGACCAGACCTCATCCAAAGACTACTACCCTGACCGACACTGGTCATTTCCCCTACTGACATCGGTAGCCTAACCGATGCCAGGGACCTCCTTGACTGACGCCAGTAGAACCACTGACATCAGCTACTGTGTAAAGCAGATTGCTACATATCAGGTATGCATTTGCTTTTTATTTACTTTTTAGTCTTTAATCATTTCAGTCTTTTATCATTTTGCCTTTTATCAGACATTATTTTTATCAATCAATGGGTTGACATCCCTCAAGGAAGTCATTGTACTTTTGGGATCAAGCTTTCGTTGGCAGCCCACCATCTCCTCATCTAATGCCTTCTTTTAGTCTCTTTATTTTTTAGGTGTCATCCTCCACAACCAAAGAGGAGTTCTCACAATTGTCTGGATAAATGGTGTGCATGACTTCATCCAGGTACATATAAGCCTTAGACCATTTCTCTTAGTTTCTCATTTCCCTCTTCGAATGTGAAAGCAAAAATCGTATAGAAACATTCTGGCATGCCCGGTGGGACCCTAGGGTCTTCCTTGGGTTCTTTTCTTTCTATTCATATAGGTGCATTAGGTTTCTCCTTTTCACCTCTTTCTTCTATCTCTTCCAAAAGACATCATAAGCAGGATTAAAAAGAATCATCTTTCTTTTCTTGCATCATAGACTAGTCAAAAGTCATACTCTTCAACCCTTTCTCCATTTATCTTCATACGAACTAACATTTCGACTTGGGCTTAAAACACACTGCATTTCATTTCTTCTTGATTGCATACTTAGTCCACACCTAGTAATTAATAACCACATCATGAATTAATCGTATTCCACTTTATGTTACACAACCAAATCACTTGCACAAATCAAACATCAAAACTTACCTGAGACAAGGCCCGACTGGAATTTCATCACCTAGCAGATACCTTACCTGTCCTGGCAATCCCACTTGCATTTCACCACCAAGGGGAAAGCCCACTCTATTCTCTGGCAGAGGATAATCTCTAGGGAAAGTATATTTTGGCTAAGCGAGACCAGCTTATCCCTGGGCTCATGAAGTGAGGGGAGCTTGCTCTTTAGCACCAGGCCATGTACAGAACCTAACACAGACTCTTGAGCACCTAAACTAACCTGAAACCATCTTTAGACTACCTCTTCTAGGACCCATTCTGACAACCAACCTCCCAAACATCACTTTAAGGCATAAGCCACAGGATTCTAAAAGTTGATTCTTAGGATTTAATGCTTAGGGTCTGCTTGTGTTCTTCATCTTTTCTATTCTTATCTACTTTTTTGAGCTAGTGAGGATGCTTTCTTCCTTTTTTCCAAAAACTCTCAATTTTTTTGAGTTTTTAGAAACCACAGTCACTGGCATCGATTTTCCCACCGATGTCGGCAACCTTCCCTCACCGGCATCAGTTATCTGACCGATTTCAGCCATCTATTCTCACTGACATTGGTTGTATAACTGACGTCGGTCACTGTCACAGTCCTTTTTTTCAAAATAGTAGCCTAAAACCTGACTCTTTTTCTGCCAAAACCACATTTTGAGTTTCTAAAATTGAAAAAACACAGTTTTTGAAACGTGACCCTTCTTGCCTTGAATGGTTTTGACATGCAATCAAACCAAGGCTCTTCTTGACCAAGCGAGACATCAACCGCTTCCACCTTCCCTATCCATAACCAGTCCTATAATGGATTTCCACTCAGAGACCGAAAGAACTCCTACTTGACCAACCCCGACTCAGACCCCCATTGTCCCTGAAGGGGACCAAGATTTTGAAAGATTCTTAGACCTCAATGTCAAAGCCCTCCAAAACTATCTCGTGAGAAATCAAACACGAGACCTTTCATGTGAAGTGGCAATGACATCAACACCATCCACTACCCAACCCATATGACTCAACCTATTATCTCGACTAGTCACTCGACCATGGCCAATATGCAAATTTTGGCCTTCCCATCTATTTTCTAACCTACCTCCATTGGGGTGTCATTACCCCCTCAACCACACACAATTCAACCAAGTTCTACACCATACCAGAACTTGATTGTCTCGACCTCACCCACTCTTACACCTATACACATGGGAGTGACAACCTATCCTTTTACCAGTGCCACCACTCAACCACCTATGGTGGTATCTAGTCAACTCATGCCTTCTACCTTCATGATGCAACCACCCTTGGCCTCCACTTCTGTCCCAATGACTAGTTATCAGTATGTTGTGCCCCTATAAGTGCAATTGACTACATCGTATACCCCTTCTAACACCTTTCAAGCACCCTAAAACCTAAGGGGCACCCCATCCACCAATCCGTTAGCAGATCTTATCAAAATGTTGATGGACAAAATGTCTAGTCTCGAAGCTTCTATTTTCGGTTCAAGTAATGTCCTTTCCTATGACCAAATTTACAACAAACCCATCCATCCCTCTGTCCCTATCCAACCTTATCCCAATCAGTGGGAGCTTCCTAAGTTTTCTCATTTCTAGAGAAAGGAAAACCTACAACAACACCTATGAGCATTCAGACATGCTTGTTATTTCATAGCCCATGATGATGCGTTACTTCTATGCATGTTCCCCATGTCACTTTCTGGCCCCGCCCTTGACTGGAATAAATCTCTTACTAGACATTCTATCTTTTCATTCACTCAACTCACCCAATTATTTCTTGACCATTTTTCTATCAATATCACCAAACCAGTCTCAATCACAGACCTTTACTCCATCAGGCAATTTGATGACGAATCAATAGTCGATTTTGTCACCCGTTGGAGAGGCTTGATCAACCAACTCTCCTTCTCCTTGCCTCAACCTGAGCTCATTGAGCTCTTTTCTCAAGCATGTGCCAGGCACATCTCTTCTACCTTATGGATTCAAACATTCCACACTTTCGACGAAGCTTTCACCATGGCCTAAAAGCTTAAACTCTGCACCATTGAAGAAGACAAGGTCAAATTGCATAATACCAATGCAAAAGCCAATGACCTTTCTTCTTCCAGACCTTCTTCTACCAATTCCAAGTCCAAAGGAGTGACCAACAATGTGGTAATTAGATCACCATCTTTGAAAACAACCAACCAATCTCAACCTTCTACATCTCATAGCATCACCAAACAATTCCAACAACGGTACATCAAGCATTCATACACTCCACTTGGAGAATCATACGCTTCCATTTTGGAAAAACTTGTCAAATAGGGGGTCCTCAATCTCCCTCCAATCTGACCACCTCAATTCAACCCTTCAAAAGCTATCCCTACATGGTATAGGGAGGCCAACTTCTGTCACTATCATCACGTCCACGGCCATGACATCAACAATTGCTGAACCTTCAAAAACATCATTCAAGATATGATAGACAGGGGTGATCTCATCTTGGACAACCTGAATGCCCCACCCAACCTACACATCAACATCTTCAAAAAACCTTTTCCTAACCATCCTCTTAATTAAAACCATGTCCAGACCATGACCAATGACCCTCAAGACCATAATATACGCATGGTTGACACTGTCTCTTCTCTGATCCTTGACCAACCTTTTCCACAGGTAGAAGAATCCTCTTCTCCTGTTAGTCCTCCATCAACCTCTCTCATATTGGAGGATGCCTTGACCATACCAACGCCATTAAGCCCACCTTCGTCTTTCCTCCTACCAATGGAGGACCCTACCTTGCCTACTCCTCAACCACAAGTCGAAGGCACAATCATCCCTACCCTCTACCATCTTGAGGAGCCACACTCTCCTATTTCTTCTCCACCAAGAGAAGAACCAGTCTCTTCACCCATTTTGACCGAGGAAGACCCAGTCACAATTTCCTCTTGCCTTTTGCCTGAGATTGCTACATCTCGCTCACCTCCATCCACATCTGAACCCAAACCCATATCTAACCTCGCCTCACACAATGGTGGCCCTCAACCCAAACTAAACAAGGCCACTAAACCACACTGGAGGACTCCTCCCCCACCTTCATCATTACCTTCAATTTTGGGCTTGCATCCGTCCACTTTAATAGGGGTGCTTCCTACTCCCATACCTCACATAGGCAAATTGCCTCCATTACTCTCTCAACCCATCATACATATATCTCCTCCAAAACATCCAACACCTATCACCACAAAAGTGCCATCTCCATGTGTGGTTACACCACCCACAAAAATGATGGTACGACCAACACCTCTTATGCCTCTCAAACCAAAGTCATCAACCCCCACTGCAACAAGACACACAAACCCATTAGCAGGTTCTTATGCCCTTTTGTTACGGCAATTATTGTAGTCTTCTCACATCAATCTCCTACCCCTTAAACCATATCAATCCCTCAGACCAAAACTACCCTGATTCGAGGACACTCAAATTTGTGCATATCATCACACGCTTGGGCACGACACTAAGCATTATTGTGCCCTCAAGGTTATTGTTCACCAATGCTTGGAGAAAGACACTTTCTTCTTGACCACATTATCAACAAACCTTCAACACTGCCCCACTCATCAACTCCCAGATTAAGACCATCTTGGTTCAACAACTCTAAATTTTGTCACTATCATCAAAAACTGGGACATGACACTGAGCGTTATTGCGCTCTTAAAACAATCATTCATCAACACCAAAAAAAGGATACCCTTTTCATCAAGGATCCTCTTGACCACCCCTTCGACAAATCATCAACACTGACCCATGCTTCTCAAACCTCATCACCTAAACTAGGATCTCCATGCTAGACTATGGTCCCTTTGCCACCTTTAACCCCCTTATTCGACATTAACACAGTCAATCTGACCACCAAGCCTCAATTGACCTTGACCAATCTGCCAAACATTCTCCCTAACTACTAGGGGAATTCAACCTTCATCCAAGCCTCGACCAACCTTTCAACCCAGTCTCGACCAAATATCAATCACTCTTTTAATCCTAAAACTCGACTAGACCTCAACCAAGCCTCAACTATGACCTCGACCAGCATCGACCAAACATTGACTAAATATCAACCAACCTTTTAATCATGACCTTAACCAACTTCAACCCAACATCGACCAAATGTCAACCAACCTTTTTGATCATGACCTCAACCAATCATCTTTAACATGTGACCAATTTGGAATGAAGAAAATGGGGCAAGTTTGCTCCTAATTGACTCAGACCTTCCATCATAACACAAGCATGGGTCAGGGAATTATCAGAATTTGAGCCCCTTTATGCCTTGCATCTTCAACCAGTCTACTATTAGTCAAGTAATTCACTTAAAATTTAACTTGAGCTCAATCCCTTGAGCAAACCCCATCATCGTCATTCCTATTCTTTTTTTCAACCCTCAACTCTGCAAATAACAGTCAACCCTTTTTTCAAGCATGAATGCTTTATCCTAATAAAAGGGAAACCCTCTAAACCTCTATAGTCAAGTCCATGACTAAAAGTCCAGTCAACAAAAAAATCATAAAAATATAAAAGTGGGATGTATATTCCAAGGTCATATAACTCTAATTGTAGACTGCTCCCTTGAAGGACAGCTACATAATTGTTGTATTTACTAGACTGGTCCCTTGAAGGACAGTTAGGCCAAAGTCATATCATAAATATATAAAGCAGAATATAGACCACTCCCTCGAAGGATGGCTATGACTAAACCCTTACTACATACACAACATTATCTTAGAAGATTTTCGCATAGATCAGCTTCACAACATGACCACAAAGCAAAATGACATCCCATCACAGGCTTCCCACATTGATCAGTCTGCACCAAAAAAAAAAACTGACTAACAACTTTAAAGTCATGGACTTGTCTATAGTTGTTCTCGGGGTCACCTATACAAGGGGAAAAGTTGTTCCTACCAAAAAGGGTTCCCCCTTCTGTCTCACATAATCAAATCTATCACCCCTGCATACTCAAGGGATTTCGAGCTCACTTAACGTCAAGTGATTTGATTACCTCTCTAACACAATCACTGGTCAATGATGTAATGCATGAACGAGGATTTTGTTCTAACAACCCCTATCCATGCCATCATTTTGGTCCTTTTCAATGAAAGAGAAATATGCCTTTCACTCCTTTTTACACTTTGGTCACATTCAACCAAACCAACCTAAAGATTTTTAGACTACCAACATGACATAGTCCATTTCACATAGTTTCTATGGACACCAATACACATAAAAACTATTGACCACTCAAGTTATGTTAATCATAAACCATTACTTGCTGAAGCATAAATAGACTCAATTCATTTTTAGCATACATCCATCATGAATATGGAAAATTGCTCGGGATGAAAGACCCCTCGACCAATGTTTCAAAATACACCATCACACAATATGGAAAAGGCTACAACATCATCTTATCCTCATCATTTCAACACATGACCACACCAATCATCGACAACTTTAACCTCCTATCTGAACTACATTGGTCTGAGGCCCTAAGACCGGGGCTATGTAGGTAGCACTCAATTGACATGACATCCACTGAGGGTCGCTCGACCACCCTCATTTGTTCATCTACCTGATGGATAAACCTTATTTTCTCCTATTGACCATGACTTGACCTCGACCAAGACCAATCCATCACTTTGACCCTTCCTCCCTTTTAGGGAGAACTACATTGGCCTGAGGCCCTAACCACAGGGGCTATGTAGGCAGCACTCAGTGTTCTGAGGTTAGCTTGGCCACACTCTTTCGTCTGCCCATTCATTCAAACAATTCTCTATCTTAGCCTCATCTTGACCAACCACTTTGGGGATCATACCTATCTCTTCCGACCCTGACCACTTCCAAGACGACTTTTCCTTGGTTGTTTTTGCATGTATGCTTCCTAATGACTAGTTAGCAAACTTGTGCACAGACTATTTTTGACCCTCACAAGTATAGGATCACTAGCACATTGATCCCCACTACTTGTGACATTTTCGTGTTTTCTAGGAGCACTTCCTGAGCCTGGGATACCTGAAACACGATGACCATTAGAGCTATAGCTTAGATTGAATAACCCGATTAGCTACGACCAAATGCTGGGGCCCGATTACTTCAAGTTTGGCACTCTTTGACCCTTGACCTTTGAAAATTTCACTTGACCATCTCGTGAAGTGGTATGCATGCAATCACACCTATTGCTGTGTTCATCTTCACCATTTTCATCCGCTCTCTATCAAATTAGCACGTGATTCTAGGTTCCCTTTCCTTGACTCCTACTTTGAGGGGGAATACCTCATCCATAATCAGGGCAACCAACCCTCCTATTTTTGTCTTGCAGTTCACTTGAATAACCAACAAGATAAAATCAACCTCATCTCATACCTGGGGCAATAATTTTCCTATTTTTGTCTTGCAGTTCATCAAGAATAACCAACAAGACAAAAAGGGACAAATGTAGACACCGAAATCATGTCTACTCCCTTGGTCATCCTCTCCCCATTCTCTCCCCCTTGGTCCCCTTCGTCCACTTTGACACACCTAACCTATGTCTTATTAATTTAAAATAATCACTTATTTTACATTAATAATTCTTCTCTCTCTCACCCTATGACCCATTTATGACCCCCATTTTATTCTCCCATGCCTATTTAGCCCCTCTCGATTGTTTTCCCACAAACCTTGACCCTGGCAGCTTGTAAGAATGGGCAGAAGGCTAAAATTAGCCTCTGTCCCCATTTTGCAACTACCGATGTTGGTCACTATTCGGCTGACATCAGTTACCCTTAAAACTGCATTTGTGATCTAAATGTAGGATCTATTATCCATTTCCCAATCCATTATCTGTTATCCATTTCCCAATCAATTTTCCAATCCATTATCTGACCTTCTTTCAAGATGTTCTCGGATCCGCCTTTCCACTAGGAACAATCAACCAATCTTCACTCAGCCAATCCACTAAAAATCTCTCTCTCTCTCTCTCTCTCTCTCAGGCATAGGTACCCTACTTCAGTCACCTTGCTAGAAGTCTTCTACATCGAACATCTACAACCAGTCCGCAACACACCATCAACAATCAATCTGCAACCAAGTCTCCTACTCTCTCTTCAACAGGCAATAGGTAAGCATTTCTTCTGTGCCTTCATTTGTTTTTTGGTTATTGATTTTAAGTGATATCACCACTCAAATTTAGACTATCAGACCATAAACTAGACTTGAATTCCTCCTAGAAAGGCTGAGAAGTCTTCCCATATCTGAGCATACAGTCTATCCATTGTCCCTGCAACTCTACCCAGACCCCTACACAGACCATTAAATAGACCTAAACTCTTTTAGACCATTCTGTAGCCTTGAAACCTATCCAAACTTGACCAGACCTCGTCTAAAGACTACTGCCCTGACCAACGCTGATCATTTTCCCTACTGACGTCAGCAGCCTAACTGACATCGGTGACCTCCTTGACCGACGCCGGCAGAACCACCGACGTCAACTACTATGCAAAGCAAATTGCTACATATCAGGTATGCATTTTCATTTTATTTCCTTTTCAGTCTTTAATCATTTTATTCTTTTATCATTTTGTCTTTTATCAGACATTATTTTTATCAATCAGTGGGTTGACATCCCTCAAGGAAGTCATTGTACTTCTGGGATCAAGCTTTCACTTGGTAGCCCACCATCTCCTCATCTAATGCCTTCTTTTAGTCTCTTTCTTTTTCAGGGGTCATCCTCCACAACCAAAGAGGAGTTCTCACAATTGTCTGGATAAATGATGTGCATGACTTCATACAGGTACATACAAGCCTTAGACCATTTCTCTTAGTTTCTCATTTCCCTCTTCGAATGTGAAAGTGAAAATCGTATAGAAACACCAAGAAGTGTATGCTTGTTAGGAGGCTATCAATCCACTATTTATAACAATTAAGTTGATATAAATGAAAATAAAGAATACTTGAATTCAATAACTAGAAATTAAATGCATTTAATATGAGATTAAAGTAAATGTAATGTTCAACAAAATGATTAATATAGTAAAATTGGTTCAATACTCATGCTAACATGGTTGGGATTAGGTTCAAAAAATTAAAAAATTATTTGTCAAAGGTAGTAACATAGAAAATAGGATTTGGTTAGGGTTAAGGGGGTGAAAATAAATTTTTATTTTCTACCATAGTGATTATCGATGGTTGGGTGAAACATTTGTAGTTGGGCTAATCAACGATGATTGAGGTGACCATCGATGGTTGGGCTAACCATCAGTAGTTGCCTATGAAATTCTAGAAATGATTAGAAAAGTAATATAAGATTAGGTAATTGGTTAAGTAGAGGGATGTTATATATCTAAAGGATGGAAAATAAGATAAATATAGGTATGGATAGGGTAAGGAGGTTAGAAATGAAATAGATCAAAGAAAACAAGCATGAGATCCCTATAACCTGATGGTGGAAGGTTGAAGTAATTTAGTCAGAGTGAAAGTATTTTGGCCTTTGAAATTGATTTTGATAGAGGTTTAGATTCATATTGATACTACTTATTTTTTAAGGGATGTTAAATAACTATATGTAGGATATCTTGGATGTGGATTGTAAGATTTCTAGATCCTTTTCTCATCATACTTCTCTCTTTTTATAGGGTGAAGTTACTAAATGTGTAAGAGGGAGTTGTTAATTATGATGGAGGATAAATTTACCATTTAAAATTATTTAAATATTTTTAACATCACATAAGGAAAGTTACTAAATTTATCTATACTTATCTTATACAACTAGTAATGTTTTTAAAGTAGGCCTAGATGACCTGACCATCAATGGTCAAGCTAATAGTTGATGGTTAGGATGATCATCGATGATTGAGGTTCTAAAGGAAAATAAGTTAATAGGGGTGGATTAAAAATTTAAGTTAAAGGATTTAGGTTAGGGGGTTCAAGTTAGTAAATTAATAAATGGGTTAAGTCCACTAGGTGGTCAACTAGTTTGAAGGTCGGGTAGGAGTTCAAGGCATTTTGATATCTAAAACTATGTAGTTTATGAGTGTCTACATTCTACCCCTTTTTGTTATGCAGCTTTGAATTAATAATATTAAAGACAAATATGGATAGATTGATGGTAATGGTATGATTACCTTTAGTATGGGAGGAGTTATTCCCACTCAAACTGAGAGTCGATGAGGTGAAATCAAAGTTAAGGTGGGGTTTGATAAATGGTAAATAGTGAGTCACTAGGTGAGTGACACAAAAGGGTTGGTCATTTGAGATGTAAACACATGAAAAAAATGTGACTAATTAAAATAATCAAGATCATTTAGAGACTAAATGTTCTATTTTTGATAAAATTAAGGTTAAGATCTAAGGGGACATATAATAGGGTAATCAATCCACATCATTTTTCATATCTGATTGAGTCAGTCCTAACAAGTGATTTAGATAGGGTCAACATTGTTCATAGGTATCTAGGGTAGGAAGTACTCCTAAAAAATAAAATAAATGGTTTTTTCATGCATGAGGTGGTGTGAAAATCAAAAGTTTAATATGGCATGTTTTGTTGGTGTGGTCAAAATGATCAAGTCAAGGTCATTGCAAAACATGTGAATAATTTGGTATAAAATAGCCAATGTCAAGGTGGACATGTTCAAACAGGTTGTCAAGATCCCCTAGCTCATAAAGAGCACAGTTGACTACCTTTGTATAAGCAACTAAACAAAAAATTTAACCAGAAGTAACAAGTAACTAGAAATTTAAAAATAACACAGAATATGAGAGACAATACCCAATTGTATTAATACTCTTCTAGAAGGAAATACAAAGAAAGAAGATGCCATAATATTCTTCATGCTCCTCTAGGGCTCACACACCTCTAGGGAGAAAATAGTAAATCTCTTCAAGAGTTCTCTCTCTCAATCACGGTCACAACAGACAACTCAAACACATAGTTGTTGTTCACCTCCAACCAGTCAGTAACACTACTACCAGTACCAACCGAGTACTCAAAGTACTCCAGGCCTGAGTACACAACACACTCCAAGTAGATCTCCTTGAACTTGCAATAATCTACAAATCCCAGATCTTACTTACACATGTAGATCTACACATGATCATGCATAACCTACAGATCAACCTGATCTTACACACATGAATAACCCTTCTGATTCTCCACATCATCACCCCTATGGATCTTCTACCAGATCTTGCTCTCCCATAGATCTACCTGATCATACACACTTGGCACTATGGTACTAGGAGGAGCTACCCTTGCTCTCTTCCCTCTGAAGGAGCTAACCTTGCTCTCTCTATCTAGCACACTTTACAATACACCCCATGAGTCTATTATATAGATCTCATGCAAATAATAATTAGACATCCAATTACAATAATTAGAAACCGTAGCTCCAAGACTAAAATTAGTCTTTTACCATGCAAACAAACTATCTATCCAAAAATAGACAAGTTCAGGAGATGCATGCACACACAGGCTACCGATGTTGGTTCCTATCTGATCGATGTTAGCCAACCCATAACTGACGTCAGTTACTGTAACACTAAAAATGACTAATGTTGGTTGATCAGACCAATGTTAATTGCCTGAAACTTATCAACCTCCTACTATTTGCATCCAAGTGAAGCTTTTAACTCCACAACCTAACAATCTCCCACTTGGAGATAATCAGTTGCACCTATACCTATACTTGTACATCATCTAATCTATTTCCTAGATTGTATCCCTCTTCAAGATCAATCATGAAGACTAACCACCACACATCCTGTGGTGCACCGCATGGCATCCAAGTAACTTGCCACATCTGAATCGACATACCCATGTAGAGAAGTCCCTAACCCTGCATAGCATGTATACCTATTGCTGGTCCTTCTCAAATACTTGAGAACCCACTGAATTGCTCTCCAATGCTTCTTTACTAAATTGGCTATGAACTTGCTGACAACACCCGCTATTGGGGCAATAATAGGTCTAGTACACATGTACTTAACCTCATTATGTGAATTGGGACACCGTTCTGTGAACTATCCATCCATAGGTGTGCAAACTGGTTCTGCATCCCGCATAACGAACCTCGCCACTACCTTATCCACACAATCATCTAGAGACAAAATCAACCTATGACCTTCCATGTCTCTAGAAAAACTCATGCCAAAGAATTTTTATGCTCCCAAATTATTCATGACATACCACTAAACTAAATTTACCCTTAGCTCAACAAATCCATATATGTATGAACCTACAACAAGCACATAATCCACATATAATAACAAGATAATGTCGCGACCATTATCCAACCTGGTAAAGTAAACACAATGGTTATAATGACACTGACTAAAGCCATGCTTTATCATACACCTGTCAAACCTGTACCACTATCCTGTAGCTTCCTCAAGACCATATACCTTGGCCTTCCATCTCACATGTCCATTCCCTCTCTTCTTTAACCAAAGAATCCATTTGTATCTCAGTGCTTTCATCCTGGCTGGCAACTCTACCAAATATCCCATTTGGTTCTCTTCCAAAGAATTCATGCCATGCTCCCATTGTTTCCTGGATCCTACCTACTCTTCAGTGAGCAACAAGTATAAAGAAGGGGAATAATGAATTTGAGGCTTACTTACCCTTTTAATCCTTCATATGGGTGTTTGAGACTCCTTGACAGCTTGGTGTCTGCCCAAAATCTATTCCAGTGACCGATGTCGGTCACCACCTAGTCTACAACCGACTGATGTCAGTTCCATGTGACTGACCTGACTACCGATGCCAGTTCCCTGATTGACATCGGTCGCCACCTACCCAACACCACTGACTTCTTCAGTCTACACATGACCGATGTCGGTGCCTGCTTATTCGATGTCGGTTACCCCTAACCGATTTTGGTACCTGTGTTTTCCTATGAGTGATGAATTTTTACCCACGAGCTCTCTTTGGATCAAAACCCTATCCAAACTGCCCTGCTTATAGTTATTCAGTCCCATCTACTGATCTCTATCCATCATCTCCTCCATAAACACCAAGGCTTTCCAGTTCTTAAGTTTGTCAAACACATTTGACTTCCTCTTAAGAACATGCATCTCCTTCTTGCTCATGTGACTAAGCCTACAAAGCCACATCTTCACAATAGAAGAAGAATCAGTAATACAAGTAGGTAGATAAAGAGTACCTACTTTCTTACCACCAGCTAATTCAAGTGCATCTATTGTGAGAGTTCCTGTGCATCTCTCATCACCCAACTTTCTTGAAGAAATTAGCCTCATCTTTAGAACTAGGACTTGCATGACATCCTTCAACACCCATGTGTTGGTTGTCTATAATTTCAGCTGCACTTCCCCTTTGCCAATACTTTGACAAGGCTCACCAACCCCTAAATAAATCTTTCCAAAGTCTCCATGGACCTTAACATGAAAAAATACTCTATTTGGGGCTGCATGGAAAGAGGCAACAAAATCTATAAACCAAGATTCTACTTTATCCAAGGAACATACCAAAACAACCAATGCAACAATACCTATAACACATGCTCCTTTATTTCCTTCATGCTGATCTACTACCAACCAGCAATCTTTCTTTACCTACTCTTTCTTTCCATAACACTGTAATTGATCATTCTTGTTTTTGAATTCCTCCATACTTTCTTCTATCATTGCTATACTCCCACTCAATTAGAAACCTATGAGAGTGACCTATAATCAACACACTTAACAAGCTTTACCAACTGTTAGTGAACCTAATCTGGCTCTGATACCACTTTGTTAGGATCCCCTAGCTCATAAAGAGCACAGTTGATTACCTTTGTATAAGCAACTAAACATGGAATTTAACCAGAAGTAACAAGTAACTAGAAATAACATATAATATGAGAGACAATACCCAATTGTATTAATATTCTTCCAGAAAGAAATACAAATAAAGAAGATGCCACAATCTTCTTCACGCTCCTCTAGGGCTCACACACCTCTAGGGTGAAAATAGTAAATCTCTTCAAGAGTTCTCTCTCTCAATCACGGTCACAACAGACAACTCAAACACATAGTTGTTGTTCACCTCCAACCAGTCAGTAACACTACTACCAGTACCAACCGAGTACTTGAAGTACTCCAGGTTTGAGTACACAATGCACTCCAAGTAGATCTCCTTGATCTTGCAACAATATACAAATCTTGGATCTTACTTACACATGTAGATCTAACATGATCATGCACAACCTATAGATCAACTTGATCTTACACACATGAAGAACCCTTCTGATTCTCCACACCAGCACCCCTATGGATCTTCTATCAGATCTTGGTCTCCCATAGATCTACCTAATCATACACACTTGGAACTATAGCACTAGGAGGAGCTACCCTTTCTCTCTTCCCTCTGAAGGAGCTAACCTTGCTCTCTCTATCTAGCACACTTTACAATACAGCCCATGAGTCTATTATATAGATCTCATGCAAACAATAATTAGACATCCAATTACAATAATTAGAAACTATAGCTCTAAGACTAAAATTAGTCTTTTACCATGAAAACAAATTGTCCATCCAAAAATAGACAAGTTTGGGAGACACATGCACACATAGGCTACCAACGTTAGTTCCTATTTGATCGATGTCAGCTGACCCATAACCGACATCAATTACTGTAACACTGAATATGACTAACATCAGTTGATCAGACCAATGTCAGTTTCCTAAAACTCAACAACCTCCTTCTATTTGCATTCGGGTGAAGCTTTTAACTCCACAACCTAACATAGGTTGGTTAGAGAAGGGTAAGTTATAAAAGGTAAAATTATAGTTGGGTGGAGATTAGGTGATCTCCTAAAAAGTCAACACTTAGGGAGGGTGCTCAGATGGATTTGAAAAGGGTGAGAGCCTAACTGTCAATGGTTAGGGGTTTCCCCAGGGTGGACTTTCAATGGTCACCGTGACCATCAATGATCAGGAAGAAACCCTAAAATCTAGAAGATCAAAAGTAAAATTAAACTTCATTTTTAACATTTCACTTTTGAAATTTTGTGCTTTGGGTATTTTGTGCATTTTATCATTTGTGTGTTGAGTTTGCTAAGTTAGAGGTAATTGATTGGGTGATTGGTTGTGTAGGGTTGACCAAGAGTTGACTCAATGGAGAGTGGATGAGGCCATGGCCAAAAAATGGTATGAGGTCTTAGACCATGCTAGTGATCATGAAATGAGGTGGGTGATGTTTTGAATTTGATAGGATAGTTGAATTGGTTGTTTTGAATGTGAATTTGGTAGTGATATTGTGTGATGATTATTCTGGGTAGGGAGTTAAATGAGTTTTGATAAAATGATACCCTAGTTGAAGATTTGTTGAATGTGAGAAAATTAGTGGGGGAAATAGGGATTGAAAAGGAATAAGAGGTTGATAAGAGGGTGTACAGTAGTCATAGGTAGGACTTTTGTTGCACTTAGGTGTTTTGGTAGAGGGTTAGGTAGGTTTAGGGTTTGAGTAATGCCACCAATGATCACACATAGTGAAGATTGGTGATTCGACTCAACCATTTATAGTTAGGCACTAGGGTTAAAATATCTAAAAGGGATCATATGGTTCAAGGAACCATCATTGGTTGAAGGGTTTGGGGAGAATACATTAAAATTCAGTGTTTTAAGTGTGTTTAAAGTTTGTGAATATATTTGGAAGTTGTGTTATTGAAGTGTTTAGTAGTTGTTTATGGTTTGAAAGCATTTGAAAGCTAAGTGAAAATAATAAAAGGGAAAAAAGATTTGAAGGTATATTAAAAGTGTGTGTAATTAAGTTGTTAATTTTGTTGAAAGTGTGTTTGTGTAAATGTAGGATGTGGTTGTAAAATTTGAAAGTGGTGATAATGTTTGGAAAAAATGGGAAATGTTAAAATTGTTGAAAATGTTGCATGTGAAATTTTGAATGTGCGTAAAGTATGTATGAATATTGGAAAGTTTTTATGGTCTTTGAAAGTTGTTAAAGTATTTTAAAGTGTTCAAATGTTTTTGAAAGTTTTGAGATAGGTAGTACAAGTGACAATTGGTTTAAAGTTTTTTTAAAGTTTTGAATATTTTTTTATAGTTTGTAAAAGTGGTATTTGTGTGAAAGTAGGTGTTGAAAGCTATGAAAGTGGGATGAATGATTATTTGAAAGAGGGGGCGAAAAGGTTGTAAAATATGTTAAAGTTTGTAAATGCTTGAAGATATTGAGATGGTGGATGGAGGTCGATGTCAAAATATTTATATAGGATGAGGGGTTGGTGGGTAGAGGTTATCAAATAGAAGTGATTAGGTTAGGGTGGCTATTGGATAGGTGTATAGGTTTTTTTGATGGGTTTGGTTTTAATAGGTTGACAAAGGTAGGTGGAAGGTGGTACTAAGTATGCATTGTTAATGTGATTGTTATATACGTACATGATCAAATTTAGATGAGGAATAGGGTCCTACAGATCTTTTCTAAGGTTTTAGACATGATGACCATAAAGGAGTAGAGACATATGGAGATGGTCAAACTAGGCATGAGAATTAATTACTAGCACCTTTTATGAGATGTAGGTATGATTTTAGCCCTCATTTAGAGATGGGCAATGGCCACAAACACACTTTTAATATCAATGGGGGAGATGATGACTCTCCTAGAAGACATTCAACATATCACATGGCTACCCATTCATGCGGAACCAATCTACCATATAGAGAGTGAGGATATTGACTATCATATGGATTTGATGTATGAGGTAGATTAGGTACATTCTTAGTTTCACTTGCATGGATTTAGATATAGACCACTATACCAAAGGTCTCCTATAGATAGATACCTACTCATAATGATGATGATGGTCATGTCTTACTTTGTAGTGCAAGATTTGAGTAGTGGCCACTTCCCATACAGGTTATTAGGGATTTTAGTGGATATTTTATTAGGGATGATTATTTTTGGGTGGGATATAGTCCTATTAATTAAAATTTATAGAGAGTTCTAGGCCTTCTACACTCACAGATGATATAAGATTAGCATCAGGTTCATGCTCTGTTATTGGGCTTATGAGCACATTCAAGTATTGAATCTAGTGGGGCCACTTTGGGATGGATTTATCTAAGAGCCATTTCTAGTTGGTTTGACCAAATGGAGAGGTGACTATGCATTGATAAGTGTAGGTGGTGGAAAATGAGACATTGAGTGGTTTTGGGATGCCTTTGAGGGTTCGATGGTAGGTAATATACTATGGAGGCCATATGTAGGTTGGCCTAGGTAGATAAGATACAATTACCACACATTATCCTTATAGAGTTGGTGCTACATTTATTGGAGATGGGATGGTAAGATAGAGATTATCCCATTCAAGTGAGTGAAAAGATAGTTTGGACTTGTGCAGGGGATCCCACTAGATTTCCATAGACACAAAAAAGAGGATACAAAGTTCTTGATCATAGAGCCACAACCACAAGATGTAATGTTAGACCATGAAGATTTGTTAGTGAGAGCTATGCTATATGATGAAGGTATTGTGGATGGTTATGTAGTGTGGTGTTAGGCCTAAAATATGTAGTGTCTAATTTTAGATGGGGTGACAGGAGGTAACAACCCATAGATGTGGATTCTATTGGGGTATCAATATAGGATGAATAGGTGGTAGTGGTAGTGGTATAGGCACAGATTACCAACTTATAGGGATAGATGGCCATGTTACAAGGGTATATCATCATCTTAAAGGGTCAATTTGCCATTTTTATTAAAGAGAAAAATTGAGGATCTCTCTTGGGTTACTGACATAGGAGAGAGATTCACTGAGATAGAGGGTAGGAGTGATAGCAAGAGAAATAAGAGTACTACTTGACACAATTTTGAGGACATAGTACTTAGCCACCATTAAAGAGATGAGATATTATGAGGTGATAGTGTTGGCATAATTACCATTAGAGATGAGATATAGATAATACAAGGATAGTTTAGTAGGTGGTCCATCTATAACTACTCTAGACTAGTGGGCCTCAATAATGGGGTAGGTAGGGATACCAAGGGGACCACCACTAGATGGTAGTGTAGGTGCAGGTGCAGGTGCAAGTGTAGATGGAGCTAGTGGGAGTGGTGTCCTAGTGGCTTGATAGATGAGATTATATGATGTATATGTTTTTTATTTTGATATTGGCCTATATGTCGATGAAATGAGATGTATATGAGTGAGAGATACATGGATACATTATGACATGTATTTATTTATTGATGTATATGATGATTTTATTAATTCCATTTGATTATATTGATGACATGTTAGCATTTGATTATATTGATGACATGATGATTATGTTATAATGTTTATAGATGTTTATGACTTTTATGATGTTTATTGATTATTTATTAATGTGTTATGAGTATGATGATGATATGTAGATAGATTTTTTTTCATGTGATGGATATGATGTATTATGATGATAGATAGGATGGATGGACTTATGATTATGATGTTTTTAATAAGTGATGACATGACCTTAGGTATGTATGATTTTAGATATGTGATGATTGATTTGATTATTCTATGAGTGATGTTGATCATTGATATATATGCTTTATTCATTGGATGGATATGATCAAAGATGGATTTTGAGTTTGGTCATATAATGATGTTGTTCATTATGTGATTATGGATATGAGATAGATGATTTTATGTATATATGATGATGGTGACTCTATGCTTTAGATAGATTATTTGATGTATAGATGTTGGTAGTAAAGAGAATGATGACATCATTTATATTATTTCATAGTTATGATGTGGCTTAGGGATAATTGATTATGATGTATATGGGAAATGGTAGATGCCATGGTTTATATGGTTTCTTGACATGATGTGATTTATGGATAGGATTATGGATATGTGAATTATGGTTAGCTCAAGAATTTTTATATTTATGAATGGTAGGATGTTTATTCCCCATTCTTTATGAGATGAGATGTGTATATATGAGGATATATGAAATAGACAATATGTTTTGTCTTGTGTTTTGATAGGTATGATGTTTTGATAGGTATAGATTAAGGATGATGAGATGAAGTAATTAAAATATGTTCTATGATTAGATGTTTGAATTTTATATGTTGATATTTTTAGGTGATGTTTTTATGTATATATGATGGATGATGTGTTTGTTCATGATGATAGATAAGATGTTTTTGATGATGTGGTTTATTATACATTTCATGTTTGGGTGCATAGATGGGATATGGATCATAATGTTGTGAGGCATATGGATTAGTATTGTGATAAAAATGATGTTTTAAATGTTTGGATATGATATGTGATACTGGGATATAGTGAAAACACATAAAGTTAGTATAGGTATCAAACTAAATGTTGGAAAAAGATAAAAGAATCATGAGACACATGTCTTCATGAACTAATAACAAGAAGGTAAGAAAGGCATGATGTGTTCAATGGTAAGGATCTAAAAAAAATTAAGTCAGATTAGCTTAATGAAAATAAGCCTTTTTAATGATTTTCATTAGCATGTCTTAAGTGAAAAGATGGTATCTTGATCACATTGTGCCGAGTGAGCTTAGAATCCCTTGATTTTTAGAGGGTATAAAGGGGAAAGTAGGTGATAGGTAATTTAAATGGAAATGGGTGATACAGTAACCTAATGTGGGTTAGTTTAACCCTTCTATAGGTGACCTAAGAACTATAATAGACAAGTCCATGTCTTAATATAAAGTCTAGACTAATCAATGAGAGAATTCTACTAAATATATATGAGAGAACTGATTATGGCCCTTTTGGGATAGCTCACTTTGACTTTGATATAGGGCCCCCCTTTTCATCTTTTGATGTTTTTGATAAAAAGGGAGAAGATGATTGATGTAAGAATCTTCAGATGATTACCTTGACAAATTTGTCTTAGCCATCCTTCAAGGGATTGGTCTAAGTTCTGATTTGTTTTTATGTTGTAGATATCCTTCAAGAGAGCAGTTTATCTTTTAAGCAATATTTAGTTGTTGGGAATTCATCCTTTAATGGAGTAGTTTGTAATGCTAGAGATATGGAACTAAGTGAGAATTTGGTATCCCAATTTGATTTAAATGCTAGGTTGAGATATGGATAAGGTTATTTGGGTTTAGAAATCTACCGTTATGGACACAAGACTTTTAGTAAAAAAGGTTGATGATAGATGAAGGAAAGTGATTTTAGAGACAACTGATCATGGGATTACATCTGATTAGAGATGAAAAGTATCCATGAGAACCATGCCATGGATAGAGTCATGGTATCCATGTGTTTCTCTATATTTATACTGATTGCATTCAAAGGAAGAAGAAACTAAAGGTTAAGGTCATGGGTTTGACGTTACCTGGACTTAGTGCGCACCGTATCCAAGTGTTATAGGAGCTCCTCTTTGGTTATGGAGGAAACACCTACAATAAGAATAAGATTTGAACAAAGAAGATGTTATAAAAGGATATGGTGGACTACCAAGCTACGCGCTTGGTCTCAGAAGTGTAAAGCTCCCTAAGGGATCACAGTCCACTATTTAAAGAAAAGAGTTTTGTATAAAAAGAAATGATAAAAGACTTAAGGAAATGGAAAGGTAAAATGTTGTGTACCTATTCCCTATAGTCCGTGAGTCTCATAATGTTACAAAAATTTATCCAAAGGTTTTGTTTGGTCTATGGGCTATTTGGATAAGTTTCCTAGTTTGCATAGTCACTGACGTCAGTTTGTCTGCTGAGGTCAATAGGAAAATAGTGCTGACATCAGTTTTGTTGCCAATGTTAGTAGGGGTAGTGGGCCTTAGACGGGTTTTAGAGTATTTCTATGATGGACAGAAGAGTCTATGGAAATTTAAAGGTTTGTGCAGGGTTGCGGGAAGGTGAATAAGGTCTGAGGAAGGGCAAAGGTAGAGGGTAGGTGTGAAAAGAGAGCAAGAATAAGGGGAAGGCCTTTCAGCCTCTCCATAGAAGAAGTCAGGTCTCTTGATAGTGCTTAGAAATATCAAATGGAAACTAAGTAATAATGTATTCTAAAACATTAAAATAAGAAGTAGAATACTTAGCTCTATTCGGTAAAGAACTAGAGGTGTTAGAACACTTATTCCTATTGTGGCTGATGTTGAGGTCCTCATACAATGTTTCAAACTAGTGCCTAGAGTGACTTGTGCAGAGCTATGGTAACCAAGAGAGTGATAGTTGAGCATTGATGCTTTAGGTCTCAGAGTGTGCACATTAAAATGTCAAAGAGGTAGGGGATAGCTCAATGTTAGAGCTTGGTTTATGTAACCAATGTCGGTGAAACCATCAGTGTCAGCTGAGGGTTAACCAACATCGGTGGAGAAAGAATAGGTAAAAGGGCTATTTTTAACCCTTTGCCCATTTATCCACCTGCTAAGTGCCTTTTCTACTAGAGAATGGTCAAAAAACAAGTTTATGAGGCATGAGAGTTGGTTAGGGAGTTAGGATGGAGTGAGAATAGGTCTCAGGTAGTTAGGATTTAGAGGACCTAGTCTCAGGGTGACTCATAGGGTAAGAAACAGTCTTAGGGCGAGGTGTCTAGGTGAGGTGTCCAAGGTGAAAGGGGTTCAAGTGTGGGTTAAGAGTGTTAATGTTTAGAAAGATACCAAGGAGGGGTTGACATGATATTGGTGTCTACACCATGTTTAGGATAGGGATATAACTATGATGGATAATCACATGGTCCTATATTCTAATCAATTGTTACCAAGAGGAATAGGGATATGTAGGTGAAGGGAAGTGAAAATATCATAAACCAAGGGATGAGCTTAAGTGAGACACAAAGGTGAGTTTGATTTTATTTTAAAAATAGAAAGGAAGTAGATGTAAATCATTTAGAGGCTCAGGTTCTAGTTTACCCTTGAGAGAAGACAAATGATAAGCTCCTAATCCATACTTATGGGTTATGATGTAGGGTCCAAGCCAATTAAAATTGAACTTGCCTCTTTTTACTTTCTCCATATTAGTTAAATGTTGGTTTTCCTTAAGGATGAGGTCTCCAATATTGAATTATCATGTTTTTAGGTGTTTTTTGTATGCATGCTTGACTCTTTCTTGATAGACATGAAGATTATTAATGATTGTGAAGTGATGTTTATCCAGGGGTTTAATACATGTGAGTCATTCTTAATGATAATCACTCTCAAAAAGGATCTCATTTAAAGATATGAAAAGATAAGGAATTTGGACTTTGAGAGGCAAGACTACCTTTAATCCAAGGATGAGATAGAAAGGGGTAACACCCATAGAGGTTTGAATGCTAGTGTGATAGTCCCATAAAGTGAAAGGGGTGTGCAAGTACCAATCTCAACCTCAAGCACTAATGATTTTGGTTATCATTTTATTGAGGGTTTTGTTAGAGGATTTTGAATATCCATTTTATTATGGATGGTACAATGAGGAAAAACTTAACTTGATACCAAAATAATCACAAAGACCTTAGACATTTTTGTTATTAAAATATTTGTCATTATGAGTGATGATATTATGGGGAACACCGAAGTAGTAGATGATATGATGATTGATGAAATTGATAATATTTTTGGCTTTGGTTGAGATAAGAGGCATGGCCTCCACCCACTTGGTAAAATATTTGGTATCAATAATGATGGATTGATGTCATTATGAGGAATGAGGATTGATTTCCTTAATAAGATTGAGACCCCATTGCGAGAAGGGTCAATAGTCTTTTGATACTTAAAGGCCATGGGCCAATGCATGATGTAAATTAGAACATTATTAAAATTTGAAACACTTAATTACATAAACATAACAATATTAATTGATGGTGAGCTAATAATAGCCAAGGCAAAGGATATGTTTAGTGATAACTAGGCCATTAAAGTGTCCCCCATAGATTCCATCACGTGTTTCCTTAATAGCATGGGAAGCTTCATGACTACATAGAAATGAAGGAGGCCATCAAATCCATGTTTGTAAAGGATTCCTCCTAGTATGGTGTAACAATAGGTACTCTAAATAAAGGCCCTTTGGTCATTCCTTGATAGATTGGGAGGAACAATATCGAGGTTAAGGTAGTTAAAAGTTTGGGTTATATAAAATGTCAAAAGGAGATGCTTCTACACTATAAATTATAGGGAGGTCAAAACTAATATATGAAGGTTTGATAAATCAATGGATGGTGACAAATATTTTAGATTCAATAGGTTGAGATGGGATTTGCAAATCTAAGGAAACTATTGTATCTAGAAACTTGTTGGTAGATCAAGGAACTGATCGAATAAGGTAATGATCGAATGATGCTAGGAGTATATATATGAATTATTTTTACTTCAATAGGACATAATTTTTACATTGGTAGGATCTATTGGCTTGGTTGATCACAAATTGAGAGCCACCAAAGATACTAATTGTTTTAACTCCTAAAGCTAGAGTGGTTTGGAGACCTATGACTAGGGCTTCATACTTGGCCACATTGTTGGTGTATTTGAGGTCAAGTTTGAAGGAAATGGGAAGTAGTTAAACATTAAGGGGAATGAGAATGATTTTGGAACCTACACCATGTTATAATTTGGAGATATCAAAAAACATGGTTATTTGTTAAGTGGATTCTTTTTGAGAAAGAATTGTGATGGACTCATCTAGAAAAGTAAGAGGAAGTAGTTGGTTGTATATTAGAAGGGATTCAACCAATTGATCAGAGATGACTTGACATTTAATGTACTCTTACTATAGGAATTAAAGATCAAACTCAGTTAGGAGCATGAGCCATTTAGCCATATGATTTTTTTGGTATAGTTTAGAGTGCATGTATGTATTTTAATGGGTAGGTGTTAGTGATGACATAGGTTTTATGATTAAGAAGGTAGTGATAGATTTCAGAGGCAATTAAAACTAAGTGATTGAAAACTTTCTCAATATGAGTATTCCAAGTCTTATATTCTATAAGTTTTTGGCTATTGTAGTAGATATCTTGCTCTTTATTTTGTTCATCACAATGAGCAAGCATTACCCATAGGGAATGGTTTATGGTGGATATATAAAGGTATAAGGGTTGGTCCTCTTTATGAGGAATAAGAATGGTGGACAAAGAAGGTACTCCTTAATTTAATCAAATGATTTTTGATAATCCTTGATCCACTTAAAATAGGTGTTTTTCTAGGAGATGGTGAAAGTATTAACATCTATTTGATAGCTGGGAGATGAAGTGATGGATGGATGGGAGCTTCCCTATAGGATACAAAGTTTCTTAAGGTTAGTAGGAGGAGGAATATCCAAGATTTATTTGACTTTGGTGGGATCTATTTATATTCCTCAAAGAGAAATGATAAAACACAAAAAAATTCTTGATAAGACCCCCAAAATGCATTTCTTAGGGTTGAGCCTAACATGATAATGGATTAGTCAATTAGAGATGATTTCAAGATTGGCTAAGTGATCTTTTCAATTTTTGGATTTCTCAAGGAGGTCATCTACATAGTCCTCTACAATTTTATGGATGAGGTCATGAAAGATGTAGGTCATGGCACATTGATATGTTGCTCCAGCATTATTTAGACCAAAAGGCATGACCCTGTAATAGAATGTCCCCCATGGGGTGATAAAGGAAGTTTTATGTTGATATTTGGGGGAAATAAAGATCTGATTATATCTTGAGAAACCATCTATGAGGGATAACATCTCATGTCTAGCTGTAAGATCAACAAGTTGGTTGATGTTTAGTAAAATAAAGTCATCCTTTGGGTAACGAGGTTGAGGTCAAGAAAGTTGATATAAAGGTGAAGTCCCCATATTGTCTTGGAGATGGGAATGATGTTAGAAACCCATTTTGGATAGTCAATAGGCTGAATGAAGTCAATGGATAAGAGATGTTGAAGTTCCTCCTTGACTAGAAGGGTGACGTGAGGATATATCCTACAAAGCTTTTGTTGAACTAGTTTAACCTCAAGATAGGTGATAATGTTTTGGATGGTGATTTAAGTATCATTTCTAGGCATATCATGATAGGACCAAGAAAATACTATGTTATGGTCTCAAAGGAAAGAAAGGTAATCTTGTTGCTCCATGAAATTTAAGGATTGACCAATCTTGATGATACGAGGATTATCCTAAGTACCTAAGTTGACATCACTAGTGGATTCATTCAGCACAGTTTGATTCTCAAGAAGTAGGGATTTATGAATATGATAATCTCTTGAATTGAGGTAGGTGAGAATGGAATTATCATCCTAACATTGGATGCTGATGGTAGGAGAATCTCACTTTATCATTTTAGGATGGATGAGAGGAAGGGTTTTAGTTTACCCATCCTTTTGATAGGTTAGGGGGCCTAAACTAATGGTATTGATAAAAAAAAGTTAGATGGGATGATATCAGAGTCTTCAGACTTAGAAGAAGATGGGGTTGGTGAGGAAGGGACATCATCATCAATGGCGGTGATGGGTTTTGGTGAGGTGGGTTCTTTTAGTGGTACCAACACAAGGTTGAATAACTCACAAGGTTTTTTATTTTTGATTATGGGTAGCTCATGAGGTTCATGTTCATAAATGACAAGGCCAAACTCCTTCCAAGCACACCTATAAAGGTAAGCTTTAGTAAAGTCTATTTTATTTAGATAAGAGAAGTTAGAGGTGAATGGTCATATGGATGAAGTATCGGTAGGAGAAAGAAGTGGATGATCAAGTCCCTCATAGATGAAATATGTTTTATTGTTGGGGGATGTAAAAGGGATTATGGTTCTGATGTTCGGATCATAGGAAGGGTCATTCTTAAGGTTCCCATACTATTTTGGAGTATGGAAATCATCCAAGGATAAAATATGATACTATCCAAGAGAGAGACATTGGAATGTGGATTGTAAAGGGCCCTCTATGGGGATCTAAAAAGAAGAGATAAATGAGTTAGTTAAAGATTCATCATTGTTATGGGTGGGAGTGTTGTTGGTTTTGGTTAGCAGTGAGGTAGTATTTTTAGTAGTTGATTGTGAGATGGATTGGGGAGGAATAATAAAATAATTAGGTTGATATGTCGTATTTCTAGAGGAAAAAGGACTAAGGTTATCTTTGATGTTAATAACTTGACCTTTGTGCTCAAATTTGACACATCGATGTGAGGTAGAAGGGACACAACTCATGACATAGATACAAGGGCATCTGAGTAACACATTATATTACAACTTTCCCTATTAATGTAAAATATTTTAATAATGGTAAAAAGACCCAAGTGGATATGGAGAATAAGTGTTCCAAAGGTAGTGGCCATGGTATCATTAAAAGAGTAAAGGACCACTACACTTTCTGACATGATGTTCCTAAGTAGATGAAGCTGGTCATAAGCATTAGAGGATATAATTTTGATGTTATATCCTCCATGAATCATCACCCATTTGACATGGGTTTGATTAATGTACACAGTGATGAAGAGGGGAGGATTAGGATGCTCAGAATGAATAGAAGGTATTTCAAAATCCTAGAAGGTGATGACGGTAGAACGTTGGAGGGATCCAACAAAGGGTGTAAAAGGTTGAGGGTCATCTAGTTAAACCACTATAGATTATAGATCCTATATTAGTGATTGATGATGGTGTGTTGAGGTGTTGATTAGATCATAAAGCATCCTTTTCATCAATGTATGGTCAAGTTGTTTTAACATGATACATTAGATGGAGTCATAAGGGTTGGAGGGAGAAGCTTCTAAAATTAATAAATTAGGTTTTGGTGGTGGGATAGGTGAAGGTGGAGGTGTTTGGGTGTAGACACCAAATTATGTCACACACACATGTGTAACTCCCTATTTTGAACCCCACCTAAACCCATTTTAAAAATAACAAATAATTTTCTTAACCCATACTCTTATCCCTCACACATTTAATTAATTTTAGATAATTAAATTAATTAAAAACCCTATTACCACCTTACTTGGCCATATTTCCCTATGACTAATTCTCCCATGATTAGTCACCTTATGAACTTTTCCCCTCATCGTAACTACCCAATACTTATTCCCACTCCCAAACTACATTCCTAAATAACTACTTCCTTCCTAACCTCTTATTTTTACTATTTTATAATGGGTGTCACATTTGGCATGCAAAAAAATGTAAAATAGGCCAAGAATAGAAAGGTTTACCTATTATAGGGCCATAGACATCAGTCAACCCATGACTAACATCAATAGGATACCTACTGACATTGGTAGGATCATCGACTTTGGTAAAATAATCCAAACTCCAACCTATAGTTTAGGTGAAAAAAAATTAAGAAAATCAATTCTTACTCTCATTGAGGCTCTCAACATTATATTTTTTGACATCTAGGCTTACAATCACTCTACATAATTCAATCACCATCAACAACTGAGATCTTGAGGACTAGCAACACCCACTTGTTCTCTCTATTCAAGCACTCAGGTTTGGACTCCCTAATAGGGATTATCAACCTGACACTTATTTTTTTGGTTGTTCAGTGACAAACAAATCTAAGTATACCACTAATATTGTAGGTCATTTAAATATTTATTCTTCCATTTCTTTATATCTACCCTAAACTACTTAATGAATCTCTAACTATACCCCTATGATAGAGGTACAAAGCTTCCTTGCTTGTTTCCCCTTACATGCATACAAATCCTCTGACTAGACTTAACCAAGACATAAAATCCCTCTCCTAACTCTCTCAACCTCTCTAACTTGATTCAAACCATTTCATAGGCCCAAAAAAACCTTCTGTAACCTCCCAAAAAATTATTGCCCCTACCAACCTCAATATGCTAACCAACATCGGTCACCTCACTACCGGCCTTAGTATCTTGATTGATATTTGTCACTATCCTACCAATGTTAGTGACTATAAATGTCCTAACATCTTCAAAAACTACCTAGAAAACTTTTAAAACACTAACAAAACACCTCACCTGCACCCTGTCACTCTCTATTACATACAGGTTGTTAAAAATGGTAATTTTATCTCTCTTTTACTCTCTATTTACCTCTTTTTTGGTTATTTATTACTATTTTTCCTCTCAAAATTAGACTTTCATCTCTAGGGAAGTTTCACACTTCCTAGAATAAGTGTACAACTTGGTATCCCACTCATTTATCTGCTAACAAACATCTTGTGGTAGTGCTTTCTTATTTATAGGTAGTCCTCCCCAGCCAAAGAGGAGTGCTCACAATGTTTGGATATGGCATGATAACCAAATCCAAGTTCATTGTAATCACTTATCCCCATCCTTCGCTCTTTTTTCCTTTAGATTTAAAAAAGACAAAATTTAGTGAAACATTTATGGCATGCCCGGTGGGACCCTAGAGTTTTCCTTGGGTTTATTTCTTGCTTTAAACATTCATATAGGTGAATTATCATGAAATTTAATTTCTTACACTTCTTCCTCCTCTTTTTTCTTAAAAATGGAAAATCCAATATTTTATTTCTCTGTTTAAAAGACATTAAAATTGAAATCTTCTTTCTTTTCTCCTTGCCTCTAAAAATAATTTGTTATTATCTTTTACAAAAAAAAGAGAATACCTTCTTTACTTCCTCTTAAATACACATTAGGATAGTGAATTTCATACTATATTCCTATTTCTTCTCTATTTTCATTCAAATCTCAACATTTTAGATTTGGGTTTAAAACTTACTACATTTCATAGTTTGTTTCATATTAACTCACCTAGTTAAATACAATCATTTTAAATAAATTGTAGTACACCTATGTTATACAACCAAATCACATTCACATAAATAAGCATCTACACTCACCTAAGAAAAGTCCCATCAAAATTTCATCACCTCATGGATCATGTTACCCTACCTAGCTATCCTACTTGGATTTCACTACCAAGTGGAGAACCCACTTTGTTCTCTAGTAGAGTATAACCTCTAAATAGAAGGTATATTTTGGGTAAGTGGCCTAGCTTGGATCTAAATTCATGAATTGCAGAATGCAAGCTCCTATAACAAGCCACATACTTGGTCTAACATAGATTTCCTCTTGATCACCAAAACTAATCTAAAAGTAACTCTAGGTTATTTCATATTACTTTTGATAACCAAATTCTCTTCTCACTATTTGATTAAGGCATAAGCCAATACGAGACTAAAATTAATCTCTAGCACTTAATAGTTTTTAGGTGCATGTTATTTTTCTCCTTTTCAATTGCCTTCTATATTTTTGAGTTGGTAAGTATGCTTTTCTATTGATTAAAAAATCAATACTATTTCTAAAGCTCATTTTTTATAACCTATTATCTCAAAATTTCTGAGTATCATTCCCTCTTACATAGACCTTTTACATCCACTATTTTACTTATTTTTAACTTCTAATTTATTAAAACATTAGACCTTCTATTTTTTAGGATTTTATAGTGACCAAAATTGATTAACATTACTGGTATCAATAGACTTTACCTACCGACATCAGTTATTCCATTAACATTAGTGAATTGTTCCTACTGACATCAGTCATATATGCCAATGTCAGTGACTGTGTAGTTTCATTTTCTCAAAATAGCAAGCTAAAATAACTCATTTTCTTACACTCAAACCTAGGTTTTCTTTATTATGTTTCAAATATAGAGTTGTAAGACTATTTAAACCACCTTTTGCATGGTATTCACATGAGCTCAAGCCAAAATTCTTGTTGATTACACAAGCTAGAAACCACTTCCACCTTCCCCTCTTAATTTTGATTCTATCATGGAGCATACTTTAGATATAGAGCATACTCCTAACCCTAACCAAATTCCCATTGTGCCTGAGGGAGATCAAGATTTTTCTAAATTTCTTGATCATAATGTGTTACCCCTTCAACATTACCTTGTTATGAGCCAAACCTATAATTCTATCGATGACCCAATATATGGTATGCCAACCTCTTTAATGGAGATAACCTCAATTTTAGTTGCATCCACTATTTTTCCCATGGTTACCCAAACCACCACTTTGATGAGTAACCCAACTATAAACAATGTCCAAAATGTGGCATCTCTAACCACCCAATCACACCTAAACACTGGTGTAACTTCCCTACTTTCACAACCACAACCAGTTTAGCTAAGTCACACCCCATTCCAAAATTTAATGGTACCTATTCCATCCATCCCTGCACCTATAATTACCTAAGTTATGACTCACCCTTCATCCAGTCTAACTATGCCAATAATTCAACCTATAGTAATAACAACCAACGAAGGAATAGTCCCGAAACCAATGGATAAAGTCCCTTTTCTTTTCACACCTCATCCTATGACTCATTATCCTTATGTTTCCCCAACACAACCTTAGTAACCTATGTCATATACTCCCTCTACTTCTTATTAGCTTCCCTATAACTTAGGAGGAATCCCCTAAACTAATCTCCCTCCTAACCTTATTAATATGCTAATGGACAAGATGTCTAACCTAGAGACATGTGTTTCTAGTTTAAGGAATGTACTATCTTATGATCAAATATGCAATTAACCAATCCATCCTTTTATGCCTATTTTCCCTTATCTAAGCCAATGGGAACTCCCTAAATTTACTTGTTTTTAGAGTAAATAGGACCCATAATAGCACTTGTGAGCATATAGACATGCTTTTTATTTAAAAGGACATGATTATGCATTACTACTTCATACTTTCCCTATGTCTCTTTCAAGTGCTACCTTAGATTGATATAGCTCTATACTTCATCACTCTCTTTTCTCATTTACCTAGCTTACACAAATATTCCTATACCATTTCTCTATTAACATTTCTAAGAAGGTTTCTATAATAGACCTTTATTCTATCAGATAATTTGATGATGAGTCTATTACTAATTTTATCACTCGTTGGAGTAGCTTGATCAATCAACTCTCCTTCTCCTTACCCTAACCTAAGCTTATTGATATTTTCTCATGGGCATGTGTTAAGCACATCTCATCAACACTTTGGGTATAAACTTTTTTCATATTTGATGAAGATTTTACCATGGCACAGAAACTCGAGTTTTTCACTATTCATGAAGGTAAAGTCAAGTTGCATAGTAAGAATCCCAATATTAAGACAAATGATTCCTCTTCAAAAACTTCTCCCTCTAACCAAAAGGCTAAAGACTCTACTAATGTAGTATTCATTAAGTTAGCCTCTTCCACAACCACAAACCAATCAAATTCTTCAACTTCTCAAAATTTGACCAAGCAATTTCAACAATGATCTGAACAAAGACAATACACTCCCATTAGAGAGTCATATACATCCATTTTGGAGAAACTATTACAATAGGGTGTCATAAACCTTCCTCAAATTAAACCTCCTATATAATTCAACCCTTCCTATCCTATCCCAGGTTATTACAAGGAAGATGAGTTTTGTGGTTACCATCGAGTTAAAGGCCACAACTCTAATAATTACAAAACACTCAAGAACATTGTTCAAGATATGCTTGATAGAGGTGAGCTTGTCTTAGATAATCCTAATGCACCTCCCAATCAAATTATGGATGTGTTCAAACACACTTTCTATAACCCTTCACCAAACCAAAATATTATCTAGTCCACAACTAACTTAGGTGATCATAATACCTATATGGCTAATATGGTCTTTCATTTATCTTCAATTCAACCTCTCCCTCAATAGGAGACACCTATTTCATCGACTCCTCTCCCACATGCAGTGGCACCTTTTTTTCTTATTATTCCTCCTTAATTAGAATAGCCTATTTCACCCATTCTACCCCCTCAAGAGGAAGATCCTCCTTTCCCACTCCTTTTTCCACTTGAGGAGCCCGTAATCCCAATTTTGTTTACACGAATATTACCTATCATCTTACTAGTTAAAGACCACACTCTACCAGTTCCTCAACCACATGTTGAAGGAAACATCATTCCTACATTATACCCTCTTGAGGAACCTTCTTACCCTACTTCTCCTCCACCTATAGAGAGTATTACCCCACCGACTTCACCATTTTACCTAGAAGAGTCCATATCATCTACTTTTATAATAGATGAGAGACCTATTTTGCCTACTCTAATTGCACCACTCTTACCCTTATTTTACCTATGGATGATCATAATTTACCCATGCCTCACCCAAATGTTGAGGTAGCCATAATACATATGTTTTACCCTCTTGAATAACCTACTTTTCCTACCTCCCCTCCACCCATGGCAGATCAAGTCTCTTCTCCCATCTCTGTTATAAAAGATTTCATTCTAGTTTTTTATCATCCTTGGCCCAAAGTAGCAAAAATAACAATTTCCCTATTTCCCAACACCATATATTTCTAAAGATCCAATCGTAAAGCCCTTATCATGTTTAGTAAAAAATTTATAATTTCTTAATTCCATGAAGCTTAACCATGTAGCATTTTGGGACTAGCTTAAGACTCCATATCCAACATAATGAATGTCAACCTTTACTGTCAATCCCCTTACTACCCTTTACCCTAAGGTATTTGACAAAGATAGAGCTTCTTCACCAAAAGCATAGGAAGTCCAGCCATCTATGTTAGAACCCTCATCCTCATAGGAATCTATTACATTAAATCAAAACAAGCCTTTAGGTGTATGCCTCATTTCTAATTTAATTTATCCATAGGTGAAATTAGATTTGAATTCTCAACCAAAAGTTGGAGTTTCTCACCCTAAAATATAGAATAAATTTAATCCTTCTAAACCTCACCAATCCCTTCTTCAACCCTTAGCTTTACCATCAATTTTGGGGTTGCATCCTTCTACATTAGTTGGAATATCATCTAACTAAGCCAAACAAAAGGTTAAGATACCTCCACTCCTACCTTTACCATTTGGTAGACCTCTCACATATGACATTGAGAAAGTGACAAAAAAAAATGTAACTCCACCATCTCTAAACAAGACACCACATAAAATTACCTTTCCTACACTGAAACAAAAGAAGGTGTCCACTCCTATTAGTACAACAAGTGTGAGCCCACTTGTAGGCTCCCAAATATTTTTCTTACATTAGTTATTTCAATCTTCAATGATAAATCTTCCTCCCATTATGCCTTATATTCCTCTTGGAATGAATCCATCTTGGTTTGATAATACAAAAGTGTGTTTATATCATCATTCACATAAACATGATATTAAGAATTGTAAAGCCCTCACAGTGGTTATTTAGCAACACTTTGATGTTGACACTCTTTTTTATGACACTAACATTAATGATGAGGCTAGGATATGCCCAATAAATGTATAATAAATGACCTCATCTTACTGTCTCTTTTTATTAAGTTTGATTGCATTTTATATCTTTTATTTTAATCTGAAGTTAAGATGTGATTATCCATCTTTTTTTGATTGTGATTCTAACATTTTAAAAGACCTGTAATTCCTAACAAGTGTGTTGGAAAATTCTAGTTTTGTAATAAAATAGGTCATCATCAAGATAAAGAAAAAATATGAAGTGGATTGCATGTTTTTGGAAGCATTGGACTCAATTCATATTAGTTATAGAACCTACAGAATATATTCTAGAATCATCACAGTTAGCTCTAAAACTTGTAGAATCTATTCTAGAACCATCACAGTTAGTTCTATAACTCCACCATACTATTTCAAGTTGTCACATTTTTGGACTTAGCTCTAAAACTCTAAATTTAGCTCTAGTACATCCTACAGATAAGCTCTAAAAATTTTGTAGCTAGATACGAAACTAATGAGGATCTATTCTAAATGGCCGGTGATCTGTTAGATCAATGATCCCATTAAATCAGGAACAAATTTCCAATCTTTTGAACTTGCATAATCAAGACATTTATGACACAACTAGACATCTAGCCACGTCTTGATTTAGTATCTATTGTGGGCATGATTTAGTTCTATCATATCTATGAAATAGTTATAGCCATCAAAGCATCTATATATATAGACTTGGGAATTTAGTAAAAGATTATATATATATATATATATATAGAAGATAGAGAAAATCATTTAAGAATAGAGAGATAAAAGATAGATTAGTACATTTTTAATATATAACATTTTATCAATGAAATAGTCATTTCTATTTTGAAATCAAATTAAATTGTTCAAATAATGTTCTAGGAGGAGCAAGGGCCCACTCCTCCAAAGAACCAGGATCTTCATTTTTGTTGATATTAATATTTCTATTCTCAAAATTAAATAGGTAACTTTGCTAAATTTATAAATTACTCCAACTCCTTAAAGATAAGATTTGTTGTAAATTTGTTCTTGCAAGGGTTTTAGATTAAATTTTCATTTCTACAATGTGTGTTTTTTTCCAGCAACCTATTTCATTTCTACAATGTGTGTTTGTTTCCAGAAATCAATTTCATTTCTATAACGTGTGTTTGTTTCTATCAATTTATTTCATTTCTATAATGTGTGTTTGTTTCCAACAATCAATTGCATTTCTACAACATGTGTTTATTTCCAATAATCTATTTCATTTCTATAATTTGTGTTTATTTCCAACAAATTTGTATAGTTTGATTCTAATAAGGTTTTAACCAAGAAATCCTTAAGACATTAAAAACCCCAAAAAAAATACAAATACCTCCATTCAATTACTAAATCACTATGATTATTCTTATTGCATATAGCTTTAGACATAACCCTAGTTAGATATGACATCAACAAAAAGTTGATTAAATGAAGGGGATGATGACACCCATCATTTTTGGTACCGTTGCTGGGGACACTAGTTGGAAATTTCTAATTAGGTGTAAACAAGAGAAACAATTACTCATTTAATAATTAAAGAAATTTTCCCTAATTTATGAGTCGACCACGAGATTCCAAGGGTAGATTTCTCCCCAAAATATTTAAACAAGAATTTCCATCATCCTCTAGTTAAGAAAGGACATTGAGCAAGAATTGGAGGCATCATTATCTCCTACAAGACAAGAAGAAAAAATTCCATCTTTGGAAGATTTGGATCAGTCACCAAAAGCAAGTAAAACCTTATGGAGGAGGATTATTTCTAAAGATCCATTGAGGGAAAGTTTTGATTATCAATTGAGTAGTCAACCCCCTACTCCTGACTTTTCACCATCCCTAAAATAGACCACATACCACATTGATTGGGAGAAGGGACTAGAAAATACCAGAGAGATGGAATGAGAAGCTGGAAGAGAACCTGAGAGAATTTTTACCTATCCCATTCAGATCGAGGATGATGAAACCACTATGAAAAATATTTCACTTGCACACTTTCCCACATTTAGAGGAATATCATTTTAGGATCTGGACTAATTTTTTTTTTGAGTTTAAAGTACTATGTCAGACTTATGATTACAAGATAGATAATCAAAAACTAAAGTTGTTTCCATCTACCCTGAAGGATGTAGCAATGAGGTGGTTTATGGGATTAACATCTAATTCTATTACCAATTGGGAATAAATGAAAACTATCTTCCTAAACAAATATCAAGATTATTATAGAGGAAGAAATTGAAAGAAAGAATTTTTCAAAATCAAACAAGAAGAAGATGAAAATATGGAAGATTATTTGGACATATTCCTCTTTGTGAGTAAAAGATGTGGATTTGCACTTCAAGAATATTTAAATATAACAATTTTTCTCAAAGGTTTGGATGATGAATCTAGGGAAACCCTTGATTTAATTGGTGGAGGAAACATTTCTCAATTAAGAATGGATGAAATCATAGAAATTTGTAGAAACTATTCAAGAACAAGGGGTGGACCTAGAAAGGGAAAAATGGTTAAAAATTTGAATCTAGATATGAAAAAATTCATGGATGAATTGAAAAACTTTAGAATAGACATATTAGTTCAAATAACCTCCACCATGGATGTATTGCAATCTAAAGCAAATGCCCAACTTGAACCATTAGCCATGTATTATCCTAGATGCAAGAAGAAGCATGCAATAAGGGAATGTCCTTTGGATAAAATGTGTCGGGTGAATATTCTGTTGTCAAGCAACTGACAGAAAAATGGGTATATCAACCATAGTAAAAGGAGATTTATATGTCAAAAGTGTGGTGTTACTATATCACAGTGAGATAAATCTCTCCTCTCATCAAGGGGAGGTTCCCTATGAACTACTTATATATTAATATGAACTAAAAATAGACTCAGGGGTGAGGTTACACCATCCATCTCTCTTTTTTTAGAGATGATGTTTACAAAGCAAAAGATAAATCTTGGTTGATGACTGAAATCATTTCCCTTCTTTAAGAAATGATGTTCAGTAAATAGCAAAAAATCTTCTCGGGTAGTAACTAGATCTACGAGAAACCCATGAAAGCATAACGTCTTTCATTTCTCCCCTTACTAATTTAAAATGTACATAATAGTAGAGTGAAGTGCAGCTCAAAGTCTTCACCTAAAACTACAATAGAGCATAAGATCACAAAGGATAAAAGAAATTCAAAGCCTTCCTAATATCTTTCCTACTAAAACATGAAAAACATGAACTAAAGGTAATTATAACAGCTCAAAGTCTTCATAATTAACTTTAGAACATCTTTAGATAATTTCCACACACACTTTGATTGTTTAATCAAATAGATCAGAGATTATTAAGAAAAATAACATAAGAATGATCTCCTAAGTAACACAAATTATTCCAACACAAAGTCTGAAAGTAACATGTTTCTCATTTATTCAAGAAAATGTGATTTATAATCTGAGATCAAAGTCTCAAGAAACATCTCGATTTTAGCAAAGTTTTTGCTCTCAATTATCAAAAAGATAGATCATTAAAAAAGAGGCTCCCTCTATATATGTAGGGAAAAGCCTTCAAAATTGAGAAAAGACTTTAATATTAAAACTTAGTCAAAGATGAGTCTCCATTGACTTTGGGACTTTTCTAGATTTTTACATGTAATTACACATAACAAAAGTACATGTGCAAATGTCCAAAGTCAATTACAAAGTACATGATAAAAATGGAGAAGAAAGCATGGAAGAACAGTTCAATTTTCATCACCAACCTTCTTTAGATGAGTGTCATACATGGTGATATCTACCTGTATCCTGATATTGTCTAGAGTAATAGTATTCTTGAGAATCACCTTACCCCTGATTGTGGCATCTCTCACTGTTGTGATTGATTTTGCATGACTAGTTAACCTAATTCTTAGATTGTCCAGAGTCAACTAATTATCCAAGATATTATCCACAAAAGCCATTGAGAAAGCTTTCTCCTCAAATTCCTTTCAGATCATGCCTTCAAACTCCTAAATCATTTATTTTGCTAAAATGAATTAGTTGTATTGAGACGCAAGTCTACAGAATAGCTCCTCCAATTTGTGCAATAGACTGATATCACTTTTTTCACTAGCATCCTTGGAAGATTCAAGGTCGCTGATCATTTCCTTAAACACCCAGATCCTATATATCATTGATTATTTAGTTTCAATATAAGAATCTTTATCAACAATGACACCAATTGATATTAGGGTACGTATTTTCATCTCCTTCATCTCTATCCATTTACTAAGATATTTATCTATGCTTTTAGTATCTTGAAAAATGATATTGAAAAGATCATCTAATTCTGTTCTCACTTTCCTTATTTTACTCATCTTCTTAGACAACTCTGTGAACAAGGAAATCCTCTATGCATGCATCTTATCCAAGTAGTCTTTAAGTACCTTCCCCTTTAGATAAGTCTTTTCTACTTTTTGAATCATGAGATCAACTATGGAGAAAGCCTCTAGAGTTATTGCTTCTAGAGCAAAAGTGAATCTCCTTACACTATAGTCAATTGCTCCACCATTTCCTTATAATGATCCTTCATTTATCTTTCCCTATCAAATTTTTAAACCATAATATCCATCACTGATTGCAAACCACTCTTAGCACCTTCATGAGTTATCTTCCCTAACTCAACTCGTGAGATAGAGTAGCTGCTCATATCAAAATTTTCAAGAGTCGCATCCTATGGAGGTTTGGATATTTCTAGAAATTTGTGCCCCTTATCTCCAATCATCTTGGAAAGGATATTTCACTTCTTGAGGGTCTTATCTTTCACTAACACCATTTTACCAAAGTCAAAGTCATCTGGAGATATGGCTTATTTTTTCTTTTTGGGTGTAAAAATTGACAACCATGGTGGGAGAGCAAAAGCACTTATATTAGCAATAGTCCCTATAGTTGGCATCAGTGGGGTAGCACCTGCACTACTGGTGGGAATAATGGGCGTAGTATCAGTTAAAACCACACCTATTACTAAATGATTGGGGGTAGAACTATATTCGATGTTAAAAGATGGAGATGACAAACTGGGGATGGATCCTAATGAATGGAGGACATCTCCCAAAGTGCTTGAGGATCACCAAAAATAGTTTTAGAAGGAGAGGTATCTCCAGAAGAGGGAATATTGATTGGAGAAATAGGTGAAGGAGTTGCACCAGGTGAGTGGGGTAGAGAAGAAAAAATTACTGCATCTAGTTGCGCACCCTCTCACAGAGATAGAGTTTTTGTTCCCTGTTGACCTCCATGCCTATCATCTATTTCCATCTACCCTACTAGTATTTCTTCTATGCTTTAATTATAAACCTCCATATCTATTGTCTCTAGCTCTTTCTCTACAACTTTTGATTTTTTTGTCACAAACATGATCCTAGGCTTATGGAGCCTGGAAGGAGAAGGAACATCACTTTTATTCTTCATTATATTTTTTTCCCTTATCCTTATCTCTTCTTGAAATTTGGCCTCTAATCCCATGATGAACTCTTCTAAGGTGATTCCCTTATTTGCTAACAAATAATTGGTGTTTGCTAATATTGGTTCGAATCTCATCCTCAAAGAGGTCAACTCTTTTTGAGACCATTGGATCATGGGAAGAGGAGCATTGGTAACTTGTTCAACATGATACCTATTATTGATCAAATCTACATCATCTACTAAATTTTTAGGGATATCAATGAGCCCTAGATATTCTATTTATTTAAGAGATAGTCTACTATAGTCCATCTTTCTGATATCTTCCACTATCCTCAAATTGATCCAGACGTCTTTGATCATGGGTTCATGGAATTATGTCTTCCTCCTGATCATGTCCTTCACACCTTTGTAGTCAAATTTTGGTCTCATTTTGAAATGCTTCATGGTTACAAGTTGCATTTCAGTCTCCATTACCTTAGCTTTTGTAGCGGTCAATACTGAGTACCTACCAATTTCAATTGGGAACTTGAAACTAGGTTTCTTGAGTTCCATCTACTTATTGTGTATGATAATAATTTTCCTACATAGCTCCATTAGGACCAATTTATCTAAGGGAAATCATGGGAGCATATACAGATAACCTTGGAAAAATCTAACCCATAGATAACAAAAATAAGGTAACTATAAGAACATACACCCAAAGTCATTCATGACAGTCCAAGCTTCATCTGACACTCTTTTCTATTCTAATTGAGGATCAAAAAGACACAAAAATACCACAAAAAAATCATCATTTACCCTCCTAAAATGATGGATTGAACCCTTCAATGTAAAAAAAGGGTAATATTGATATACTAGGGTCATTTTCCTATCTCCCTTTTATGTTAGACCTGGAAAGGTTCTCGTTGAAGCTATAATGTATACTAGATATGAAGTCATGCATAATTTTGAGGTAGTAGACACCTTTGTCAATTGCTCATGCAGAGCATTGCTGATTTGTTCACCCTAGAAAATGATTTGTTTACCCTGGAGGATTATCTTAATGTAGGGATACATCCATTCATGAAACTAAGAAGAAGAGGGTAAACCTCGTACTCTATTCAGAAAAGTAATCAAGTCGCCAACTTCTTCTATAAAATCACTCCTTAGAAATTTTTGTGGCCATTTGGATAAGTTTTCTCTGGGAGTTTTGAGCCATATATTATTGTTCACTTTCTTTTCCTTCTCAGGATCTTTATCATATTCCTTTTGTGCTTCCACAAAGTCAATATTTAACACTTCAAAAGTGGGTAGGCACATGAACACTTTATTGATGAACTCAAGGTCTAGTCAAATTACTATGTTACCACCAGCATCTACCACAGCCCTGGTATCCTTGTTGTAGAATTGGGTGCACTGGAGAATGAACTCTATGTGATGAGCTACCATAGGGAAAGATGAGACTAGATGAATATTACTCTTAATTATCCTCTTCATTTTAGATCTAGGATTATTTTATTTGGTTCTCTCTATGAACTTGGCCATATCTACGTGCCCGATCTCTGTATCCCTAATGTCATTGACATTAGAAGTAACTGAGGTGATTAGAAAAATACCCTGATACTAGTACTTTATCATCTTCAACTTCTTTGGAGAAACATTAGTCAACGAGATGAGCCTTTGTTTAAAGTATATTGATGAAGAAGGATCTTGAAGAGAAACTATGATAAGAATCATGATCATGCAATTAGGAGAAATATTGGCAATCTAGGAAAGTTGCACGTTGGATGATCATGACCAGGGAAATGTGCTTGAAAGGGCTAAGGTGCAAGCAGGTTAGAAAGTGAAATGGAAGCAAGTTTAGAAAATAGGAAAATCAAAATTTTGTAGAGTTAGTAAAAATTGGAAGAAAAGCATGCATGGGTAGAAAAAATTTCTGCCCTTGCATGTTGAGGACTGTCATTGTGCATAGGCAGTGAAAATCACTGCTTATGCATATTAAGGAATGAAGGATGCATCGGTCATAATTTTTGATACTGATGCATCTAGAAATAAATTCATTGGGTTATGCATATGCGATGAAAATTGTCACCTCTTCATGTGGAGAAGGATAGATGTGCATCGATGGCAATTTTTGATACCTATGCACATTAGGAAGTTTTGAGTTTGTGCATCAGTGGTAAAATTTGCCGCTTTTTTACAAATTAGTATTTTCATGTAAGGGTGGTGAAAATTGCCACCCTTGCACTAGTTGGCTAGGAAGAACTATGTGAGGGTGGTGATTTTCACCGCCCTTACACGGGGAAGAATGGAAGGTTTTAATGGCAATAAAAATCACTACCTTTACACAAAAAGAGGCAGATTATGTAAGGGTGGTGATTCTTCCTTCCATTATATGTGCTAGAGTGGCTAATGAGGGGAAGAAGGAGAAGAGGGTTTTCCACTGTTAGATTTCCCCCATGGGAAAAAGAGGAGGAAGGGAAAGAAGAAAAAAACCCTAGACCTAGAAAGAAAAGAGGAAAAATAACATGGACAAGAAAAGAAAAGTAAAAACAAAACAAAACCAAAACAAGAAGAGTAAAAATGTGAAACCCTACGTGATAATCATGATACGATACTTGAATCCAAGGAAAACATGATTCCACTTGCTCACTTGATCATCCAGACGTAGGGAGGAGGAGAAGCAAAGAGGAATGAAATAGAAATGAGGCAAAAAGGGATTAAATGGGATAAAAATCAACCCCAACCACTTGGTACGTGCAACCATAAATGTTATGCATGAAAATTGAGACCATGTAGGTGAGGTAAAATTTTCCACCTCTACATGTGAGGTTAAAAAAATGGATGTAGGGGCGGCAAAAATTGCTGCTCCTGCATGAAACAAACAAAAAAATACAAGGCCGGTGAATTTCACTACTCCTGCATGAAGGATGCAAGGGTGGAAAAAATTGTCACCTTTGCATGGAGAGTTAAAACCATATGTAGTGGTAGAAAAAATTGTCACCCCTACATGTAAACTCAAGAAAACAACTAACTTGAAAATATGAAAATTTGTCATCTAATCGCATCGAGATTGTAACGATTTTCATATTTTTTGGGAAATTGTAACAAGGGAATGTCACAAAATTTTAACGATGCCAGTTGACCAAACATGAGATCAAGAAAAACTTGCCTCAAAAGATGAACTTAGAGTGAAAAACATGAAACAAACAAGTTTCATAGGGGTTGTTCCAAAAATGAGTGTAGCTAATTTTGGGAACAACAGCTGGTTCCTATTGGGGAACTTCCATTGATCGAACCTTGAAATAATTGATGAGAGTAGAAACTAGTCTCTAAGTTCCTTCATCCAAGCCATTAGGCCATAGAGTCAAGCCAAGAAAGGAAAAGACACAAAAAAAACAAAAACAAATAAATAAACACAAAAACTATACAAATGTATAAGTGAATTCATCTAATACTTCAAGGATTGAAGTGTTTCAGATGTTTCCCACTATGAGGAAGTGAGAATGGTGCTCCATATTGATACTCCAGTAATAATCTATTTTCACCCTAGACCTAATGAATGGTAAATGGACCTCTCCATAAAAAATCAAATTTGTCGTGCATTCCTTTTGGTTCTCTCCTCTTGTCCCACAATAAGACTTGATCTCCAATATGAAAATCATGAATCCTTTCCCTCTTGTCAAAGAGTTTCTTCACCTAATTTTGATGTGCAGTAATCTAGTCCACCACCATGGTTTGTTTCTCATCTAATTAAGTTAGGTACATGATCCTTTTATCAATATAATTTTTAAAAGTTGAATCTTTGATTGCCTTTGCCAACTTGAGTGCTGGTAGTTCCAAGGTGATTGGTATTTATGCATTCAAACCATATATAAGTTGGAATGGTGACATTCCTATCACCCTCTTGGGTGTAATCCTATCTACCCATAAAGTGTCAAACAATGCTCTATGCCGAGTCCTCTGATTATCATCCACAAGTTTCCTAATAATAGTAACCAGATTCTTGTTGCTCGATTTTGCTTGGCCATTTTCTTATGGAAAATAATTAGAAGTGTGGGAGAGAGTTATTCCACAATAAAACCAAAACTGGGTAATCTCATGAGAAGATAAAAAGGCTACATTATTTGTTACAATCTTAATTGAAACTCCAAAGTGGGAGATGGTATTTTTCTTAATAAAATTACATACCACTTCTAAAGTAGCATGCCTAGTTGGGATGGCTTCCACCCATTGGGTAAAGTAATCAGTCGCAATGAGGACATAATCATGCCTAGCACTTGAAGATTGGTTGATTGCACCAATGAAATCAATACCTCATTATTGAAAAGGTTTTCAATTACCACTAGCTTGAGGGGTAATGCGGCCAATTTAGGTTTCCTGATGAACTGCTAACACAATTCACACCTACACACCCATTTGTACGCATCTTGAAATAGTTTAGGCCAATAGTACCTCACTTGTAGAATCTTGTGGGCTATCATTGGTGTAGATAATGTCCTCCACAAGCCAAATTATGGAAAAAATCCAAAAGTTTACTTTGTTTCACCTTATCAATGCAGTGAAGAAATACCCCATCAAGGCTTCTCTTATACAAACCATTGCCCCACAAGACATAGTTAGTAGCATTTAGCTTAACATCCCTTATTTATTTATAGGATAGGTGATCATGACACTAACCATAGTTAAGAAAATGAGTGATATTATAATACCAGTGATCAGTAGTAGTGATGAAGAGAACCGTAGGCATGTCTTTGACATTTATTTATTCATTTTCTATTTCCTTGAGGATATTATCAGTAATCAACTAGCAGAGCCCCTTTCCCTGCACAAGCTTGGTAGGTTTGATATCAATATCAAACTCTTAAATCTTAGCAATCCAATTGCCCCTTTTAGTACCAAACTCCTGTTGAGCGAAAATTGACTTCACCGTTGTGTCAGACACCAAAACAATAGTATGTGAATTTAGAATATAAAATCTGAAATGCTTTACTTCCTTAACGATGGCATAAGCATGCTTCTCCATATTTGAATATTTTAATTCATGATATTTGAGGGGACAACTCATAAATGATATGGGAGATTCCACACCTTCTTTATTTTGCTAAACTAATATAGCTGAAAGCATATGCTCAGAAGCATAACTATATATTATGAAGTCTTTTTTATAATCTAGACAAACCAAAATTGGTGCACAAGCAATCACTTTTTTGATGTCTTCAAATGCTGACTTACCTTCTGCAATCCATCAAAAAGTGGTTTTGCCCTTCATCATGTCCACAATGTGGCGAGTCTTCTCTATAAATTTTGGAATGAATTTTCATAGAAAATTCACCTTTCTGAAGAAAGAATGAACTGTAGTCTTATTAGAAGGAAGAGCAAGACTTTGGATAGATTTGACTCTTTTTGAGTCAATTTTTATACCTTCTTGGGATACAATGTGATCAAGAAGTTTACCTTTTTTAACCCCAAAAAATAACTTCTTGGGATTAATAGAAATATCATTTTGCCAACAACATTCCAACACTTGTTGTAGATGATGCAGATGATCAAGACGATGTTTGGAAAAAATGGTCAAGTCATCAAGATATACAACAATGAACTTTCAAATTTCATCTCTAAAAGCAAGATCCATTTCTCTTTGGAAGGTATCACCAACATTGATCAAACCGAAAAGCATTTTGTGATATGTAAAAGTACCCCAAGACATGGTGAAAGCAGTCTTATGTTGATCTGCTTCATTGACTTCTATTTGATTATACCCAAAAAAAATGTCTAGCATTGATAACATTTTTAAACCAGTCACTATTTATAAAACTTGGTCCATGATGGGTAGAGGGTAGTTATCTTTTAAAGAAGATTGATTCAGGTTTCTGAAATTGACACAGATATGAATTTTCCCATTATTTTTTCTTACAAGAAATATGGTAGCAATCTAGGTGGAATGATGGATTGGAAAAATAATTATTACATTCAACATTTTTTAGATCTCAGAAAAGATAGTACCTAATATTTTGGGATTGTATTTCCTTTATTTTTACTTTTAAGGCAATGACTCAACCTTAAGAGGAATTTCATGCCAAATTTCCTCAAGTTTGAGAGATTTAAAATCATCATAAAAATATGCTAAAACATCAATGTATTGGAAAAGAAGACCAGTGAATTTGAGCTTTTCATCAGAAGTGAAATAATTTCCAATGTTGACCATTTTAGGATTTTCTTCTATACTCAAATTTATTTGATCAAACTCCTTGGAGGAACTTGAATCCACTTGTCACTGCTTGACATATCTGTCCTGCTTATAAAATAATTTCTTGAGAGAAACCAAAACTTTTGGAATTTTATTTCCCTTGAGTTGAAAGAACTCTTCACCAGTTTGAGAATTTACTTTGGGAATTGATTCCCATGATGGGGATTTGCTTCCTTTAGAATAAATATCTTCAAAGTTGTCCATCTTTTCTAGAAAATCAATGATTTGATTTTCATTAGTGAACACTTGCCAATGGTTGGAATTATCATGTACACTCAGTCGAAAGACCAGCTCCATAGTGTACTTGTCTCCTTTGAAGTCTTTATGGAGAATCATGAGGGTCACAGAGATAGCCAACAAATCTGCATGGTCATTGCATTCTCTTGGCATAGCATAAATATTGAAAGCATCAAAACTTTCAATACAATCCCATACAATATTGTGATAATGTCACAATCTTTCTTTTTTTTTTGGTATAGATTCCTTACTTGACAAACTACTAGTTTAGCATCTCCAAAGGCGTGAAGAACCTTAATGCCTTTAGCATGAGTAGATTTTAATCTAAGTAGCAAGGATTCATACTTAGTAGTGTTATTGGTGTTATTGAACTATAGCTTATATGAATACAAAAAAATTTCTCCTTGAGGGGAGATCAAAACAATTCTGGCTCTAGAACTGATAGAAGAACAACTGCCATCAAATTCTAAAATCCAAACATTATCAAAATTTGATCTTTTCAAAAACTTCTCTTCATTATTTAAGGAAGATTCTTGGTTGTCTAAACTTTGCTTTGACAATTCTTCTAACTTTACATCTAAATTTCCTGAATTTTCACTAAAAGGACTTTCATCTGATGAGATGAACACATCTTTAGTTGTCAAAAAATAATTACCCATTCTTGATGATTCAAATAAAATTTGGGCTTTGGGATCTGATGTTTGGATGACTATATATTTTGACTCTTTCTTAGGAATTAATTTCTTCATAACACCTCTAACAGGTATCCTTACTTCAAATAGATCCATATTTAATTCTTTGCCTACATCTTTGCAAAAATTAGGCCCAAGCAGAATGCCATAAGAGGCTAGAACATCAGCCACTAAGACCATCATTTTGATCCTCTTCTCTGGAAAAGCTACAAATGCAAATTGGGCATATTTTATTTGGCTTAGGAGTGGGACATTCTTGTTTTCCATGGAGAAATATCTCCCAAAAGTCTTAGTCAAAGTAAGACCAAGAGAATCTACTACTTTGGTAGGCATAACGTTATCAGAAGCTATAGAGTCTATTATGCAATTACTCAATTTATGACCATTTATCAATAGGGAAACATAAAAAGGTTCTATTTTCCCATGGTGATAAGAGGAGTAGCAACAAGATTATTTTGGGTGGATTTTTTCTTGGAAAAATCATGAGTCACCTCAGAAAAATTTATCTTATAGGGGTAGTTTTAAATTTCACGTATTCGGCCAGCCTATCAAACTATTCAAAATTGGCTCATAACTACTCAATCTCAGTCATTTGAATCTTATTATTTTTAGCATGATCAATTATATCAAATAATTGAAATGAGATAGAGAAAGAGGGAGGAAGCCCATCATCTTGATCTTTATTGGGTGTGGCACTAGTTTGAGAGATAAAAGTATAAGGTATGGGATGGTTTGAGTTACTTACTTTCTTATTAGTCACTAGGTCCTTTGGTTGGAAAGGAAATGAACCCTTATTTAGTGATAGAAACTACTAGCTGAGGTTCTTCTCCTACTTTTTCTTTATTAGCTTGTTGAGCTGATTGGTTCTAGGACCTAGTAAAAATGGCGTAAGATCCATCAAATATTTCTCCCTTGCTTCTAGATTCATCCTGATAATCCTTGAAACCAATATTGGAGTTTCCAACTAATTATTCCTCTTATTCTAAAAAGAGATTAGTTTCATCTTCTTGGTCTAACTTAGGTTGGAATGAGAAATCATGTTTAGCTTCAAGATAACCACCTATTGAATTAGCAGGTTCTGCTTCAATGGCAAGCTTCTCATGTGGGAGAGGTAGGCGATTTGGTTTTCCTTGATTTTTGGTAGTTTTACCTTGATATGAATGATTTGGAAATGTCCTTCTTGGCATATCCCGATAAGGAGGAGTAGACATAGCTTGGGTCATTTGTCTTTTCAAGGCTAGCAGTTCATTCGTCAACTTTTGCACCATAGGATTTGTGGTGCTCATGGAAGAACTTTCAGCAAATGAAGAAAATTTATTCTTATTGGAATATTTTTTGATCTTACCTACCAGTATAAGATAATATTCCACCTTGGTAGCTAAATTTTGGGCTACAAAAATATCCATAGGACTGGCTTGCCTCAACAGAAAACTTACTTCAAGAAGTTGAGAGTTGATGAAAAAGCACTTGAGATTCTCCAGCGTTGGCTAAGCGATCATAAGAATTTAGTTCCTTAGCTTATTGAATTTAGAAATGAGGTCTCGCATGGGCTCATGAGGTTCCTTCTTTATTTTCATAAGTAGAGCCAACAAGGCATGTGCATCTTTAGTGGGTTTAAACCTGGCCTCAAGCTTAGCCTTAAGCGTATTCTAGTCAGTTATAGTTTGAGCTTGAAAGTGGTAAAACCAATCCATGGTAGCACCTTGAAAAGTTTATACAAATATTCTCACCATCCATGCCTATCACACCACATGCTATGGAGAAGGTAGTAATATACTCATCAAGATTAACCTTCCTGTCACCATAGAATTTGGGGAAGTTCTTTCTCAAACTATGAGGTAGTTTGTGTAAAGGTGGGGCTAGATTGAAAGGACCAAAGGAGTTACCCCAAGGCCCTTAGACTGACATAATATGTCAATTAAATGTTGAGATAACAAATCTTGGTGGGGTAAGTATAGACAAAACCCTACTAGTACTGAGACTAGAAGCTTCACCTAGTATGGGAGATCTGATGCTAGTAGAAGGGAAACTCCTAGTTCACTGAAGGAAAGATGGTGGAGGAGAAATCTTAAAATTATTTCATCACACCAACTCAAATATAGGATCAACAACACCTTATGCTCTCTAACTTTGTGTTTATTGTGGATCTACGAGAGTGTAAACTAAAAAAGGACTAGAAAGGCTTCAGTTTAAAGCTTGAGGCTTTAAAGTGTGTGTTCGTATCCCCAACAGAGTCACCAAAAGTTGTTGAGTGAATATTTTTTCATCAAGCAACAACAAAAAAATGTGTATATCAACCATAGTACAATGAGATTTATACAACAAAAGTGTGGGTTTACCACATCATAGTGAGATAAATCTCTCCTCTCATCAAGGGGAGGTTCCCTATGAACTACTTATATATTAATATAAACTAAAAATAGACTCAGGGGTGAGGTTACATCATCCATATCTCTTTTTATAGAGATGATGTTAACAAAGAAAAAGAGAAATCTTGGTTGATGACTGAAAGCATTTCTCTTCTTTTAGAAATGATGTTTAGTATATAGCAAAAAATCTTCTCAGGTAGTAACTAGATCTACGACAAACCCATGCAATCACAAAATATTTCATTGCTTCCCTTACTAATTTTAAATGTATGTAATAGTAGACTGAAGTGCAGCTCAAATTCTTCACCTAAAACTACAACAGAGCATAAGATCACAAAGGATAAAAGCAATTCAAAGCCTTTCTAATATCCTTCCCACTAAAACATGAAAAACATGAACTAAAGGTAATTATAGCTTCTCAAAGTCTTCATAATTAACTTTAGAACATCTTTAGATAATTTCCACACACACTTTGATTGTTTAATCAAATATATGAGAGATTATTAAGAAAAATAACATAAGAATGATCTCCTAAGTAACACAAATTATTCCAACACAAAGTCTGAAAGTAACATGTTTCTCATTTATTCAAGAAAATATGATTTATAATCTGAGATCAAAGTCTCAAGAAGCATATAAATTTTAGCAGAGTTTTTGCTCTCAATTATCAAAAAGATAGATCATTACAAATGAGGCTCCCTCTATATATATAGGGAAAAGCCTTCAAAATTGAGAAAAGACTTAAATATTAAAACCTAGTCAAAGATGAGTCTCTGTTAACTTTGGGACTTTTCTAGATTTTTACATATAATTACACATAAAAAAATTACATGTGAAAATGTCCCAAGTAAATTACAAAGTACATGAGAAAAATGGAGAAGAAAGCATGGAAGAATAGTTCAATTTTTATCACCAGCCTTCTTTAGATGAGCATCACACATGGCGACAGCTGCCTGTATCCCGATACTATCTAGAGTAACAGTATTCTTGAGAATCACCTTAGCCCTAACTATGGCATCTCTCACTGCTATGATTGATTTCACATGACTAGTTAACCTGGTTCTCAAATTTTCTAGAGTCAACTGATTATCTAAGATATTGTCCATAAAAGCCATTGAGAATGCTTTCTCCTCAAATTCCTTTCAGATCATACCTTCAAACTCCTAAATCCTTTCTTCTATTGAAATGAATTGGTTGTCTTGAGAGGTAAGTTTGCAAGGCAACTCCTCCAATTTGTCCAATAGACTGATATCACTTTGTTCACTGGCATCCTTGGAAGATTCAAGGTCACTGATCAATTCCTTAAGCACCCAGTTCATATATATCAGTGATTCTTTAGTTTTAATATAAAAATCTCTATCGGAAATGACACTAATTGATACTAAGGTACGTATTTTTAGCTCCTTCATCTTTGTCTATTTGCTTAGATATTTATCTGTGCTTTCAATATATTGAGAATTGATATTGATAAGATCATCTAATTCTATTCTCACTTTCCTCATTTTACCCATCTTCTTAGACAACTCTGTGAATAAGGAAATCCCCTGTGCATGCATCTTATCCAAGTAGTCTTCAAGTACCTTACGCTTTAGATAAGTATTTTCTACTTTATAAATCATGGAATCATCTATGGAGAAAGCCTCTAGAGTTATTACTTCTGGAGCAAAAGTGAATTTCCTTATCACTGTAGTCAATTGCTCCACCATCACCTTATAATGATCCTTCATTCCTTTTTCCCTATCAAATTTTTGAACCATAATATCTATCACTGATTGTAAATCACCCTTAGCACCTTCGTGAGTTATCTTCCCTAACTCAACTTGAGAGATAGAGTAACTGCTCATATCAAAATTTTCAAGAGTCGCACCTTGTGGAGGTTTGGCTATTTCCAAAAATTTGTGCCCCTTATCTCCAATCATCTTGGAAAATATCTTTGGCTTCTTAAGGGTCTTAGCTTTCACCAGCACCATTTTACTAAAGTCAAATTCATTTGGAGAGATGACTTGTTTTTTCCTTTTGGGTGTAAAATTTGAAAACCATGGTGGGAGAGCATAAGCACTTATATTAGCAATAGTCCCTATAGTTGGCATCACTAGGGTAGCACCTGCACTACTGGTGGGAACAATGGGCATAGTATCAGTTAAAACCACACCTACTATTGAATGATCGAGGGTAGAACTATCTATGATGTTAAAAGATGGAGATGACAAAATAGGGATGGATGTTAATGAATTATGAACATCTCCAGAAGCACTTTGAGGATTGCCAAAAATAATTTTAGAAGGAGAGACAGCTCTAGAAGAGGGAATACTAATTAGAGAAATAGGTGAAGGAGTTTCACCAAGTGAGTGGGGTAGAGAAGAAGAAATTCCTATGTCTCGCTATGTACCCTCTCATGGAGATAGAGTTTTTGTTCCCTATTGACTTGCAAGCCTATCATCTATTTCCATCTGCCCTACTTCTAGTTCTTCTGTACTTTGCTTCTCAACCTCCATATCTATTGTCTCTGGCTCTTTCTCTACAAATTTTGATTTATTCATCATAGAAATGATCCTAGACTTATGGGGCCTATAAATTTGGCCTCTGATCTCATGATGAACTCTTTTAAAGTGATTCCCTTATTTGTTAACCAATCATTGGTGTTTGCCAATATTAGTTCAAATCTCATCCTCAAGGAGGTCAACTCTTTTTGAGACCATTAGATCAAGGGAAGAGTAGCATTGGCAACTTGTTCAGGATGATACCTATTATTGATCAAATCTATGTCATCTACTAGACTTTTAGGGATATCAATGAGCCCTAGATATTCTATTTTTTAAAGAGATAGTCTACTATAGTCCATCTTTTTGATATCTTCTACTGTCCTCAAATTGATCTAGACGTCTTTGATCATGGGTTCATGAAACTGGATCTTCCTCCTAATCATGTCCTTCACACCTCTGTAGTCAAATTTGGGTCTCCTTTTGAAATGCTTCATGGTTACAAGTTGCATTTTGATCTCCATTGTCCTAGCTTTTATAGTGGTCAATACTGAGTACCTAACAATTTCAATTAGGAACCTAAAATTAGGTTTCTTGAGTTCCATCTACTTATTATGTATGACAATAATTTGCCTACATAGCTCCATCAGGAGCAATTTATCTGAGGGAAATCTTGGGAGCATATAGGGATAACTTTAGAAAAAGCCAACCCACAGATAACAAAAAGAAGGGAACAATAAGAACATACACCTGAAGTCATTCACGACAGTCTAGGCTTCATCTGACACTCTTTTTTGTTCTAATTAAGGATAAAAAAGACACAAAAATACCATGAAGAAAGCATCATTTACCCTCCTAAAATGATGGATTGAACCCTTCAATGTCAACTGAGGTTAATATTTATATACCAGGGTCATTTTCCTATCTCCCTCTAATGTTAGACCTGGAAAGGTTCTCATTGAAGCTGTAACATATACTAGGTATGAAGTCATATATAATTTTGAGGTAGTAGACACCTTTGTCGATTGCTCATGTAGAGCATTGTTGATTTGTTCACCCCAAAAAATGACTTGTTTTCCCTAGAGGATTATCTTAATGAAGGGATACATCCATTCATGAAATTGAGAGGAAGAGGGTAAACCTTGTACTCTACTGAGAAGAGTAATCAAGTCACCAATTTCTTCTATAAAATCACTCCTTGGAAAGTTTCATAGCCATTTGGACAAGTTTGCTCTGAGATTTTTGAGCCATCTATTGTTGATCACTTTCTTTGCCTTCTCGAGATTTTTATCATATTCCTTTTGTGCTTCCATGAATTCAATCTTCAACACTTTAGTAGCGGGAGGGCACATGAACACTTTGTCGATGAACTCAAGGTTTAGTTAAATTACTATGTTACCACTAGCATCTACCATAGCCCTAGTATCCTTGTTGTAGACTTGGGTGCACTGGAGAACAAACTCTATGTGATGAGTCACCATAGGAAAAGAGGAGACTAGATGAATATTACTCTCAATTATCCTCTTCATTTTAGAGTTAGGATTGTTGGCTTTGGTTATCTCTATCAACTTAGCCATATCAATGTACCTGATCTCTGTATCCCTAATGTCATCGACATTAGAAGTAAACAAGGTGATTAGAAAACACCTTGATATTGGTATTTCATCATCTTCAACTTTTTTTGGAGAAACCTCAGTCATCAGGATGAGACTTTGTTTAAAGTATATTGATGAAGAAGGATCTTGAAAAGAAACTATGATAAGAATCATGATCATTCAATTAGGGAAAATATTAGAAATCTAGGAAAGTTGCACATTGGATGATCATGACTAGGGAAATGCATTTGAAATGGCTAAGGCACGAGTAGGTCAAAAAGTGAAAGGGAAGCAGGCTCAAAAAATAAGACAATCAAAATTTCCTAGAGTTAGTAAAAATAGGAAGAAAAGCATGCATGGGTGGCAAAAATTACCACCCTTGCATGTTGAGGATTGTCATTGTGCATAGGTGGCAAAAATTACCGCTTGTGGATATTGAGGAAGGAAGGATGCATCATCAATAATTTTTGTCACTAGTGCATCTAGAAAGAAAGTCACCAGGTTATGCATAGGTGGCAAAAATTATCGCATGTGCATGTGGAGAAGGATAAATGTGCATCAGTGGCAATTTTAGCTGGTTATGCACATTGGGAAGTCTTGAGTTTGTGCATTGGTGGTGAAAGTTGTTGCCTTTACACAAATCAGTATTTTTGTGTAAGGATGGTGAAAATAGCCACCCTTGTGTTGGTTGGCTAGGAAGAACTATGTGAGGGCAAAAAATTTTGTTGCCCTTATACAAGGAAGAATGGAAGGTTGTAATGGTGATGAAAATAACTACCTTTACATGAAAAGAGGCAGATTGTGTAAGGGTGGTGACTCTCACCGCCATTACATGGGTTAGAGTGGTTGATGGGGGGAAGAAGGCGAAGAGGGTTTTTCATTTTTAGATTGCCCCCATGGGAAAAAGTGGAGGAAGGGGAAGAATAAAAAAACCCTAGACCTAGAAGGAAAAGAGGAAAAACAACATAGAGAAGAAAAGAAAAGAAAAAAAAACAAAACCAAAATAAGAGGAGTAAAAATGTGAAACCTTACTTGATAATGATGATAAGACGCTTGAATCTAAGGAAAACTTGATTCCACTTGCTCACTTAATCATCTAGATGCAGGGATGAGGAGAAACAAAGAGGAATGAAATAAAAATGAGGCATAAAGGGATTAAATGGGGTGAAAATCAACCCCAACCACTTGAGGTGCATGGTCATAAATGTTGCGCGTGAAAACTGAGACCATGTAGGGGAGGCAAAATTTATCACCTCTACATGTGAGGTAAAAAAAAGGGATGCAAGGGTATCAAAAATTGTTGCTCCTACATTAAATAAATAAAAAATGCAAGGGTGGTGAATTTCACCACTCCTACATGAAGGATGCAAGGGCAGCAAAAATCTCTGCCTTTTAAAACCACACATAGTGGTAGCAAAAATTGCCGCCCATGCATGCAAACTCAAGAAAATAACTAACTTGAAAATATGAAAATTTGTCATCTGATCACATCAAGATCATAACAATTTTCATGTTTTTGGGGAAATCATAACAATTGAACATCATGAACTTTTAACGATGTTAGTTGACCAAACATGAGATCAAGAAATGCTTACCTCGAAAGCTGAACTTAGAGTGAAAAACATGAAATAGACAAGTTTCATAGGGGTTGTTCCAAAAATGAGCATAGATGATTTTGGGAACAAAAAATAGAAGTATGTCTTATCTGTGAATCTAAAGAACATGATACTCATGCTTTTTCTCTTCTTCCACTCATAAAGAATCAGTTCAAACAAACCAATACATTATCCACCATAGAAGAATTAAATTTTGTTTAGAGATAACCTAACCATGGATAGTTTATGCCAAGACCAGCTCCTCATCCCTAGATGATGCCATGGGTAGCTCAAATAGTACCAAAAATTTGAGGACAGCCATCTTGGGCCCCTCAACCCACATGGCATCCTCAAGATTGGGTAAGTCAATCTTGGTATACTCAAGGACATCACCAACCTTGGGCTGGTCAAGGAAATCCTTATGCTTGGCCACAACCTAGATGGAGCCCTAGCAATTATGTGTATGGAAAAACATAACCAAATTAGAACCAACAAGCCATAATGGGACCTCTAGCATAAAATCCATAGATTGAAAACATAGTCCAAACCCAAATGCCAACACAACTAGTAGCAAACCCAAGAAACAAACAAACAACTCCTGTATATGAAACAAAACCAAAAGAATTAGTTTATTTAAATACAATGGATTGTAAAAACATTCAAACTAGATCTAGTAAAATAGTTAGCAATCCACCTTTTATAATCACTGAGATGATAGAAGAAGCTAAAACCCCTAGCATAGTTACACCTAAGGAAGATGACAAAGAAAAAGATAAGGAACTAGAAATAAATTCTACTGAGATTCCATTTCTAGAAAGACTTAAAGAAACCATAAAACTTAAGGAATCTAAATTGGTGCAGGAACTAAGAAGATTGAATATTAAAGTACCATTGTTACAAGAAATTAAGGATATTATAGAGTTGAAAAAGTTAATCAAATTGTTATGTTTTAAAAAACCTAGAAGAAAGAAGCAGTACCCCAAGACTATTCAGGTAGACGGGAAACTTATTGATTTATTAGCAAGAAAAATCCTACTACCTAAATATGGAGATCTTGAAAGCCGTGTTATTTCTATTTATATAGGGAATAAGGATATACATAATGTTTTGATTAATTTAGGCATAGCTATCAATGTAATGACAATGGACACTTTGAAAACATTACCATTAATAGGCATACAACCTACTAATACCATTTTATAGATGGTATATTAGTCTATAGAAAAACCATGAGTAATTGAAGATGTGGTAGTAATGGTGGAATCATGGTAATATCCAATTGACTTCCTTATATTTTAGCCAAAAGGTAAAACACTTGGTTATCCCATTATTTTGGGGAGACCATGGTTAGCTATAGTTGATGCCTTAATTGATTATAGGTTAGGTGATATGACTATTTCAAATGGTAAGAATTCTAAGTAAATTTCCTTATATCCATCTGCACGACCTTTTATTGATAATCAAGCAAAATTATGGGTTGATAATCCTAGTATTAATAAGCAAAATCTATCTTCTTTGGCTATGATAACATTACAGGATCATGTATGAGAAATAGATGATATGGTTAATCCTTCATTAAATGAACATCAATCATCATTAGAGTAGTTACGATTAGTTTTGGAACCATCATAGTTAGTTCTAGAACCATCACAGTTAGTTTTGGAACTACACCAATTCTCTGCAAGTGAAGATAAATTCACTTTAGAGGAATGTGATTTATCTTGGGGAGAGGAAGGATTTGTAGCATCAGCTTTACAGATATCAGGAGATGGTGAAGAATTTTTGGAAAATAGCAGTAATGAGGAGTTTGACCCACAACAAGATAAGTATCATAACTCTTCCTATTGTCCTTTGTCCAGCATTCTACCTCTAGGAACTTTCAGAGATGTTGCTACATATCATATATTGTTACCACATTCCTGTCCACTAAACACCTTAATGGAACCCTTTCAATAAATCAATTCATCATATCTTAGAACCAAACATGTTGAGATTCAACCAGGAAATTTTTTGAATATTAATAGCTAGTTAAGAACAATGAAGAAGTCAAACTGTTTGATGTTCTGAAGGATCATACTAAAGCGTTTGCTTGGGACTATAGAGATGTGAAGGGAATTCATCCAAGTATCTACACCCATAGTATTTATACTGAAAATATTAGACTAGTTAGGTAACCTTAGAGACGGATTAATCTAACCTTAAGGGATATAGTCAAACAAGAAATTGAAAAACTATTACAAGTAGGTTTTATCTACCCTATCTCAGATAGCCAGTGGGTGTCTCCTCTTGTAATTGTCCCTAAAAATAATAGAAAATGGAGAATTTGTATTGACTATAGGGAACTGAACAAAGCCACCCTAAGAGATTATTTTCCCTTACCATTCATAGATCAAGTCTTAGACAACCTTTCAGGTAAACAGTACTTTTCCTTCTTGGATAGATTTAGTGGATACAATCAAATCAAAATTGTTGTTGAGGATTAGGGCAAAAATACATTTACTTGTCCATGGGGTACCTCTGCTTACAGGGTATTGCCATTTGGACTATGTAATGTTCTAGCAACCTTTCAAAGAGTTGTATTAGCAATTTTTGCAAACCTAATAGATAACTGTGTGGAGGTATACATGGATGACTTTACTGTGTATAGAGATATATTTGATGATGCATTAAAATTTTTGGATAGAGTATTAAGAATATGTGAACAACATCACTTGTCTCTTAGTCATGAGAAATGTTTGATGATGGTTGATGAAGGGATCATATTAGGGCACCATATTTCAAAAAGAGGAATTCAAGTTGACCAAAACAAAATCAAGATTATTTTAGACCTGCCTATTCCTCAAAGTCCCACATATATCAAATTATTCTTAGGACATGCTGGATATTATAGGTGTTTTATCAAGGATTTTAGTATAATTGTTGTCCCCATGTTTAAATTACTTACCAAGGACTATGAATTTATTTTGGATGAACAGTGTCAACATGCTTTTGAAGAAATTAAAGAGAAATTAGTAACTACCCCAATATTGCAAGGACATAATTGGGAGAAACCTTTTCACATCCAAACTGATACCTCAATTGGTGTAGTTTTGGGATAGATAGATGAAGAAGGAAGAATGTATGCTATTTAATGATTCAGTAAAAATATTACTCCTATTGAAAGAAATTACACTACCACTGATAAATAATATCTGGCTGTGTCTATGTAATCAATAAATTTAGACATTACATTATAGGGTATAAATTATTTGTACATACAAATCACTCAATAATTAAATATTTAATGAACAAACCAATGGTTGGAGGTAGAATAATTAGATGGTCATACTTATACAATAATTTGATATTACCATTGTGGACAATCTAGGCAAATCTAATGTGGTGGCTAATTTCTTGTCAAGATTGACCAATACAGGGGAGCAGGATCCAGTCAAGGATAACTTTCTAGATGAATAATTGTTTGTTATTTAAGCTAACACACCATGGTTTGCTAATATGGAAAATTATCTTATAATAGGGAAGTTTCCTCCTTTCACTAAAAAATAAATAAAAAAATTAATCAAAACTAGTGTACAGTTCAAATGGTTAAATGGAATGTTATTTAAATGTGGTCCTGATTTGGTTTTACACAGGTGTGTAAGAAAAGATAAAAAAATTGACATCCTTTAGGCATGTCATGATGAACCAAGTGGAGGACACTATTCAATTAAAAGAACAACTCACAAGATACTGGACACTAGTTACTATTGGCCATCTCTGTACAAAGATGTGAAGAGATATATCAGGCAGTGTGATCCTTGTCAAAGGACGGGACAACCAACCATTACCAATGAAATGCTTCTGTAACCATAAGTAGTGATTGAATCATTTGAGAGATGGGGATTGGATTTTGTTGGACCTTTTAATCCTCCTTCACAAGGAAAAGAGCATATTCTTATGTTTACTAATTATGTAACAAAATGGGTAGAAGTGCAGGATTTAACAAATACCACTAAAGAAGTAGTTTCTTGATTTCCTTTGGCACAAAATTATGGTAAAGTTTGGAGCACTAAGAAGCTTAGTTTCAGACTAGGGACCACAATTTATGTCCAATATGATCTAGGATTTCACAATATATTATTAGATCAATCATAGGAAGTCATCTCCCTATCACCCATAAGCAAATGGACAAGTTGAAGTAACAAATAGAGAATTAGAAAACATCCTCACTAAAATAGTTGAATTTGAAAGAAGAGATTGGGTAAAAAGACTACCTAAAGCTGTCTGGGCTTACAATACAACTTGGAAAACCACAACAGGATTTTCACCATATGAGTTAGTCTATGGGAAAAATCCCTTATTTCCTATTGAGTTTGAACTACAGACATTGAGGACAACAACTAAAGTGGGAATTGAATTGGATGTAGCTCAAAATGAGTGAATCCTTCAACTCAATGAATTAGATGAAATTAGAATGAAAGCACTTCACTAGATAGAGATAATCCAAGGTCAAAGGAAGTAATGGCATGATTCACATATCAAGGAAAGACAATTCAAAGTAGGAGACTGGGCCTTGTTGTTTGATTCTAAGTACCAAAAATTCAAAGGTAAATTAAGAGCTAGATGGTTGGGACCTTATCAGATCAAGTAGATATTTGACAATGGTTCTATCTAGTTACGTTCCATTGATGGAAGTAGAAGAATACTCTTGGTCAATGGACACAGGATAAAAATTTATAGGAAGCATCTTCCTAAGGATGAATTCTTGAAGCAGATTGAAGCAAAGAAAGAATTTGATCATATGGAAGAATGCAGTTCTTCCAAAATGATCAAATAATCAGATGAAAAGATATATAATAAAGGGAAGAGAATGAAAACTAGTAAATGGTGTTCTCTTCCCAAAATAATAATAATAATAATCAGAGATCAATTGAAAATCAATTGTGGCGGTTGATCTTTTCAAATAAATGGCTAATTCAAATAAAATTTTTTTGACTTTTAACTATTTTCTAACCATTTTTAGGGATGATGTGTCAGCATGATGGAGGGATTACATCATCAAGGATGGTAATTATTTTTTTAACTTGTTAAAGGTTAAATAGAAAGTTTTCATGTGTGATTATACTTGATTTAGAAAGATTAGTATGATGAGTCATCTATTATACATCATGGTTAAATGTGCAAAATCATGAGAAGGATATTGATGATGGAATGAGTTGGTAGATAACCATAAAGAATCATTCTTATGATTAAATAAATTGAATCCACTAGTTATGAAGCTGAGTACAGTATTTCTATAGCCAAAATTGATAAGTTCCATAGCTGAGTATAGTAATTCTACAACTAGATTCACCAAATCAACAACCAAATTTGCTAGTTCTACAACCAAAATCATTAGTTCTACCAATACGAGAAGCAATTTCTAGCTAACATGTGAAATATTCAAAAAAGAAAGAATAATGGGAATTAAAAAGATGTCAAAACCAAACAATGATACCCAACTCTTTGCAGATGAAGAAGTAGCAAATATCTTTCAACAGGCAATATGGCTAGAGTTTCTGAGGAAATTTCCCAAATACAATGATGAACTGGTAAGAGAATTTATTATCAATTTAGAGCAAAAAATGACAAAGATTAGGAAGTTTTTCATTCCTTTTTTTGTGAATATCATAAGTGAGATGTCTAGAATACCAATAATGCATGTCCCAAACCTTGTCAAAGGGACATTAAAAGACCTGTATGAAACTCTATTGAAAGAAGGGGATGCTGAAACCCAATATATTTATAATACAAAGAAAATCATCAAAGGAGTTAAGAGGGATAGCTTGCCCAAACCCTTTAATAGAGTAGCATTCTGGATAGTTAAATATTTAATCTATGATGGACAATTTTGGATAGTAGGAAAAGAAGTCCTAAAAATCCTTATACACCTTATATATGGAGCTAAAAAACAAGAATATATAGTAAACCTTCTAGGGTTTCTTTTTGACTCCATCCATACCATGGCCCAGATGTATTCTTGGGGTGTAGGAATAATTAGACATCATGGGTTAGTACATTTAGTATGCCAATACCATTTACTTTCCAAAAAAAATGGGGAAGAAATGTGAGACAAATTTCTTGGCAAATTTGGACAAAATCTTAGTATTCCTAGAAGAACAATAGCAACTCCTCCTACTCCTTTAGTTCATTTAAAAATAGCTACCATTGATGAGGAAAATAAAATATTAGGGGAAAAGAAAATACCAAAAAGAAGTAAATCTAGAAGAAAAGTTAAAATTACAGACCCTACTATACCTTCTCAAGCCATTTCTTCTTCTATTGAAGATATTAAAGAACTGATACCTATCTCTGACAATGATAGTTCACCTAGGCCTGAGCAAAAGGTGAACATGAGAAGGAGTTATAAGAGGAGATCTATGTCTACACATTTTAAGGCTCCTCAAGAAATAAAATGTCATAAAAATTCTAAAGAATGTTCAGAGGAGCTGGAAGAATAAGAAATACTAGAAACTGAAGCTACTGATATTTTGGGTAGCATGGCCATGACTCCTCCTAAACCAAGCCAAGTAGAAAAGGAAAAAGAAGATGAAATATTTGAGGAACCAATTTTCCAAGAAATGGATGAGACTATAGCACCATCACATGCAGAATATGAATAGGCATCTTGGAGAAGGAAAGGGAAATCCCCTATGGTGGAAAAGGAATGCTTAACTCCCCAAGAACTTTTAGAAAAAGAACAAAACCAGTAGATTAAATAGGCTCTATGTTTTTCTAGAGTAGAACTCATTATCAAGGAAAAGGATGAGGAATTGAACTTCCTCAAACTCAAGTTAGAATAAAAGGAAATGCTCCTTGTAGAATTAACAAACTAGTTCACAGCCAAGAATGAGGAATTAGCAAAAATTAAAAGGAAACTAATGGAGAATAAGGAAAAATGTACAATATAGACCTCTGTGTCAATATTATCTACACAGACTAAATTGACTTATTTGCCACTCAAGTAGTTATGGGATGACACATGCAAAGAACTCAGTGAAATCAAAACATCTAATACAGACTTGAAAGGCAAACTGGTGGATGAAGAGAAAGCAAGGAAGGAAGGGGAAGACAAATTTTATAAGGAGGAAAATGATAAGTATAAATGTCTTGTGAAAATAAAAATAGTTTATATGATGAGTGAGAAGCTGCTTGCATGCAGAAGACCTTCTCCTATTTATAACATGTTTTTAGAGGAACAATTCATTTGCTAGTAGTTGGCAAGGATAGCATGTGGCCTTCCACATGAAATAAAAGATGAAGCTGATTTCTCAGCCACCTACTCCTTAGCTAATACAGAATAGAAAAACCTTCTTTATGAATTTTACCTTTGCAATTTTATGCTAGAAATAAATATAGGTTTTATGATCAATTTGTATGTAAGAGAAAGCTAGCTTAATGCATTTGTCTCTGTTCTTCAAAATTAGATTACATGGAAAGAAAGGGAGTTAGAGCATTGGTCAAAGGCTAGTTCATTTGATCTCTATATGAGAATTCATTATGGTAATCCACTCGCCTTTGCTACATATTTCCAATCCCATGCATTTAACGATAAATTTAAGGGACCTTATCTTTTTAGTTTACAGTAAAGCATGGATGTCTTCACCTCTTATGAAAGGGAAAATTTTGATAATATCTATTATGCATGTTTAAAAAGATGGGAATTTCTCTTGGTGGCATTGAAAATAAGGGAAGTAATATCCCCTTCAAATTTGATCTAGAGTTTAGAAAGGGCAAAATATTTATGCATAATAATTCCATGGATCAATGAAACTCCCCTGAGCATATGGATAAGAATGTGGACAAGGCCACCTCTACTTCTCATCCCCATATCTCATTGGAAAAATAGAGAACCTCAACATCCCACTCAATTTGAGGAATGGAAAAAAAAATTAGAAGTAGGAGCAGGGTGTAGAACTTTTGATTCAAAGCATTGGGATATTTAGCTCCAGCCATTTGATCTACGCAATCAAATAGAATGCAGGGTATACAATCCCAAATTTAAAAGTGAAGTTTGTAAAGGGACTTACAAACAAGTAAGTATGGTGGAAGTGATGAGGCCAAGATTTGCCCAATAAATGTATAATAAATAACCTCATCTTACTCTCTCTTTCTATTAAGTTTGATTGCATTTTTTAACTTTTATTTCGATCTGAGATGAGTTACGATGTGATTATCCATATTTTGTTGATTGTGATTATAACATTTTAAAAGACTTTTAATTCCTAACAAGTGTGTTGGAAAATTCTAGTTTTACAATAAAATAGGTCATCATCAGGCTAAAGAACAAATATGAAGTGGATTGCATGTTTTTGGAAGCATTGGACTCAATTCAGATTAGTTATGAAACTTGTAGAATATATTCTAGAATCATCACAGTTAGTTCTGAAACCTACAAAATCTATTTTGGAACCATCACAGTTAGTTCCAAAACTCCACCATACTATTTCAAGTTGTCGCATTTTTGGACATAACTCCATAACTCTATATTTAGCTCTGGTGCTCCTACAGATTAGCTCTGGAACTTTTGTGGCTAGATATGGAACTTATGAGGATCTATTCCGAACGACCGGTGATTTTTCAAATCAATTATCCCATTAAATCAAGAATATATTCCCAATTTTTTGAACTTGCAAAATCAAGACATTTATGACACAACTAGACATCTACCCACATCTTGATTTACCATCTATTATGGGCATGATTCAGTTCCATCATATCTATGAAATAGTTATAGCCATCAAAGCATCTATACATATAGACCTGGGAATTTAGTAAAAGAGATATAGATATAGAATATATAAGATAGAGAAAATCATTGAAGAATAGAGAGATAAAGGATAGATTAGTACATTTGTAATACAAAACATTTTATCAATGAAATAGCCATTTCTGTTTTGAAAGAAAATTAAATTGTTCAAATTTTATCCCAGGTGGAGCAAGGGCCCACTTGTCCAAAGAACCAGGATCTTCATTTTTGTTAGTATTTACATTTATATTCACAAAAGTAAATAGGTAACTCTGTTAAATTTATAAATGCTTCAAACTCATTAAAGTTAAGATTTGTTTTAAATTTGTTCTTGCAAGAGTTTTAGATTAAATTTTCATTTCTGCAATGTGTGTTTGTTTCCAGCAATCTATTTCATTTTTGCAATGTGTGTTTGTTTCTAGAAGTCAATTTCATTTCTACAACATGTGTTTGTTTCTAGCAATCTATTTCATTTCTACAATGTGTGTTTGTTTCTAGCAATCAATTTCATTTCTACAACATGTGTTTATTTCTAGTAATCTATTTCATTTCTACAATGTGTGTTTATTTCTAGTAGATTTGCATAGTTTGATTTAAATAAGGCTTTAAACAATAAATCATTAAGACATTAAAAACCCCCCAAAACAAAAAAAATACAAATACCTCCATTCAATTACTAGATTACTATTATTCTTCTTACTACATATAGCTTTAGACACAACCCTAGTTAAATATGACACCAACAAAAAGTTGATTAAATGAAGGGGATGATGACACCCATCAGTTAACCTTCCTATTATTTCACCTTTGGCATCTATGGTTCCTCCTACCATTCCATCAAAATTTAAACACAAATATATCATCATAACCCCCTTACCACCTCCTTCACCAAATTTTCAAATCAACATAGTTAGTGTGGTCAAAAGGTCACAAAACCAAAAGGATAAAGCTAAGAAAAAGGTCACTACACCTTGGACCCATCCCTTCACCAGAGACACTCCCATATTAATCCTAATATTTCCATCTTGGGTGTTCTTAAAACATCTTTAGACATTATTGAAAGCTTAATGGTGAAGTAGTTTCACCAAACTCCTGTGAAGATGTCTTTGTATGAGAAAATCCAAAGCTCATCCCAACACCATTAAGCTTTTATTAGTGTTTTTGAAGTGATTGAGGTATAATCAGATGATCCCTAACCTCTTGTAGCTTTGGTTATCTCCCTTAATTCTATCTCCTTGCTTTTTTTTAGTAATTCATAAATTCCACTTCAACACCTTGAAGATCAAGATTTTTCCCTTTTTATTACTACATATATTGATCAAACTCATATGAAGAGAGTTATGATCAATGGGAGAGCTAGTATTAATATTATTTCCACCCATGCCTATAAATAACTATCCCTTCTTGAAAATTTCATGTCTCAAACTAATGTAGTACTCTATTCCTTTAACGACACTATAGCTACTATGGTAGGCACTATTGTCTTACATATTCATATAGGTACCCGTAATTTTCTTGAGCTCTTCTATGTTGTGGAAGGATATTTCCAATTTAACATACTACTTGGATGACCTTAGATACATGCTATGGCATGTGTACCCTTGACTTTTCACCATTGTGTCAAGTTTGAGCATGATGGACAAGTACATGTTATACCTACTAACCCACATCCATTTAAAACATGTAATATGACCTATAGTCCTAATGATGTTCTCATTCCATTGAAAACATCATCTTCCTCACATGATGCTTCTGAAGCTTCCACAAGCTCCACTCTTGTGGTTATAAATATATCGACAACACAAATTCCTAATAAAGATCCCATGGAGGAGACCTTTCAATGTTTGTCACTTAGTGAATATAATTTGTTCACACTCGACATGTTCTATATTCCACAAGATTATGGAAGGATTCACATTCACCCAAATTATGATCCCCATATTGGGATGGTCATCCCTTATGGGCCCTGTATCCTTCAAACCAGTTTCACATATGGGGGAATTGATCAAGCTCCCACTGTTAGTAATCCATCTTCTTCGCCAAAACCATTTACATGTGACTTCTCTTTTCTAAGTAACCCTATATTCAGTCACACCTACTTATATAGGTGTGCTTAGAAAGGATTTAGTTTGGTTCATTATGAACAAGGTGTCCACATGCCTATTGATTATCCTACTATTAATATGATTGAAAATGCCAAAAAGAGGCATGGGGTGGGATATGATGAACTAAATAAACTCACTAAAACCTCCCATGAACCAATTATCAAAGAACCAATATCTCCTTCTCCACCTTCTTCTTCACAATCACCTATAGAATTATAGATATCTATACCTCCTAATTTTTTTAATAAATGCCATCCATTTAAGGCCTCTCACCTATTATTGAGGTAAGGAATCAAGGTCCCTTCCTCTCCTTCATCTTGAAATAATTGATGAAAATTATCCCACTATCAACACTATCCAATGTTAAGATGATGATGCAATTCTCACCTACATGGGTGTGGATGATTCTTATATCTAATGATCACACCCATATAAAACCCAAGTTATGTTAAATGAATCAACCATTGACATCAACCTACCCTCCCACAATAACCCTCACATCCTCAAGATTGGCTAATCCTTAGATTGCTCTGAGTAAGCTAATTATGCCATATTTCTTAATGAACATAGTAAAGCCTTCACTTGTTCTTATAATTACATGCCTAGTATTGACCCCTCTATCATCACCCATAACATTATCACCAATTGAGATACTAAAATCATTAAGCAAAAACTTCATAAAATGCATCCTTGTATCACTCTCCTTGTCAAAGAAGAGCTTCAATGCCTCCTTTCTGTCAACTTTATCCAACCCATCAACTACCTACAATGGATTTCTAATATTGTTCCTATCACAAAAGCAACTGGGGGAAATCATATTTGCATAGACTATGATTATTTAAATCTTGCCTATCTAAATGTTGATTTTTCATTGTCCAATATCAACCAACTTATTGATCTAATAGCCAGCCATGAGATGCTATCACTTATGGATGGTTTCTTTAGATATAATCAAATCCTAGTTTCTCTTGAGGATCAACACAAGACCACCTTTATTACCCTATGGGGGACTTTCTATTATTGGGTCATTCCTTTTGGCCTGAAAAAAACTAGTGCAACTTACCAACATGGCATGACCTAAATTTTTCATGATCTCCTACACAAAATTATGGAAGATTATGTGGATGACTTAATCAACAAGTTTAAACTTATTCAATAACACTTAACAATTCTCGAAACCATATTCACTTATCTTCTCCAATAAAACATTTGAATAAACCCAAAGAAATGTGTCTTTGGTATTCTTTTCAATAAACTCTTAGGTTTTATCATTTCTCTCCATGGTATTGAGGTTGATCCTATTAATGTTAGAGTAATCCTAGAGATGCCTCCACATACTAATATCAAATAACTCTATAGCCTATAAGGAAAACTTTAGTCAATTTGATGCTTCATTTCCTAGTTGTCCAGTCACTACCAACCCTTTCACCATCTCAAAAAGGATGTATCCTTCTAATGGAATAAAAATTTATTGGAAGCCTTTGATGCACTTAAACAATACCTCCTTTCCCCATTTATTCTTATTCCACCTAAGGAAAATCATCCTTTTTACCTATACATCTCCACAATAGACCATTCTCTTGGTAATATGATTGCACATCAATATGACCAACATCAAGAGCAAGTGGTTTATTACATAAGCCACACACTTATCGATTATGAGACTTGATATACCCACACTAAAAAAATTTTCCTTGAATTGGTTTTTTCTAACTTTAAGCTTCACCATTATCTCCTAAATTACAAAACTTATGTGGTCACCCATATTGATCCTCTCAAATACATGCATTCCAAACCTTATCACAACCAATGTGTATCTCAATGGCTCATGCTTCTTGTTGAATTCAACTTAAAGTTTATTCAATAAAATACTATTAAAGGGTAAAAATTCACTGACCAATTAGATGTTGCCCCTTTACCTAACAATCAACCTTCAAACCTAGAATTTCCTAATGAATCTATTGCAACACTCTCCACTGATGACATCTCCTATCAAATGATGATTCTCTTTAATAGATCTAAATTCCAACATGGTGGGGATGTGGGGGTCATACTTATTCATCTAGATGGTGAGCTTATACCTTTGTCATTTAAACTAGATTTTAAATGCACTAATAATATGGATGAATATGAGGCTTTGATTCTTGGACTTCAAATAGTTTTCTTATTGGGTATCAAATCCATAACCATTTTTCGTGATTTTTAGTTAGTGGTTAACCAAGTTAATAGTTCCTATATATGAAAAAATGAAATTCTATAGCAGTATAAACATCATGTAGATACACTCTTGGGATTGTTTGACTCTTATCTCTTGCAAACTATTCCTCAATCTACAAAAAAAAATTGACATGATGGCTTCACTTACTTTAGACATACCCTCTTAATCCTCATCTTCAAGAATTTATGTCACCATGCATCACTTAACATTACCCTCCTATGTCTTAGCTAACATCCTCTTTGTCATAAGTGTAACAACCAACCCATAAGACTTATGGTAAAAAAAACTCATGGATTGTATTTCCTTCTCTATTACCCCTCCTGATCTTTTTAATAATGGGAAACAGGCCTTCATAAAACATGCCACTCATTACATTATACTAGGGGGACTTCTCTACAAGTGTTGTTTTGATGGTCTTCTCCTTAGATGCCTAACTAGTACTGAGACTCCCTTTGCTATTAAGGAAGTTCATAATGGGATTTGTGGTGGGAATTTCAATGGTCACATAGTTTCTAAACATACTCTTTGACTTGGTTATTATTGGCCCACACTTCATCAAGACTATGCTCACTACATTCAGTGTTACATCAAATGTCAATAAAATGCTAACCTCCTTCAAGTTCCCAATCATGCATTGCAAGTTTACAAAGACTTTTGGCCCTTCTCTTAGTGGGGCTTAGATATAATCAAAGAGATTAACCCTCATTCATTTCTCTGTCATCACTCCATCATTACTACCACTGAATACTTCACCAAGTGGGTCAAGGTTGTCCCTCTCATCTCCACTAAAGCTGAAAAAATTATTGACTTCATTAATCATCACATCATCTATCATTTTGGTGTACCTCACAAGATTAGAACTGATAATGGTAAGTCTTTCAAACAAAATACTATTCAATGTCTTTGTGATGCATTTGGAATCAAATTAAGCTTCTCATCACCATACTATCCCCAAGCTAATAGACAGATAGAAGCTTCTAACAAAAATTTGACCAAGATTCTTATGAAGGTAGTCAATTATATGGGCAAGGATTGGCACACACAAATTATTTTTACTTTATGGTCTTACCACACTAGCATTCAAACCCCTATGGGTGCTACACCTTTTTCATTGGTATATGGGATGGAGTCTATTTTACCTCTTGAGGTCCAGATTCCTTCTCTTCATATTTCTCTACATGACATACTAATGATGACTTTCACCGAGAACATTTGGCCTAACTAGAATTGTTTGATGAATGTCATCTCATAGCCCTCAACCACCTCCAAATCTATCAAGAATGTATCAAGCATGATTATAAAAAAAACCTTGAAGAGTGAGATTTTAAAATAAGAGATCTTATCTAAAAAGAAAATCAACATGTGACGAACATGGAAAAAAGAAAATAGGGTAAATTTGATCCTAATTGGCTTAGACCTTATATCATAATTCATAAGTATGGTTCAGGAACTTATCACTTATCTTCTCTTGAAGGAAGGCTAGAACCTAAGCCTTTAAATGTTGTGCATCTACACCCATTCTTTTGTTAAACCAACATCACTTTAATTCATGTTTAACTTGAGTTCATCCCTTGAGCATCCCTATTACATTCATTTCCCTTCCTCTTAACCCTTAATCCTATACACTTAGATAACTTAAAAAGTAGTATGGTTTTATCCTCATAGTCGAAAACTCCTAAGCCTTTATAGTCTTTTCCATGATTAAAAGTAAAAAAATAAAAAAATAAAAAAATAAAAAATGGGATATTTGAAAAAGTTCTAAAATCTTAGGTCATATTTTTCAACATAAAATACTCCCTTTAAGGATAGCTACATAACTTACCTCTACTATTATCCATATACCGATCCCTTAAAGGATAGCTATTTAAAATTTAAAAAAACAAATTCTTAGACCACTCCCTTGAAGGATGGCTAAGCTAATATTTGTTCTTAAAAGGAAAACCAAATGCAAAGGGATCCTCACCTCTTTGCATGACCTTAACCTATACAAAATCCCATTTTAATATTCCTACATTGATTAAATTACACACAAAAAAGCTTTAAGTCATGGACTTGCCTATATTACCTCTCAGGTCACCCACAAAAGGGACACATCATTTCTACTTGGTAGGTTATGCTATGTAAATATTTTCCCTCATTCTCCCTTTTTTCCTCTCATACTCTTTCAAGGGACTATGAAGCTCAATTAACATGAGGTAAACATGATGTTTATCTAACAAACACAATGGTTTAAAGATATAAGGCATGAAAGAGGCTTTTTTACCTAAGCCTATTTATGTTCTAAATTACAATCTTTGCCAATACATGAGCATTTTGCCTTTTTAGTTTTCCATCCACATCACATGTCAATATCTCTATTTGAGATGCAGAAAAAATCTCATACCAACATTAACCTAATCAACCTATTTATTTTACACATACAACATCACACATATGGAAAAATGCTGAAATAAACTAACCCACCCAACCAATTTATTTTACACATAAACCATCACAAATATGGAAAAATGTTGAACTAAACTAACATATTCAACCTATTTTTTTATGCATACACCATCACAAATATGGATTTTTTTTGAAATAAACTAACATAACCAACATATTTATTTTATCCATATACCATCATAAATATGGAAAAATGCCAAGATGGAATCAACCAATCAGCTATGCATATACCATCACATATATGGGAAAGGCTAGTTTAACTCAAATAACATGACCAATATTAACATCCAAATTAACATAAGCATAAAATAAACATCAATCATATCAACATCATAATTATAATCAACACATATCAAAAAATCTCATATATATAAATATGTGATCAAATACATGTTTATCATCTACATCATCAAAACATCATAAATCACTCTCAAAATGTACATCTCACATCTTCAACTTATAGGTTGGTATAAATATAACATATATAAACAAAAACTAACAAATGTTGATACTCAAGGTCCTCCAAGCTCTCCTTGAGGTCATAAAGATGTAATATCATCACCGCTCTCTATCTACCTACATTGACATGATAAAGAAGTTATTACATGTGATATCAACCTCTCCTACTCTCTAAACTTAGAATATCTCTATATCTATGAGAACTCTCTAATCACCCTCTCAAAGTAAGAAATCTCATCTAGGGTATTCGAATACCTCACCATTGATATAGTCTAAGGAGGACCCATGTTACCTAATAATGGCCCAGCTTGTACTAGTCTCTATGGTGGTGGAGGAGGAGGAAGAGTGGCTTGGCCTACTACTACTCTTAGGCTATCTCTCTATCATCACTATAGTCACTTGACCCTATAAAATAGTCATCTAAGCCTGTAGTGTTGCAACCTAACCCTATAGATCCCTAACCTAACCTATAACATCACCACCTAACCTTGTAAGGCTAAAACCTCTACCTAGGCTATCTCTTGAGCCTGTACCACTACCTCTTGAGCCTATACTACTATATCTCATACCTTTAGTGTTTTATCTCTCTCCCTAACTAACCCTTGTATATTTGATAGTGGCCTCTTGACCTCTACCACTAGATATAACCTTACCCACCAAGTTATATAGGTAATTATACACCATAGGTCCCTAAAACTTGGCCCCACTAGTAACTCCTCAAAATCTAGCCCATTAGTCTCTTGGGTAAATGGTAAAGGTGCCTTTATGTCATCCCTCCTATATTAAGGGAAGGTAGGTAGAATATCCTCGAATATCCCAAATTATTTCTTGACTCATACCATGAGTACCATCTCTAGCTGACTAACCCATCTCCCCCTAACCCATCATGAGCTCTACAACCTAATAAGTTATTCTTCCTACCCTTTAAAAATTAGATATGTTAGATACGATCTCCACATGATAGCTATCAAGATCAGGCCCTTGATCATACACCTATAATAGGTGATGTCTTACATGATGTTGTCCCCTCATATTTGTGCCATTTCATCCCTCCACCATCTAAATCTAACCCTAAAGCCAGCCAAAATAGTGGTATCTATCCCCAGTGGTCATGTCACCATGATGTGCTCATATTTCCATTAGTGTAGGAGATAGTCAACACATAAACTATATCACTAAGGCAGCCTAAAACCCCACAACTCTTTGTATAACTATGTCAAAAATATTAGACCCCAAGTTAAAATAGTCCACTACTCAATCATCTACATAAACACACCTATCATAACAATTAGAAATATCCCTCTATTCACATTAGGTAATGCATAAACCATGATCTTGATCATCATCAAGATGCTTAGATGATGTTACTCCTCATTAACCATGTAGAGTGGCTCATATACAAAAATCATAGAGTGGTAGGTCACCTCATTGATATGTTCCTCATATAAACTAACCATATGTATATCATGCTCCTCTCTTGAGCATGCAAAAAGCTCCTCACCTTATATTGGTAGTTGTAAAATCCTATAGACATCCTCATGTATGAATTTCAACTCTTCAATCTATAGATGGAAGGTGTTGGTGTTATGATCCCACCTCTCAATCAATGATATATCCCACATAACATGATAGTACCATATCACTCCTCCTAAACCAATGGCCACAATATGATCCCACTCATCAAGAGTAACATATATCCTCATGCATGTAAAATAATGTGATAAATGGTTTCGTAGTGTAAGCTCCATCCTCACCTCCATTCATATACACATGAATCAGGTCACATCCCTTTTAATCTACTCCCTCACCACCTTTTTCCCTTATCATTGAGAGAACTACATTGGTTTGAAGCCATAAATTAGGCTATGTAGGTAGCACTCAGTCGATGTGGGATCTTCTAAGGTTAGCTCAGCCATAAACCCACCTTACTAACTACCCTAGGCTATATTTCCACTCTCTCTCTACCCTAGGCTTAATAGCTTATTTCAAATCTATGCCTCACTACCTATATTATTAACCCTTGACACTATGACTTATATTTTAAAAACCTAAACCTTTTAACTATCTCAACTTACCTTTTTCCCTAACACAAACCTTTTTAGATCTTTTTCCTAGGTTCTAAGAGAACTACATTGTCCAGAGGCCCTAAACTTGGCTATATAGGAAACACTTAGATGACAAGGGGTCTTCTAAGGCTAGCTCAACCATTAGGCTAGTTAACTACTTCCACTAGAGATCAAAATCTCACCCTTTCTCTTGTTTGCTATTTTTCCATAGTAGCCAATATCATCATTAATGATGATGTTGATGCTTTATTAGCCTATATAACAATTGACATCGATAGGACACTACCAGCCTCGATACTATGTTAGCTAATGTTAGTCGACCTCAATATCATGTTGGTCAACATTATTTGACCATTGGCCAATGTCAGTCAATCTCATTGATGTCAGTGATTGGTTCAACCCTAGGGCTGAACAACCCAAACCCAACCTACCTATTTTATCTAAAAAATTACCCCCAAATCCCCCTAACATATCCTACACCTACCCTAACCTATTTTCTACCCCCCAATCATATTTTCTACAAATCCACCTCTCATTTAACCTAAAACTTGTAAAAATAAAATCAAAGGAGTTTGGGCTCTTACCTCATCTCACCATCTCCTCCTTATTGGCACTTTTGGATCTTATGGTCATGCACCTCCTATTGGGTCCCTTCCTTGCACTACCATCTCAAATTTATCTCATAAACTTTTTTCTTCTCTCCAATCACAAAGTTACAAATTATTTTGGTCAGATATCAAACCCCCTTTTGTCAAGTTTTTTCAATCCCTGACATTGCCAATCTTGACCTAACCTAAAAATGTCAATGCTTAAACTTACTGACAATAGCAACATTGCCCTAGTTATGCTAACTTTGACACTTTTTCTTCCTGATATCATCACATATTACTGATGTTGGCACCTTTTCAATCATGTTTTCCAACATAAAAATACTCAACTTTGCACAACCTTACCCATACATTAGGGCAATTGGAGATAACATATATCTCCCCCAACCATAACAATATGACATTGAAGATCACTCAAATCTTCACCCTCAATGATTATGCTTAGAGATCATGAATATTTCCTTGCTCATTGACTCTTTTACACTAAGTGTGCATTGCTTGTCCTGACTACTTAGGCTATTCAACTATAGTTAGCTATTATTCACACGTATGTATTTTAGGTGTTATGGATGGAAACCAAGCCTATCATGTTACCTTTGACCCTTTTATGTTTCTTAGGGGCACTTCTTACCTTAGATACTTGGGACACATTGACTATTGGAGCTATAACTTTGATTTATTTAACCTATCAGCTATCACTTATAAGCTATGTTTTGGTTACTCTTATTTGATTCCTCCTTAACCTTGCCTATTCTTAACATTGTCAACTATAACTCATTATATGAAGTGATGCTCAATTATCAACTAGTCACCCAATTACCTTTGTATCAAACTGGTACCTGATTCTAGTTTTTCCTTCAATAATTCATATTTTGAGGTGGGATACCTTGTCCAATACTTAGAGCATTTAACTCCTATTTTTGTTTTGCAATATGTCAATACAAATTACAAGACAAAAAAGGGAAAATGTAGACACCAAAATTACATCACACACATGTGTGTAACTCTATATGTCAAAACCCCCCTAAACCCATTTCAATAATAACAAATAATTTCCTTAATCCATACTTTTATCCCTCACACATTTAATTAATTTAAAATACTTAATATAGTTAATTAAAAACCACTATTTCCACCTTACCTAACTGCCTTGCCTTATGACTAATTCTCCCTTGATGAGTCACCTCAAGACCTCGTCCCCTCATCCTAACTACCCAAGACTTATTCCCACTCCCAGACTAAATTCCTAAATAAATACTTCCTTCTTAACCTCTTATTTTTACCATTTTATAATGGGTGTCACACTTGGAATGCACAATAATAGAAAATAGGCCAAAAATAGAAAGGTTTACCTATTCTAGGGCTACCAATGTTAGTCAACCCATGATCAACATTGGTGGTATACCTACAAACATCAGTGGGATTTTTGACATCAGTAATATAAGCTAAACTCCAACCTATAGTTTAGGTTAGAAAAATTAATAAAATCAATTCTTACTCTCATTGAGGCTCTTAGCATTCTACTTTTTGACATCTAGGCTTATAATCACTCTACATAAGTCAATCACCATCAGCAAATGAGCTCTTGAGGACCAAAAACACCTACTTATTCTCTCTATTTAGGTACTTAGGTTCAAACTCCCTAATATGGATTATCAACCTGACACTTATCATTTAGTGACCACACCATAACTAAGTATATCACTGATAATGTAGGTCATTTAAATATTTATTCTTCCATTTATTTATATCTACATTTCACTTTATTTACCTCTGAATGTACCCCCATGAGGGAGTTACAAACTTCCTTACTTATTTCCCCTTACATGCATACCAAACCTCTAACTAGACTTAACTAGGCCATAAAAACCCTCTCCTAACTCTCTTAACCTCTCTGACTTGATCTAAACCATTTCTCAAGCCTGAATAAGCCTTCTACAACCTCTTAGACAATTATTTCCCCTACCAACCTCAGTAGCCTAACTAACATTTATCACCTCATTACTGACCTCAATAGCCTAACTGATATCGGTCACTATCCTATTGACATCAGTGACTATCAATTTCCTAACTTCTTTAAATCATACCTAGACAACTTCTAAAACACCAAAAAAACACCTCATCTACACCCTATCACTCTCTGCTATGTACAGGTTGTTAAAAATGGTAATTTTATCTCTCTTTTACTCTCTATTTACCTCTCTTTTAATTATTTATTATTGTTTTACCTCCCAAAAATGGACTTTCATCTCTAGGGATGTTTCACACTTCTTAGAACAAGCATGTAGCTTGGTAGCCCACTCATTTATCTACTAACAAACATCTTCTGGTAGTGCTTTCTTATTTTCATGTAGTCCTCCACAGCTAAAGAGGAGTACTCACAATGTCTGGATATAGTGTGTTAACCAAATCTAGGTTCATTTTAATCACTTATCCCCATCCTTATCTCTATTTTCCTTTAGACTTAAAATAGACAAAATTTAGTGGAACATTGGGTTTTGTTAGAAGTTCAAGGGGTTGAAGGTTACATCTAAGGAATAGAGACTTTGGCTTTTCCCTTGTCCTTTTATAGGGCCTAAAATCAAGTAACCATATGAATAGTTTGGATGAGGGGATTTTCCATGTTTGATGGTTGCTTCAGTTCCTCCTTCTCATTTTTGGGTGAGAGTGGGGGAGTATGTAAATGTTGGATAGGTTGAGTTGGTGGTTGGATTGGTAATGGAGGTAAAATAGGTTCATCTAATAATAGATCATCCTCATCATATATGCTATGAACAAGTTCTTGGAGAGCCTTTTAGTTCTTCATGTCATGTCTCAGTGCCATATGGTATGTGTAGATCAATCTATCATTGAACCAAGAAGGTTTGGTATTGGAAGGGTAGAATGGTTTGATAGGTGGTAATTTAATGGATGAAGTTTGAAATAACCTTTATAGGATGGTTGAATAGGATTCATTCAAAGGTGTTGGAGGTGATGGGTTTATAGTTATATGGATGGGATCCTTCTTAGAATAAATTTTCACCCTAGAAGTTATAGGTGGTGGAATGGTTTTGGTTGGTGGTTAGGATTGCTTAGTTATAATTGGATTTAGGGTAAATGATTTCAAAGTCAAAGATTTAGATGATGAAAGTTTGGATATATATGGGAAAGTAGAATTAGATAGGTTAGTTAATAATTATGGATAAATAAATGATTTGTTATGGGTAGGTCTAGATAGAGAAAATGGGGATGGTTTACTACAGGAAGAATAGGTAATTGGGATGGTAGAAGGATGGGGTCCTAAAATACAAGGTAAGTAAGAAGGAGGTGGTATGGGTCTAGTTAAAGGTTGAGGTTTGGGAAATTCTACCTTATTAATTGGTTTGGTTGGGGGTTTCTTTGGTGGACTAGATGGAGTTAATTTCAACTTCAAAGAGGGGTGAGTTTGAATAGGTATGGGAAGAATTACTAGATTCTTGATATGTTTGGTAAGAGAGGTATAAGGTGATTTGGAAATGTTATATAGAGGTGGTTGAGATGGTTCACCTATGGTTTTGTAAAAAAAAGTATTGTATGGAGTGGTAATAATGGGTTTAAGGGTGGATTCAAGTGAGGTTGAGAATTTAGATCTGTTTTGTTAAGGGATCCCTAGATGATGCCAAAAGGTGGATCTATCAAAGTTAGGTTGAGAAGTGAAATCTAGACTTTAGAATAACTTATAAAAGGGATTGTAAATGGGTTTGGTTCCATGGTCATTTTTTTTAAATATTAATCCCCTAGTTGGAGAAGAGGGAATAGTTCCTCCATCCTTGTTCTTGATGAGAGGTTCCAAAATTTATGGTTGGGTGGATAAGTTAACCTTCTCTTGTGGGATGGTTTCCAAATAGGGAATATATAATTATATAATGGGGGAGGTAGGTATAGTGTCCTCAAGTGAAATAACATATATGGTTGTTTCCTTTATGTGGGTGTCTAAAGGAATGGAAGGTAGTTCTACCACTTTAATGGGTGGAGTGGAAAAAGAATAAATGGCTAAAGTAAAGGTTGTCTCCTTTGGTGTTTCCATTAAATGAGAGGTAGATAAAGCTAAGGTCTCATCAAGTTAAGAGAGAGGGGTGGTTGATTCCTTCATTTAGGTATCCAAAGGGATAGAAGGTGAGTCCACTACTTCTATAAGTGAAATGGAGGAATTATTGGTTGAGGTAATGGTATCCTCAACAATGGGCTCACTAATAATAATGTTGATTGTATGTGCCTTCTGAGAGGGAGATGATTCTAGTTTATCGTCATGGTGATGGGTAGAAGTATCATTATTGGGAAAATGTTTGTAAAAGATGTCAAGGGAATAATTATGAGGTGAATTGGGATTATCAAATCCAAGTTCTCCACTATCAATTAAGCTTTGGACTAGGCTTTTGAAGGTATTGAATCTATTGATGTCATGTCCAATAACTTAGTGAAAGGCACAATGGTTATTCTCATTATACCAACCAGGCATGGGGCAAGAAGCATCAAATTATTGGGGTGGTTTGATAGGTGGAAGTTGGATAAGGTTAGCTCTAATAAATTTATCCAAAACTAAAGAATAAGACTCCCCTATGGGGTTATATTGTTTTGGAGGATCTCAACTTTGGTTTTGGCTTTGTTGGTAGGAAGGATTATAAGAATTGGTTTGATGGGGTTGGTTGACAGTTGGTGGTGGAGTAGTTTCTATGAACATTGATTTTGTAGATGTTTTTTTATTTATTATTAAGATGGTTGTATTAGTTAGTGGTTTTGGTGGAGGGAGGGTCATTGGATTTAAAGCTAGAATTCTTGCTCAGTAATTTTAATTTCCCCTCATCAATGTCATAATTTTCAAGTTTACGTGCCGTGGTGAATGCCTCATCAAATTTTTTGAAAGTTTTATCTTAAAGAGTGTGGGAAATATGTTTGGCACAACCTTGAGAGAAGAATTTAAAAAACTCAGGTTGGGGTAAGGAGAAAGAAATCTAGCTGTTGAGACCTCTCTATTTGGATATGAATTCAATAATTGATTTATCATCAAATTACCTGATAGAATAGAGGTCAGTAATAGAAACCTTTTTACATATATTTACAAAGAAATGATCTAAAAAGACTTGGGCCAATTGGGAGAGGGAAAATATGGAGTGCTTGGTGAAAGAACCATACCAATCAAGGGTTGTCTTGATAAAGACATGGTGAAGGTATGAATTAGGAGAGCATCATCATATGTAATCAAATAACAAGTATGATGAAATGCTCTCAAATGTTTTTTGGGGGTCCTCCTTACCTTAGAAATTAGAAAAATAGGTAATTACCATTGAGGAGGATAATTATGGATAGGAATGGATGGATGGATGGGTTCACTATAGATTTGATCATAGGATAAATGGTTATGAAACCTAGAAATAGATGACTCCAGGTTGGTCACTTTGTCTTTTACCATCTTGACCAAGTCTATTTGGGGTTGAGAAGATGGATAATTAGGTGGTATGATTTTTTGAGGTTAGGTGGAAGCAATGTATGGATAAGTGATAGAGGGTGCTAAATAAGCCACATATTGGTATGTGTTCATAAGGGGTTTAGATAATTCCCCATAAGGATTGATTGACATAAATGGTTGTGTAGAAGGTGTTATGTATCCTTATGTGATAGAAATATATGGGTAGGATGTCATGGGTGCTTGTTGGGGGGCTGATATGGGTTGGTTTAGAGGTATTATTAGGTTGGTGGATGGTGGTATGGATGTAGATTAGGTTGAAGGTATGAAAGTGCTAGTTGGTTGTTGATGGGTGGTAACTCTAGTGCTAATCAATGGAAGTGTTTAAGTTATGGAAAGTGCTAAACTATGAAATGGGGTAGAATTTTTTGGGTTAGTCAAACTAATTGGAATTGTATAAGTAGGGGTTGAAGATATGCCCATGATAGAATGAGTATAGGTAACAAGAGGTAAAGTTGATCCAATGTTCGAGGTATTGGTTGGGGTAGTAGGTGTTTACTTACTAGTTGGGATGTTGGATGGAGTTTGGGGAGTGGTAGTAGGTAAGATATTAGAAGGAGAAGAGGCTTGGGTGAGCATATGTTGGGTTAAAGTAACACCCACTAGAAAATGGGAAGGCATATCATAGGGAGGATCTATAGGAGGAACTAAATCAAAAGGGTTATAGTTATATAAGATGTTTAGGTAATGTTGAAGACCCATGAGGTTATTATTAACGAAGGTAGTGAAATTTAGATCACCCTCAACAATGATCAGAGGCTTGGTAGGAGGGAGAGAAAAATGAGAACCCTCAACATCAAAGGTATAATCCATTCAGGAAGAAGAAGGAGAAGGTGGATGTTAGTTGGTTTGATTCCTCAACTGTTATCCACTAAAGACCATGAGAGGAAATAAGAGATAAAATGATAACATTCACACCTCAAACAAAGAAAAAGCAAAAGAAAAGAACTCAAGGAAATCAAACATACACTAAAGTGTGTTTAGTAACCTCAGGTTATTTTTAAATAAATTTTAGCTTATGCCTCAAGGAGTGTGAAGAGGAAATTTGGATTGTAGATTAGGTACTAAAGAGGAAATCTAAGGTTGGTTTTAGGTTATGTTTAGGTCCTCAAGAAAGAAATATGTATTGATCTTTAGTACATGACTTGGTATTGGGGCCTACCCCCTCACTTCACACACCATAATGATAAGGGTGTCAGGTGCTTAGCCAAAATATACTGAATCTCAAATTTTATACTCATCTAGAGGGTTGAGTTCATTCTCTCCTTGGTAATGACCTTCAAGTAGGATTGTAAAGAAAGGGTAAGGTTTATTGTGAGGTGATGAAATCCTAGTCAAGCCTTATCTCAAGTACGTTTTGATGTGTTGATTGATTATGTGGTTTGGATAAGTGTGTGATAACAAGAGTGAAATTTGTGATTAATTAATTTGCTTTTAAGTTACTAGGTGAACTAAATCAAGCAAGAAATCAATGTATTTAAATGGTTTATTTTAATCCCAAAATAAATTTTAGATTTCATTTGATGAGAATACAATAAAATAAGTAATGGGATGTTGGGTCCCACTAGGCATGCCAAAATGTTTCACTTAATCTATGCTCATTTCTTAATTTGGAAACAAGTAATGAAACTACTAATAGGGTGTGTAGAAGAATGACTCATAAAAGTGCGTGCATGATCCAAATGATGATGGGAACTCCTCTTTGGATTGGAAGGAATAACTTTTATATAATTAAGACACTAGGAAAGGATTGTTAGATGGATGGTTCAGTGGAATGCCTAACATGAGCTAGATCTAAGAAGCATATGCTTGTTAGGAGGTTGTCTATCCACTATTTATAATAATTAAGTTGATATAAATGAAAAGAAAGAATACTTACATTCAGTAACTATAATGTAAATGCATGTAATATGAGATTAAATTAAATTTCTTATTAAATAAAATGAATAAATATAGCACAATTGGGTTAATACTTATGCTGAGATGGTTGAGGTTAGGTTTAGAAAATAAAAAAAGTCTTAGTGAATAGGCATGAATATAGAAAGTAGGGTTTGGTTAGGGTTAATGGGGTGAAAATAAATTCATATTATTTTTTTCAATAGTGACCAATAATGTTTGGGTGAACTATCAGCAATTGAGGTGACCATTGATGATTGGGCTAACCATCGGCAGTTACCTACAAAATTCTAGAAATGCTCAAAAAAGTAATGGCATATCAGGTAATTGGTCAAGAAAAGGGATGTTATAGATCTAAAGGATATAAAATAGGATAAATATAGGTATGGATAGGTCATAGAGGTTAGAAATGAAATAGATAAAAAAAAACAAGCATGAGATACCTATAACCTGATGGTGGAAGGCTAAAGTAATTTGGCTAGGGTGAAAATACTTTGGCCTTCAAAAGTGATTTTGATAGAGGTTAGAGTCTCTATTGATTCTAATTTTTTACTAAAGGGACATTGAATATTTATATGAAAGATAACTTGGACATGTATTTTTGGATTTATATATCCTTTTCTCCTCATAATTTTCTCCTTTTATAGGGTAAAGTTACTAAATGTGTAGGAAGAAGTCGATAATTATGATGGAGGATAAATTTGCCATTTATAATGATTTAAATCTTGTTAGCATCAAATAAGTAAAGTTACTAAATGCAACCATGCTTATCTCATACAATTGGTAATGCTTTTAAATTAGGCTTAGCTGACATGACCATCGATGGTTAAGCTAACCATCAATGGTTAGACTGACTATCGATGGTCGAGGTTCTAGAGGAAAATAAGTTAATATGGGGTGGATTTAATTTAGAGAAGTTAGGTTAGGTGGTTCAAGTTAGTAAATTAATAAATGGGTTAAGTCTACTAGGTAGTCAACTAGCTTTAAGGTTGGGTAGGAGTTTAAGGCATTTTAACATCTAAAACTATGCAATTTGTGAGTGTCTACACACTAGAAATCCATTTTACTCACAATCTACATGATAAATAATTGGTCGTAATATTTACTAGGAGTTTACATAATGATATATCCTATCATATTGAGCTACAATATGATCATACATTTGAAGAGGTTATATAGAAAAAAATTAAAATTGAAAAAGCCATTGTAAATAAAGGGTTAATCAAGATATCCTCTTCTAATAAGATCCAAAATTAACATCAAGGCTAGAAGAACCAAAACTAGAACTAAGGCCAAAACATAACTACGACCCAATTCAAATACTAACTTTATTACCAACACTAGCTAACAACAATGAGAGACCAAAACCATAAAATCACAATAAGAATGTTATTGGAAATGGGGTTAATGAAATACCCCATTTTAAATTGGTACAAACACTGGCTATTTGTTTAACTCCACCCACTCAGCAACCACCTCCTCCATACATTGAACCAATACCTCCACAAAATTAACCACCATAAAATCAAAACCAATTAAAAGCCACTCCTCTAAGGATAATACCACCCATTTACAAATAATTTAGTGACATTGGTGAACCTATTAATTTTGTGTTCCAAATATTGGTTCAAGCAAATATGATTAGTTAGTCAATAATAAAGCCATTTATTAAAGGCATTCCTTTTCTTGATTATTAAAAAGAACATGAATTTTGTTATTAACACCACGTTAAAGGATATTCCATAAGATAGTGTATCCAACTCAGTCATTTGATTGAGAATATAATGTAAAATGGAGAGATATAAAAATATACCCATGCTCTTATGACCAATTATAATTTGGGTATCTACCATATTCTATTTCCCTAACATAATAACAATAACAAAAACCAACAACAATAATGCCAGCCATAAAAATAATAACATAATGGTTAGAACTAAGGTAAAAATTACCAAACCAACCAAAAATGCCATCATGCCATTGTGTATACCTATAATAATGTTATAGGACATGTTTTAGATGTTCATGTTGCCATTATCACCATTAACCCTAAACTCATTACCAATGGACCTAGACCTTTGCCTAATAATGCTTATTTGTTGAATAATGCCTATCAACCCCATTATGCTAGTGATTCTTCTATGGGACACATTGATAACCCTTCATATTGTCCAAAAATAATCATTGTAAGCCTCATTACCTACCTAGCCAACTACCAAAGTTAATTTATAGATTGAGATTGTGAAATTCTAACTTGATGAGCTAGGATCACTATCAAAGGACCATATCCAAATACTACAAGTGAGCTTAATCAACCTTCTATGCCTATCAAAAATAAGCCAACTAAAGAAATTAAGGGGAAGGAATATGATATTATGGAACAACTAAAGAATACACCTATGCAAGTATCCATCATGGATTTGTTGCATTTATCTACCACCTAAAAATACATCCTAAATGAGTATTTAATCTAATCCCTCATGACAAATGATGTCACTCCAAAAAAAATTTGATGCCATGGCAGGACACATGGCCCTTGTCTAATGTCTTACCATTGACTAAAGTGATATGTCTTATTTGGGCCCTCAACCTTATAACACATTGTAATTTAAGGTTGGTATAATGAACCATAGATTTAAAAGGGTACTTGTAAGTAATGGTTTAGGTCTCAACATTGTGTTTCTAAAGTTGGTCAAAAATATTTGATATATAATAGCTAATTTACAACTAGATACCATTTTTATAAAGGCATATGATAAAAAAGAATGAGAATCTCAAGGTACCATTAACTTGTCAATGGTTACTAGACCATTGACCCATGATACTTTGTGCCATTTTTTAGACCTAAAACTATCTTATAATATTTTATTGGGTCAACCCTAGATCCATGAAATCAGGGCCATATCTTCTACATTTTAGAAGTGTATAAAATTTCCACATTCAGGAATGGAAGTTACTATAACAGTTAATCTTCATCCTTATCAATATTATAAATGATTTGATGTTAAATATAAAAACTATAACTACTAGTTTGGTATGAATCATATGCCCAAATTAGATAAAGAAAGAGCCAAAAAATGAAAAGCCATTGAATTAGGCCTAGAAGCTAATTGCATTGACCCAAACAACTTAGCCTATACCTCAACCATGCCTTCACCATAAATTTATAACACTTTTAGAGAATACAACACCCATGATGCAATCCATTTTTATAAATTACCTAAAAAACTAAAATATTATGAGACCTAAGGCCAAAAATAGTTGTATGGAGTGGGAAACCAAGGGAAAATCTCAACTGAACAAGCCCATTAATTTCAAATTAGCCTCTATCCTATAACATGACCCTTTAGTATAAAATAACTCATGGCTCTGAACTAATGAATTAGTTGATTTTTACGAAGTGTAAAGTATCTTATCCTGAATTAGATTATGGAAAACCTAACTTATGAAGGTAAAGGGTAGCTGATGCAACAACAAGACATAATTGAATCAATCTCAATGACCAAGTATAAGGGAACCCATGGTATTGGATTTAAACCACCTAAGGGTGACCTTGCACACCTTATTCATATTCTAACACCAACAATTTGTGATGATGATAATGGCAATGACATAGGATATGACTATAGCATCTAGATGACCTTTTTACTACAAATTTGCTATACCCCCTTTCCATTTACATAATTATCCCTATTTATCAACCTTCATATTTAACCCTTTACAATCTACAATTGATAGACTGGGACTAACAAGAGTTAATAATGCCATTAAATGAGTTTGAAAATGAAGAGGCCATATATGATTTTTTGGGATTGAGGAATCACATTCATCTTGGAGAACAAAAGGAGAGATTTTATATTAGATTGGATCCTACTACCTACTTTAAATAATGGGTGAACTTCCCTAGACAAAAACAAAATCAAACATTGAGGTCTAAAAATGAAAACCTCTCTAAGGTGCTTTCTAACCATAAAAAAACAAGAAAATGGTAAGTTTCTTGGTGAAAATTGGTTTTTGATGTATGAAATGGGAAATACAAAATATCTACAAATAAATCTTAACTCAAAGAAGATAGACACTGCTTACACTTATAATTGGGGATGCATTAGATAATTAGGGTTATTATCATTATGGATCTACTAGACCTAATTAAGGGATATCTTACCACAAAAATATTATTAGGGAGGGTTACAAAGCCTCTAGTCAAGAAAAACAATGTAATAACCATAAGTAGGTCCTATTTTTTCATATTCATTCAACTAATAATAGGTAAAGGAAAAATATAATCTAGTGCTCACCAAAGCTTGTGGCACAAAGTGGGGGTAATGAAAACTAAAATTAAACATGCATAGAAGACATATACTCATGTAAATGTATATGAAATCCTAATGTATGGAAGAGAAGTACAAATTAATATATATCTACTCTTACAAATGAGGAAAAAATTTAGGAATACTTACCTTTGAAGATGAAACCATCAAGCCTCAATCTCTCCCTTGGAGAAGGTGCTTTTCAAGAGGTTATTATGGTATATAAATATGACAAGGATAAATCATCTCTAGGCTACACAACCTATCAATGAATCCAAAAGACTTCTCCATGAGACAAGATCCATATATCTAAAGAAATTATGAAACCTTAAGCTTGCTCCTTAATTATAATGATGGATAAGTAAATGCACAATATATCTTACATACTCTTATATTCTCTTAGAAATGGTGAAATTAGTGTGTTCATATAGGTATATTTAAACCTAAAACCTTCTTAAATTTTTGGTTAACAAGGTTGACCTGGTTGATCTAGTATCGTAATTGACAAAAACTCACTAGGTCATGGATGGTTAGACAGGGGCCGACCTAGACCCTTAATAAGTTTTTTAATAAGAATAAAAGGTTGATACAACCAACATAGTCATGTAAATTGTTAAAATGGGGTTTAAGTTATGGAAAGGGATACTAAAGGTGGTAAAATACTATAATAATGTGAAAACCTTAGGGGAATGGTTTTTAGGAGACAAGTGTGTAGATAACAAGTTTTATAAGGGACAACAATCCTACGAAGCACTAATGGTCTACCCACCCCTTTCTTAGTGCACCCATTATAATGTGTACTTAGAGAGATTGAGAGTTGATGGGTTCTTACAAATATAAAGAGTGTTAGTAATTGATAAAAGTTTGAAAATATTATGTGTATACATATACCCCACTTGAAGCTCATCACATGTCTTGTAGGTGAAATAGGGGATGGTACTTCAAGAAAATAACATGATGACACAAAATTATGATGCTAATTAAAGTGCAATAAGAAGCAAATGAGATAAATGAAAGGACAAAATTAAAAATCACATACTTTTTCTTACCGTAGTATTGTAGATAAAGAAGATGTGAAGGCATCCAATGTGAAGAACATTAGGTGAACCCATAGAGATTAGCAAAAAAGAGAAAAACATATAAATTTTTTTGAAACATATGCTCATAGTTAGAAATAATCTCTACAACATCAAGTTTCCATAAATTTTTATAGTTTGGAAAAAGAGTTAGTAGAAATAGATATGATCAAAACAAAGAATATGATAGTAAGTTTTTGAAAATAATTTTGAATAGTAAATATAAATAGGGTGAAAAAGAATTCATTTTCTATTATTTTCTATTCTAAGTAAAATAGAGCTCTTAGAGAAATAATGTGAGCCTATTGAGATAGAATGGTGAGGAGATGATAATTGAGACAAGGAGGATGCCTAGTGGTTGTAACAAGTGTAGCATAGGTGAGTAACTAAGAACTTCAAAATTTTAAACATTTTTATTTTAAATTGGGTGTTTTATAAAAAATTGACAATTTGACAAAATACAAAGACTAGAATGAACCCTAATAAATTTTTAGGGACACTAAGGCTCAAATAGGGTATTGGATAGGAAGGGGTTAGAGTAATAAATGCCCAAGCCATTTATGATAATTGGTCAAAAAGTCATTACAATGAATGAAGAAGGTTGACCATGTAAACATAGTTTGTATAAGACAAAAATTTGAGTGGGCCAACTTAGTAGTACATGGTTGACTTAGTTGGTTGAGGAAATGAGATGACTCAGTATAATATGGCTGACTTAGTTTGTTAAGTCAAAGGTGACTAACCTAGTACTATATGGTTGACTTAGGCCTTTTTTAAGTGGTTTATATAGTACTAATATGAAAGAAGGGGGAATATATGATATTATTAAGCTATAGGGTGGCTGACTTAGTACTGAAAAGGCTGATGAAGTTTTAAAATAAGTCAATTTGGTGTAAAATGAATAAATTAAAGTAAATTAGTTTATTTATGTGAATTTTAAAATAATGTATTTTGATTATGAGTCATATGGAGGTTTAATAAATCCTTTGTTATTTGATTTTTGTAGAGACATTAGAGATTTTGGTGTTTGGTTGATGCTTCATCATTACCTAATCTACTAGATCACTTGATGGATGTAGATAAAGCTAGGTTGGTCACATTGGCTTTTATAGGCATCATGGAGATGTGATGGATCCTACTAAGCGTTGATCTTTTGGTCATGTTTCAGGGATCCTTAGAGAATTTGACCAACACATTTAGATGGGTGGTGGATGGGGATACCATAGAGGTTGGTATCACATTAGAGGATGTCCATGCATTTTTTGGATTACTAATAGGGGGACACTAATGATCACAATGACACCAAATGACTAAGATGAGAGATGAGCATTAGCCTAATGGGAAATGTGCTTGAATAGGATTTACTTGGGACTAAGGGTGAGCTTGTTTGATGTTTATATTACATAGATTCTAGATATCTAGAAGGATATGATAAAACTTGTGATAACACAAGTTTTGTGTCACAATTCAGATGGTAAGGTGCCACTGTATGTGATAGCCTTGTGTTAATCCATATTGGATCAATAGGCACTTAATGACTTGGGTTATATCATCTAGGTTTAAATGATGCATGATATGTATGAAATGTTATCAAGAAGGTAGAAGACCATGGGACCAATGGTACTAGTAAGTTCCTAGATATATGAGAGGTTCTTGATGTATCATCTGGTTTTATTACCCCATGTGGCTAATGATTGGTTAACTTGAGTTGTAAGGTGGAGATAGGATCAGGTGGCATGGGTCATGCCCCATGTGTCAATGCTATAGATGGTCACATGAGGAGACATTGTCTAACATCTTTCTGCATATATTATGACTTTTTGGCCAAGTTAGGTGATTATGGTGCTAGGTTTAGCATGACAATAGAGCACTAACCATTATATCTTGTAGGTAGAAACATAGCCAGTGGTATATTTTCTAGGATAATCTAGACTCCCACACCTAGTGGATATAATATTAGTGACCACATTTTTGGAATGGTATGCAAGAGAGCTAAGGGGGTGAGGAAGAGGAGTGCTAGTCAAGAGACTAGAGAATGAATTGTGGTGTGTGAGACCATGGATTGATCAAGCACAACTATAATTTAGACAAGGAGAAGGCATGGATATGGATATAAGGGTAAAATATGTACCACAACTAGCACCATAGTAAGAGGAGAAATGACCACCTCAATCACACCACCAATGTAGATGCCAATAGTAAGATTGAGTATAGAGGGTGGTCATCTAATATGACCTGTTAGTTAGCCTAATGTAGAGATGGTTTATAGAGGTACCACTAAGGAAAGGCTCAAGATGTACATGGGTGGTGACTCTAGGGTTTTATTTGATTAGGATTCATCCCATGGATGAGGTGCTTGGGGGATGTGTCAATGGAGAGATCATGCTTGATGGATGAGAAAATGGGGAGATAGTGATTGGTGACACCAAGATAGGTAATAAATGTGGTATTTTTTTATTTTTGAGATAAAATAGTAGTCATATATTATTTTACCCAACATCCCCCTTTTCTTCTTAAAATAAATAGGAACCACTTTTTTGGATTCTAGCCTTGTTTTTTGAGACTTTATCCCATATGTTTATGCAAATTTTTGAGCAATTTCATCCTTAATATTCACACTTAGAAGAATATAGAATGGTATTACACGTTTTATGGACTAACTATACCTTTTTGGAAGTTTTTTTGAACTATGTAGGGTTTCTAAGACTTAGTTTATCAAAGAAATTCATTCAAAGACTTATTCATTGGGCCTTTTATTTGAGCATTTTATTTGGACATTTTGTCTAATAGGTTTTTTTTTTTGTTTTTTTTGTTTTTGTTTTCTTTTCTAAAAAAATATTGGAGTTTATTAATTTGGGATTTATTCATCCAAACTTTTGGTCTTCAAAACATTTGTTCTGAATAGATTTGGTCTTCGAGGTTTTTACACTGAATATTTTGTCTAAAGGGCTTTTGGTCTTATGATTTTTTATATCAATTTTTTTTTTCTGATGGATCATAAATAGTTATATATATAATTTGGAAATTTTTATCTTTGGGAATTTTGTTCTAACATTTTTTCCAACAATAATTAGGTCTTCAGGGTTTTTGTTTAGGTGTTTTATAAAGACTGGTCCTAACACAAAGCTTGATTCCTGACTCCCAAATGTTGAAATATTGTTATAATTAGCTGATAAAAGCTAAAAATACTTCATAATAATTTTCTAAATCTACCTACCAACTAGAACTAATGAGATTTAAACTATGAAGAAAATATAAAATAGGTGAATGTTGGGCATTTATAACACATGAAATAGAATTCAATGCTAAAAGCTATATACATGATGTGAAACCATTGGATTCTTAATTGATTATAAATTAACTTGACCTTGAATTTGATGTCTATCTTTCATAATAAAACCCTTATCTACTTGTGATAATACTACGAGTAAAACCAATGATTAGTGGAAGCAATAATTGTTCATAGAGCACACAAAGCACTTAGAGAAGACTATAATAATTTCCAATTACACGTAAAGAATAATGGCATATTTATCTAAGACATTAATTGGAGTGTCTATTCTCTCACCATTTTATATTAAGGATTCAATATAATTTATGGATACAGTCTTTGATGTCACCATTTTTGACAATAGGTATGCAAATTATTTAGAATTATGGGATGCAATTGATTATATTGACATATTTTCATTAGATGGAAATGTATCTCCTTTTGAGTGATTATTAATTTAGGATTTACTAATAATTAAAATATAAGGATTGTTTTATTCTACCACTAAGCCTAAGGTGATGCCATGCATTGAGCTCCTTTGAGAATTGTTCTTCACAGGCAAAGTCATGCAAGATGCTTTCATGCATCATATTAACATCCTGATGATTGTAGCATCCATCATAAGAGTGGATTTTCAAAGGTATTTGTCATTACCAAAACCATATGCTTATTTTTACAAGCACATATTTTAGAAAAATAAAGATAATTCAATGGAAATGTTTTTATCTTCATGAATTTTCCTAAATGATATCACTACATTCATGAGAAAGAATACTAAGAATCCTACTCCTATCAATAAGTTCAGGATGGGAGTGCAGATTGGCATGACACTACTCAATAGGCTCTATAATATGCCCAATATCCATTTCCTCCATTTAGACTAGGTACCATTATTACAAATGATGCTAACTAGTGATGCCACATTCACTTTGGGGGAGATTGTCAGTTTTATTTTGAGAGAGCAGGTCCTTCACAAGGATAAGCAACCCACTCTAGTTGGCCACTTTTATATGATGTTGTATATATTGGATGCCATCATGGGAATAGTTTACAAAGTTCTTGGTGATTTATGGAGTCTGACCACCAGTTGCATAAAAATCAAATTTATGATCACTTTTATTTCTTAAATATTTATGCTTATACTAAATATAGGGTGAGGATTTTTGAGGATGTTTATCCTCAAATTTGACAATATATAGATGGTTCTCCAATGCCCAAGTTTAGAGCAAGCATTATAAAGATTTTATCTACAAGGGGTGATTATTTTATATATCTAGATACACTATTATCATGATCTATGGAATTAACATTCATCCCCTATGTCTCCCAAATTATGTACCTAATAAATTGGTTGAGTAATAAATTGCTTTCCAACTATGGTAGAGCATAAAGGAGGACCTAACCAAGGAAAACAAAATCACATTATTTATCCACCATGTGGTTATTAGTAGGATGGTTTATACACTAAGGAAACACTTCAAAGACATGAGTCGAAAAAGGAAGAGCTATAATTTTCCCATAGTCCCACATAGGGAATATGATCATCATGGAGCCATCCAAAATCACATACAGGGCCCTAGTATCCCCTAAAATCATGTCCATTATCCTTATGAATTTTTTTCATGAATGCACAAACTGATGAAGAGGTCTCAAATATAGAAATAATTGTTGGTTTGAAGGAATATCACTTGAGGGTGATCCAATAAGAACCTTCCATCTCTTTGAGGGAATTATATGATAGAATAACACTCTATGTAGGGTAGACACACTCAAACTTTTGGAAGGGATAGATATAATATTAATCAAAGGAGCAAGGAGATCCATCATAGTGACTCCCTTTCAATCTAAAGGCTATCAAGAAGGAGTGAGGGGTGAGATAAATTAACCCAAAGAGATCTCTAAGAGACCCTATCAATATAGACTCCTATGATGAGGAAGAGCAAAGACCAAAGTAGCTAACTTATAGTGAAATTAAAGTTCCTAAAACTACACCTTAGGTAAAAAGTTCTACATCTTTATGGGTAGCTCTAGATGAAATATATACCTCAGTTCAGTAGGCCTCTTCCTCATAGCCAAAGACTATAATTTCCAGTATGAGGAATCCTATGATTCCCATAGGTAGTCATACAATAGAGAAACCTCAAAGCTATTCCCATAATACCCTAATAAGTGGAAGTCATAGAGGAAGAAGAAGAGGATTATAATGAAGAAACATATTTGGAGAAAGCTAAGGCTTTGAGCCTTGAAGATGACATAGGGAAATCAAAAGCTTTGGAAGACACCACATGTACTAAGGTTTTTGAGACCACTTCCTTAATATTTACTTCTATTCTCATTTTTGGTTCTATTTCAATATCATATATTTTGAAAATACCTAAGGTGGAAGTTCCCACTTCCAACTCAGATGATCCATTCACCACTTCTTATTTATTGCATTTCCCCTTGCTCACACTTAACTTTGAGAGGGATTCTTCCACTTATGTCCCATCTACCACTACCATTGATCTAGTTTACACCCCCATGCCATCCAAATCCATCATGGATACCTCCAATATTCCTTCTATCACTACCACTATTAGATCATTAAAAAGGAAGAGGGTATCTAGGAATGTGTAAATCAGCATGGCCACCCCTCAGATCCATGTCCAATCCACCTAAATCACATGCCCCACACCATCCACCACTTCATCTCAAGAGACCATTATCACTAGTTTAGGCAAGGTCAAAGAGACAAACATAAAAAATGTCATAGTCCATCCACTCCCCCAGTTTGGAGGATTGGATTAGTCTAAGATTATCTATCCTTCCTTGTCTCACAACATTGTCAAAGTAGCAAGGAAGCAACATATAGCTGAGGAGGTTAAAGAAGAGGTTATGGTCATAACCTCAAATGAGATAAACATTAGTCAATTGAAAATTCCTCCATGGACCATACACTTAATGGCCAAGACCTCCTAATTACCCAAATTTAAATAATTGAGATCTCTTCTATTATAACTCTATTTTATAAACCATTTAGAAGCATTTAGAGGGTGAAGAATAGGAAGATGGAAGATGATGCTAATAGGGAATTGATTTTTGAAGAGAGGAAAGAGGTCTTATCTTTGACCAAGAGATATATTAGGCAATTGGGTGAATCCCCATAAACTTAAGACTTTAGATCTTTTGCCAAGGCACAAAAACATGTCATGGTGGCAATCCATGAAGGCACAGAGATGGACAGGCAAGAATTGGAGGCTGAGCTGGAGCAATTAAAATAGAAGCAAAAGATTTTGCACATACCAACTATCATTAAAGCTAAGGTGAAAGAGGTAGCTTTTAAATGTTATAATTTTTTAGAAGCATTAGAAATCATGTGTGTTGAATTCACTTTACATATTACTAAAACTCATGAATTAATAAATTTTTTGAAGACTGATGGTAATAAATTGAAGATGTTGATTGTTTATTCATCTAATAAGGCTTATATCGACTTAGATATCATGACACTACTAGAGGCATATAATTCCCTCAACTTTATGGTCATCAAGATGGAAGAGGCTTAAGAATTGTTAATAGTAAATAGGGTTTTGATCCACATGTATCAAGAACATGAGGCCATCATTCTTAAAATTTTAAATGATTTGAAATTATCTAAGGTAAGAGATGATACAAGGAAGGTGATCAATAAGATTAACTTTAATAAACTTATTTAGGAGGCCGTAGATAATTTCAATATAATTCTACATGGGTTGTTGATGGAGGACATAGAGGCTAAACTAAGCTTCTCTAGAAAGAAGGTTAGTAAAGTTGAGATCTTCAAGATCAACTTCCAAATGACCAAAATAGAACATGTAAATCTCTTTGGCCAAGTTAGTAGAGTACATGGACTACCTCTATTGAAATTAGAGATCATTCAGAAGTAGCATGATGTTTCCCATAAGAGATGGTAGGAAATAGAAGTGAATAAGAAGTAAACTCAAGTTGCTACTTCTAGTTCCATGTTAAAAACAATAGTTTCCACATCGACAACTACTACCACTATGTTGACTAAGGTCCATGTAGCTATCCAAGCATCAACATAGCCTTAAAAGGCTAAGATTTATTACATGAACACTTTGTAATGACATATATATATATATATATATATATATATATATATATATATATATATATATATATTATATTTTTTAGTTTTATTATAAGTTAAAACCATATCGTAAAGTTACCTATTAATATTTATACACATGCACATGTTGTATGATTCTTGTAAGGGCTAATTTAGACTTTTAGCAATTGTAAGATAAACTCTATACATTTTTTACCATAGTTGTAAATCAAGTTATAAATATTAAATGTAATAGATTTTACATGAACTTGGAGGATGAGGAAACTCCTTCCCTAGTATATTTATACAATTATAATTTACAATTTTGATTTATCAGAGAATTTTCAATATACAAGAGCAAAGAATTTTTGGTTGTCAATTCATGTGTTTCTGTATTTTATTTCCATTATGTGTCTAATAAATTTTATTTATTGGGTTGTATGATTAAATAAATCTTAGTGTGAAACAACTATTAATGGGTTAATGATTATCTTGATTGATATTATAGTCTTAGATGTGCAACAACTATTGAAGGATTTGTAAAATTACATTGATTATTGACAATTAAGTTGATTGATTCATAATTTTTGAGTGTGTAGAAGTTCTTTCATTTGATATATATTTGTGTGTGTGTAATTTTTGCCTCAGATACCTCACTAATTTTGAGCCATAAACTCTTGATTAAGGGTGTGCAATATCATATCTAAAAATAGAAACCTTTGACTGAGGCCTATGAGTTTCCTATATCAATATCACCCTAGACTTCCAAACCATGTTTTATTGCATGTGTGCAATAACTACTAGCAACAGACATAGGTTTTTAAAGAACTTATGCACTTAGAAACTATCTCAAGAAGTGATTCTTGAAGACCATAGACCTCTCATTTATTCCTTACCCTTCCCTCATTTTTGAGTTTATTTTGAGACCTACCCACTCTAGATTAGTAACCATCCATCCAAATCATATATATTTTTAATTAATTTTTAAGACACCACCCCTCCATCCAAAAAACCTTATTAACAACCTACATTCCTTTCTTTCTATTCCATCAATTGGTTTTTAAGATGGTATAACTAAAACTCATGATGTGGAGTGGAGTTAACCTCTATTGAGATCCAAAAACATTAGAGGATACCTCATTATGAGATTGATGTGGATAAAACCCTCATAAACATACTCTTTTTGGCACTATTATGAGGGATATTAACTTTGATAAAAGAGGTTAGTTTCTACATAGATTTGCACTAGAGTCACCTAAGAGAGTGACCAGATCTAATTCCTAGGTTGTTCTTCTATTCTCACCCTTTTCAAATCATAGGAGACCTAGAATTGTACCAACTATCCCTAACAAAGCTAAAAACCATTATCTAGTATGAAAGCCTTTCCCTATCAATCATCTAATGGCTCAACCACCCTAATTAGTTAGATTTGTTATTACTATCTCAGGAGATGTGCATGATTTACCTAGGAATCCTAAAAAGTACCAATCATCCTTATTTCCTTTTGGAGTAAGGATAGTAGAGGTACATATCAAATATTTTAAATATCCTTTAATATTAATGGATTTTATTAATGAGGATGTTTCATGGATATTATTCCATTTTACAATAATGGATGATGCTTATGATTGGGATCTAAATCTAACAAAAAATTCCATCACTTATTAGGATGTATATCAAGTATATTTTATTTCACAATTTAGATAGCTCACCAAGCCCTTTTGATAAATAAGTATTTCACCAACATGAAAATAGAGCCAAAAAATACCATATGTGTTTTCAATGCAAGGTTTCAAAATATGTATACATGCTTGACCCATGGTATAAACCAAAATAATCATTAGCATTATAGATGTACAAGAACACTTTGGATCTAATCACTATGGTATTCTTGAGAAGAGTAGCTACTGCTACCAACTTAGAAATAACATTAAGAGGCCATCATCATTGATAGGTAGCTCAGTCCCCAGGTGTCTAGTGTACCTAAAATCAATAATGTATTCCTAAAATTAAATCCAGTACCATACATGAAGTAGAACATTCTTGTGTTTAATTAGTATTAACAATACACATTGCCTCCACTGACATAGATAACACAACCAAATTATAGATTCTTGAAAAACCATGCACAATGCAATGGTTACCAATAGAATAGACAATTGTCCATATGTTCTACTATTATTATATAAGGTATTGAATCCACCAAGGTAGAGATAGATGCTATTAAAAATATGGTTCAAAGGGTAAGTAATGACTTCCTTGATATGAAAATAAACATGGATAATTTCAATGCCCTAAGTGGTAATTAGAATACTAGCCTACAAAGGTACAACCAACCATTTAACATGCCTACAAATACCATGGAGTAGCCTAAAAATATTCTATAAATAAACATGGTAGAGACACTACCTAATTGATGCAAAATTCATAATACTTCTTAGCATGGTAATCTTGATTGTGTTAAATTTTGTGCAACATTTGAAATATTTCAAAGAAAATTAGTAAGATAGGACTAGATGCTTAATCCACTAGATTCCCACAAGGATCATGGATCCTCAAGCACTACCATGTTCTTTGAGACTCATGTATTTCCATTTCTAAGTGAAGATGAAAACATACCAAAGGAAAAAATCAATAATATTCATGTTTTTCAATAGTTATAGAAAGGTGGTTATAATCTAAGGGATTATTAGTCATTCAAAATGTTTATTCCTTTTGATAACATAGACATTCCGCCAAATACTAAATTTGACAACAATCCACCTCCCCCAAGAGTGAATGATCAACCTCAAAATAAGGAGAAATAGAGTAGAGGAGGATACAACATTATTTAAGACATGAAAAAAATCAAAGAAAATATAACTCTTCATGAGTTAGCTCAGATCACTGATGTTGGAGTTATAGGTTGCAACTTAGATAATAAGATAATTGTTCAAGACCTATAATCAAACCTAGTCCAACATGGGAATAACCCTAGGATGTGGGTTACCTAATGTTGGGTCAGACCTCTAGATTTTAAGGAGATAACTCCACTAATTTTCTCTTTTCAATTCTCTTTCTAAGACCTAAATAGTTGGAATGGAAAAGGTATATAAAATACTTGAATTAAACCTACTCTAATGTGTGGTGATGTACCATGGGTTTAGTTATCCACTCATAAGTTTGAACTTTCACACACTAATAGACTAAATATAACCAAATAATCATCTTCATGAGTCATATGAACAAGTGTTTCATATGGAGGTTGGATTACATGAATAACATGCCAAGGTTAGGATTAGTAGGTTTATTAGAAGACTCTCACTAATCATGTCACACTACAAGATTCCAATATCTATCCTTATACACTCCACATGACATACATAAAACATCTCTTTGACATCTAGGTGAACTAAGACATACAAAGGAAATAAAACCATCACGTTTGCATATCAAACCAGTATAAACACATGATAATATCTCCATGAAAGAGTTACAAGGTTTATTATTTAGTCCAAGATAGATGCATAAGTACAATTATAGTAGAGTCTCTTCATACCAGCATGAGGGATACAATCTAAGTATTAGAATCTTGAACATATATAAGATGTGTTGAGAAAAGAAAAGAAATTTGGCATATAAGAGTAGATATGAGGTAATCCATGATCAAGTCCACTCAAAATGGTAGTTAAAACAATTACATGAAACCCCTTTTACTCCTTCATGCATTAGATGTTCCTTAAAGGCTCCTTTTGGCATTGGAATGGGGGTAATGGGGATGAGTTAGATTTAGTTACACTATATCAAAGGCTTGACCATGCCTAGAATAGTATATAATTACCATGTATGACATTTACAAGATGAATTAGGTTATGATAGCTATGTAACAGCCCACATTCCTTTAGAGCAATTTGACAAAGTCAAGGAACTATCTCATTTCTACACCACAACCATGAAATGAATATTTTATTACCTTTCAGATTTAGTTACCAAGCATGTCACCTCTGCATTGACTCACTCCACTAACTTTTCAATGCCATCTTGACCTTGATGACCAATTAGGTTAATTAGGCCCAATTCTTTAAGTCTTTACATCGTGTCCTCCATAAAACCTATAAAAAGTATTGAAAACCTATGTACTAATGTTATCCATGCCTAAAAAAACATTTCTAACCACTATGGCATATTTTCATTGAGAATTCTAATTAGTAAAGAAGAGAAAATTGGAGCAATGAATCCTTAATAGATTGGTTCCAGACACTATGTTTGTATTTAGATAGAGTTACTTTGAGATGACATTATTTATCCTCATTGTAATGACCTTAATCTCTAATGATCCTTTGGGAATTTATTATCTCAAGATGATCATTTTCCTAGTTCCTAGTTATATATGAATTTATTATTGTTGAAATTTGGTAATGATGAAGCTTTGTGTAATGTTTAATAGGTTGAATGCTTGAGTCTATAAAATATCTGATGAGATCTTGAGATATTCTAACCTAACTCATCTATGGTGAGCTTGTATCCCATGAGGACTCCCACACTCTATATAGTAAATTCTCTAAGTATGGGTAAGACTCTACACCTTACAATGATTCCTATGCCTGAGTGCAAACCTATGCCTAAGTCCCTCAACTAGATACCTAGTTGCCACCCAAGTGCCTAAATGCCTTTGAGCCAAGGTTAAAAAAGGCTTGCACCAATGAGTTCACAACCATCATATCATTAACCAAATCCCATCAAGGATAGATTCATGTCATGGCATAACTAACCCAACTAGACCTTAGTCCCTTCTCTACTGTGCTTTTAGTGAGAAGATAAGGCTTATGCCTTATGTGAAGTGATGCCAGCATAGTCAAGTGTCAAATGTTGAGCACTATAGGATTAGTTAAGGCATATGACCTATTGGAACAAACCTAAATATAACTAGTATATCTATATATGTGCCTGACTAGGCCCATGACCAAAACACCTAATTTCTTACAAGTTTTTGGTACTGTTTCTAGGATTATTAAATTTTGTTTCTATAATGGTGTACCAAAACAATGCTCCAACTCTCCTTAAAAAATATTGAGAATTAGATATAATGAGTGGAATATAGCTTTTCACTAAAGAATCCAACTTATAGAGGATAGAACCTAAGGAAGTGGGTCCAAAATCACTTGTATGATGCCTTTTACAAGGTTTTATTTTATGAACTACTGGAGTAAGTGTATCAATGGTTGGGTATGTATATGACACACAAAATTCAAATATATAGATACATCCTTGAGTGGATGAAAGAGTTACTAGAAAGGATTGATAAATTATATGCTACTTGGACTAGATCCATAGACAAATGGTAGCATGGGGCACTAAATAACTACATGCTTGAGTTCATAGTATTGATGTACTTCTACCTTGAAGAAGAAAATATTAGTTCTTGCATAAAATAGAGGTGTATTTGTAAAATAAATTGGCACTGAACTAAAAAAATTAATGGTGGATTATATCTTTGATACCATAGGATGGAAGGCTAAAGTATTCTTCCATATGAGCATCACAATGGGGAAGAAGGGGATGTGTAGGTGAGGCATAAAAGGAGGGGACAAGAAAATTGATAACTGAGAGCTCAAGATATAGATTTATCACAAGAGGAGGTATGGGATACTAGAAGATATGAAAATTATAAATGTTAAGAGGATCCATAGTAATCAAGAAGGGCATGGGGAAGGATATCTTGAATGGTATCAATGCCTAGAGGAAGGAACCCTTGAAGCCATAGAACAAGCTCTATAGTTGACTGATGAATGCTTAGGGTCCTATAAAAATTGACCATTAGAGATGCATCAGATGCACCTACCCCATTTGAACCCATGGTGTGAGTTCATATGTTAGATCCCCCATAGGAAAATACAATATCGATAACTAACCCCATTGTCAACTTAGACTTTGATCATTTTGTAGATTTGGACCAAAACTTTATAACTGAATAAGTTATCCCATATGAGGAGGTAAGTTATGATACCTATAAACCTCAAGCTGCTAGGTTTACTTGATAAAATGTGAGTACAAGTACCCTAATCCATCTAATGTTAGTTTCACATCCTAGGAAATAACATATAAGAAGTGGCCTCATGCTACTAGTTGATAGTATAGTGACATCATCATATGTGGCACTAGTAGTAACTATGGGACCAGTGCCTAGCCTAGTGGTTGTAAGCCTTAGAGGACCAATACTAGGATATTTATTAGGGAAATAATAACCTTAGATGTTAGTTGATTCCTTACCCTATATTTATCATTAGATGGGCATGCACCTGCCCAAGTATCGAGGCATAGAGAATGCTATAGAGCATGTGCTAAAGTGTTAATTATAATAGTGTACTCAAGGAATAACCCAATCTGAGCATAAGTCAACCTAGTTTGTGATAACCTTTCTTGATCAAACCAATAATTGGTATATCAAGTTTGATACAAACCTAGCTATGGCTGATTATAGTACCCTAAATAAAGCCTTCTTGAAGGAGTTTGATATACCTGAGTTTGAGTAACAGAGCATCACTATGCTTAAAGAAATCAACCAAAGACTATCAGAGAGTGTACACTTATACAATTATATATTTAATACTCTCCTTTCCAAGCTCCCTTATGATATTCACCCCTCCCACTATGTGCAATGGTTCATTCAAGGCTTACTAGTACCATTCAAAAGGGCATTGTCTATGAAAACATTCACAGACCCTTAGGAAGCGCTTGAAGCCATGTTTAGAACTGAGGTGATAGATAGTGTGAATACAGGAATTAGTCCATTCATGGAAGTGAAAATTGAATATATGGCCTCCCAACTAAAAAATCTAACTATTATTTCATCATAAGACACTTGAAGGAGGTTTTGGTAAATAAATTATAAGACAGATGGCCATAATAGAAATAACTACCCTTGATAGAATGTGTTCACACTTCCCCTCAGTTATGAAGTTTGTCATGAGGTGCATGATGTTCACCAATTCCCCTTATTACAACATGTCAATTAGGTTAGTATAATAATTTATTTCTAGTTATGTAATGACTATACCTATAACATGGTTGATTACTGCATAATCGATGAGATGCATGAGAACATGGGAAGAGGCACATAATAAGCAATGATATCAATAAGAGGGAAAAGAGCCCAAGGAAATAAGGTTTATGATTAGTAGAATGTAAGATATGGAATGTAGAGAGGTGCCATAATGTGAGGCAGTGGATATGGTGGAGGAAGGTTCCCACCATGATCATGTTACAAGTATAGTTTGACCAATCACTATCAATATGATTACCCTATAGATCTAACATGTGGGTATTGTTGAGGAATGAACAAGGTCAAAGAATGCCCCAAATTAAACAAATATCTGACCAAAGGTAGGTTGATCACTGATAAGGGCATAAAGATGATCAAGCATAAGTCTAAAGAGGTTAAATGGGCTCTAAAAGTGTAGCTAATATGCATAGATCAATCAAAGTGTAGATAACTACTCAAAATGGACTCACCACTCAATTACCCATTATGCCAATACTAGAGTTATGCCTAGAACATGGAATATTGAGCCACATTAAGCACATTACACATTTGGAACCCAATGTTGTGCCCTACCCAAACCCTACATGCCAAAAAGACATATTACATCAAGATATGAGTATGATCTAGAACCTACAAGTAGAGATCTAACTGGCATGAGACTTAGAGGCACAAGCTAATGCCTCTCACAAAAAGTAGGATGGATAAGAAGCTAAAGTGTAAGAGCTAATAAAAATATTGTGCCTCTTATAAATAGAAGGGATGCTACCACTTTTAAAGAACTTACTTCTAGAACATGTAGAACAATAATCATTAGAAGTCACCATATTATGTATGAAATTTACATAAGATGTCAGGGATACCCAAAACATAGAGTATGACCAATAAATCCTAGTGAATTCCACCATTGATGGATGGTCCATTTATGAGGTTCTTATCAACATAGGCACTGAGGTCAATATCCTGACCAAAAATGTATGGGAAAAGATGTGTAGGCTAACCTTAAGGCCTTCTCCCTATGTACTCTTCATAGCCAACAAGACCTGGTAGCTGATTGGAATCTTAAAGGGTTCCATTATAGCTATTATGGGCACTAAAATCCATGCTAACTTTGAGGTAATCAAGTTGGCTGAAGAGGATAACTATTTAGCACTTCTAGGAAGGCCATAGTGTTATTCTAATAATGTAAATATTCACTTCAAGAAGTGATGTATGACCTTGAAAAATGGAAAGGAAATGGTAGTGGTTCCCATTTCAAGTGACCAAGGACCCCCCATGTCGATAGCATTGATCTATTTAATGATATTGACCATATATACAACACCATAGCACAAGGTATTGAGAATATCAACCTTTCTAATTAAGGATTACTCTCTTGGGAGGATGGATAGTCAACCTTAGGCACCACTAATGTCACTTAAAATTGATGGGTTTAAAAGGCTTATGAGGCCACTAGTCATAGCTATCACTTGGTATGCACAAAGGTGTTGAAGCCTATGAGGTCTAAAGGGGTCTAGATTGATTGTGTTTTGAAATGATGGGTCCTACATCATGAGGAGAAGGGAAAGAGGGTAGTCCACCTGAGAAAAGATAAGATTGAAATGATCCAAAAATTTGAAGGGATAAACCCAATGGAAAGGTATGTACATAACCTTGAATCATGCATCCCCAAAGAGATAGACAAAATGGGTGCACTAGTGTTTACCTTAAGAAGCATTGTTTTACATTAGTGGGTAGTGAAAAAGTCTAACTTGTTGACTTAGTCAGAGGTAAGAGTGGCCATTTCCAAAATATTAGGGAGGAGTAATGAGAGCATTGATATTTATATGAACTCTAGAGACTTTGATCTTATGGTGCATCTGCACCTATATGAAGAGACATGGACTGACTATGTTGTGACTACCCTAAATAACTTATCAGTGCATGCCTTTTATAGGACTCTAAATACATGGGTACAAACATGGTAAGTGGTTAACAAGATGTATTGAGAGATAACCAATTTGGAATCCCTCAAGGAGACATTTGTGTACACCTTCTCCTTTTCCTCATAGATCTTAAAGTTAGTCAAGCCACTATAAGTAATTTAGAGGAAAGTGTTTAAGGACACTACCATCTTTGAGGAATTCCTGCAATACATGTCTGGGGAAAAAGGGTTGGCACTCCCAACTTTATTTGAGGAAAAAATAATCAATAGTGACTCAAGTGAATAAGATGATGAAACTTCAAAGGAGCACTATTGGAAAATGCTAACCACTAAAATAAATCTCACATGCCAAATAGATGATATCACTCTCAATGAAATAGACCCCACTCATATTCACATAAAGACATCTGAGGTAACTTTCTAAGTTAAGGACTCACACTAGGAGAAGAATTAACTATAATATGAACCACTACATATAATGAAAGTGGACATTAGTGCAAAATAAAATCTCAAGATGGCTACTCCGGGTGCCTATTGGTGTGATATAGAGCTAGTGTATATCATAGACCTCCTAAATGAGTTGCAAGACTTTTTCCCAAAGACTTATAAATATATGAAGGGAACCCATCCATGCCTTGGGAAGATGATCATAAAGCTAATTTATGGTGAAATATTAGTAAAAAATCACCCTTAAAAAAATACCAACTTGCATGCCAAGGTCAAAATAGATATCGATGAAATGTCGGATGTAGGGTCATTTACCCTATGTAAGAGTCTGAGTGGGTGAGCCTAATGGTAATAAGAATCAATAAGGATGGGTGTATTCATATTTACATCAATTATATAATGTTTAATTCCACCTACCTCAATGACCCCTTACTAAATCCATTCACTAATAAAGTCTTAAAAGGCATCATAGGCTATGAGATATACACCTTCACTAATGGATCCTCTAGATACCACTAAGTCTAGATTAAGGAGGAGGACAAGCCCAAAACAACCTTTATAATTGAATGGGGATATTTTTTATTATAATATGATTCCCTTTGGACTTAGTGACATCTCATCCATGTTCTCCTAGGTGGTGATCACCACATTCAAAGACTTCATTCATAGGTTCCTTTAGGTTTACCTAGATGATTTGATAGTGTATGGCCTCATCAAGGACCATTATGAAAACCTATGCCTAATATTTTAGAGGTGTATATAAATTCATATATCCATAAAAATAAAAAAATTAATCTTTGTAACACTTTTTGGAACCCTAATTTGGCACATCATATGTAAATATGGCTTGCTTATCGATCCAATGAAGATTATGATCATCATTTAGCTCCAAACTCCTTTCACATAAAAAAATGTTTGCACATTTTTTGGCCATTATGGATAATATAGATAATTTATAAGGAGATATGTGAATATTGTGGCACTTTTATAAGATCTCTTGTGTAAGGATTGCCTGTTCTACTAGGGTAGAGTGCAAGAGGATGCCTTTGAGTCCCTAAGGTTTAGATTGGCTAGTATATGTATATAGTAATTTCCTAATTGGATGACCCCATTCCACATCCATGTCAATGATTTTAGATATATGATTGATGTAATCCCATCCAAACTTAGTGAAGTAAAATGGTTCACAAAATTTCCTTCTCTAGTATAAAACTAATAAAGGTATATCAAAATTATACTATAATCAAGTGTGAGGCACTCACCATGGTCTATGCCCTACAAAAATTTAGATAGTATTTATTGGTGACCCCATTCATATTTTTCATAGACAATTAGGTGCATAAGTACCTCCTGAATAATCCCATTCTCCATATGTGTATTTGTAGATGGATCATTCTATTTCAATAATTCCAATTCTTCATTGTTGTCAAGATGGAAAACAAAACTTGGGCCCATACCATTTATCCCATATAGACTTAAGAAATGCAATAGTGCCAATTGAATATGATATTCTAGAGGCACAATTATATATAATCTAGTGCACCCCTAAGGACTTGGTATATATATCCAACTTTCTAACATATGGATCAGTGCCCCAAATTATGACAACAAAAGAAAAGAAATAGATCATAGTTTACACTGCCCTTTTCAACTCATTAGTGGAGAATTTTAAAAACTGGGCTAAGATGAATTTTTTCAATGATCTATCTTAGATAAGGAAAGGGAATCCATTCTACATGAGTCACATAATGGGATATTAGGCAACCATTTCATAGGATATGTAATGGCATGCAAGGTGTTTTAGTCAAGCTTGAGGTGTCCAAGTCTATTTTAGGATATGAAAGATTATGCCAAGGCATATGACATATGCCAACATATAAGGAAGTCCAACCACTAGTATGAGATTCCTCTCATATTAATTCTTGCCCAATCACCATTCAATAAATGGGACATTGACTTTGTTGGGCCTATTACCCTTGTATCATGATGCATAAGCACACTATACATTTTAACGACCACTAACTATTTCACCAAGTGGGATGAGGGCATGCTAACCAAAAATTGCACAACTACCATAGCCATAAGATTCATATGGGAAAGCACCATAAGATAGTGTGAGTTCCCACTCAACTTGACTAGAGATAGGGGTACACACTTCATTAATGAAATTATATAGATCATGATAATAGAATATATGGTGGTGCACCACAAGATAGCACCTTACCATACCCAAGTGAATGGAATAGCTATGGAATTGAACAAGATCCTAAGGATGCGCCTCATAAGATATGTAACATTGGTCACAAATATTGGAATGATCAAGTTTTGACAGTGTTATGGGCATATCACACAACCTAAAAGTACTTGAACAAGGCTACACCATTTCAACTATTTTTTGGTGCTGGGGTGATTCTACAAATAGAGTTATTGGTGCCATCATTATACACCATGTGCATTAGTTGGTTAGATGACCGAGAATCACTAAATGTAAGGCTAGAGGACCTATAAAACTTATATGGGGTGCACACCCAAGTAAAGTGGATCTAGTAGATATAAAAATTATTATAGAAGCTTTGGCATGACAAGCATATAAAGCACAAGGTGATAACAAAAGGGGAATTTGTTTTTATATATGAATATAAGTATACAAAGCACCAAAACAAGCTACAAATAAGGTATATGGGCCCATATATCATCCACAAAATCTTAGATACTAGTGTATGTAAGATATGTATATTGTCATGTGAAATTCTTCCTAGGCATTTCAATAGTAATTGATTGAATTTTTATCATCAATAGTGTGGCACTTGTACCATTAGACACTGACTTCTTAGTCATGATTTTATGGTACTAAGTGACTAAAATAAATTTTAGGACAATCCAAACAAGTTCATTTTATATGTGTTGTTTGAAATTTTGATGTGGTAGTGAATAAGGGATCCTTTGAGGTTGTAAATATAACATTATATCATTTTCATTCATAATTTTAGTTGGGTGAGTCAATTATAAACACTCTCCAAGCACCTAAGGCTAGACACCTAAGTTATGGGTGCATGATGTTTGACATAATTAGATAGAAGGTGCACCAAATATTTGTGTATAATATTTAAGAAGTGAGGCATATTTAGGTCTATGAGAGGCCTAGTTTTGTTCTTTCAAGCATAATTCTAATTGGGTGAGTCAAGTGAGGTTATTTCCTAATCACCTTAGATAGACACCAAACTCCCTAGGCACATGGAACTCACCAGACTCAAAGTAAATGTGAATCAAGAGAGTCACACCAGATAGAGTGAAGATGCACAACATGATAATGCATAAGATATTAGATAAGAATTCTATGTTATAGGGCCAGCATAAGGGATTTGTATGGGGTAGTAAATCCCAAGGTAATAAGACTAAAAATGTAATGAAATCGATCAAGATAAATAAGTGCACTTGAAATAGAAGAATATCTAGAAAAGGAAATGAGATCAAGGAGGCTAAATCATGTGTATGTGAGGTGTTGCACCTAGGTTACCATATTTAAGGCAAATTTCATTTCAAGTAAACAAATTGTAGGAAAAGATCATTGGAACAAGCTAACATCCACCTAAAGCAAGGTGGGAAGTGACCATTTTAACTACACATTACTTCATCAAAAAGTCATTATAAGAAGTTAATAAGGTTTCATTAGAGGTATAAATATCTACATTGAATGATAATATAATATAATATATTATATTCTATGAGGTCTAGAAAATATCAAGGCGTTTAGTCACTACCACACCATTAATCAACTATAATTAAGGTGGTTAATAAGAATAAAGGTATAAAATAATAAATAATTAACTACATATGGTTACATACTTTGTAATAATTTGAATTTTGAATAGAAAACTAGAGAAAAACCAACAAACCAAAGATCTGAACCAAGGAAACCCTGCTACAACAAGACCCTAAGTACCCCTAGATGCCAAAAGTGAATGACTATGTAGAGAAACAAATTGTGTTTCCTGTGAGATTGGTAGATGAAAGAAAGGGGCATAATTTAGGCAAAAATAGGTAGATAAAAACTAAAGTGATGTCTAGGCCACCATTTTTAGCACATAAATCTTGAGAGTTGAAAATACAATCGTAGACCTCATGATTATGTGAATAACCAACAAATATTTAAGGCTTTGGTAAGATCAACAAATCATGGTTTAACACCAAAATATTTAGAATGGGTAAAAATTAGATGAGTTTGATCCCACAATAGGCACAAAAAGATGCTAAGAGACCATAGCTAGCATCAAAAGATATCATTATGAAAATATTAGTGCCACTAGTAGGAGTGAGCATCACCCAAATCTATCCAAAAGAACTCAAGAAGATGTTCTATTGAGCTATGTAGTTTATTAAAGAGGTGTTGATGGGATAAAAATTAACATCATTTTTTCATATCTTTTACTTAAAAGAGTACAACCATTGAACCTCTAGTAATGGAAATGACCTAGTGCAAGACTGGATGGTAGACACAGGGGTGAATACTCAACATGGTGTAACATTATTTGATGTCTCTATCTAGGACAAACTGATGACCACTAGCATGATGTAACTTTATGAGTTGTTAATTTTTTAAAATATAGAGTAACTTGTGCATTTCCTCCTCTTACACATCCATAATAACATATTCTACTATGTTGTGAGGTGCATGAGGCTTTCTTCAAAACTCATCAATTGAATCACTAGACTCCCAAGTTCTAGCACAAACATCCCTTAGATAATGATAGATGATGCCAAAGTTGAAATGGTCATAAACATCATAGGTTAATACAAATATGAGGTTAGTTATGTGCTTGGTGAGTTCCAAATGATGCCCAAGCAACTAGTGGGTATATATAGTAAATAACTACCTATGCATCATGTACCACATGGTATAGGGGATGTGATTAAACATCACTAAGTTCATCATAGGGGACATAACCAATAATTCACTCCAATTTAACATAATGAAAAATAATTTCTATTAGGGTTCCATGTTGATCCTAATTATGATGGAGGAGATTGGTGTGCCTGATGGTGATGAAGAAAACCTATGGGTCTTCTTAGTGTAAAATGACTCCCCAACAATCAAATATTAGAAATTTATTTTCCCCCTACTTTCACCCTAAAGTATAAATCCTAAGTAATGTGATTATACATGTGGTATATTGAGGCATTTAGATAATAGTGGTGCATCTCAGAGGAAATACCTCAAAGTTTATTTAGAATGAAAACTTTCATTGTTATGAAACAATTCAATGTTGTTCAATTGATTTTCATAGATGGGAATTGCTTAGGTTCGATAAAGATACCTCATGTAATTTTAGCCAAGTACTTCAAAGAGGCACTACAAATAATCACTAATGTTTAGTAGGTGGATATCCAAGTAAATACTATGGATGCATAAATATGCAAGTTGAGGTAGTAATACATGTCACTAGGGAACAAAGCAATAAAAGATGAGGAGGATGACTTAAATTCCACTGACATCTACCCCTCAAAAGATAATTAATCCTTAGGCATATCCATAGGCTCTTATATAAGATGAAACAAAGGAAAAGGGGTGCACCCATATAAAAATATGATGGACCCCCCCTTTAGGTTGGAAAATAAAGAGAGATGGTACTAGTGGCACCAAGAAAATCCCCTTAGAAGAATTAGGGAGAAACCTTGGAGGAAATATAAGAGTGCCTTAGTTTAAAGATCACCTCTAAATATGAAGCTAGCCCTCCATACCAAAGAATAAGTGCATGGTTTTGAAACCAAGAATTACCTCACCTAAGATAATAGAGAATAAAAATAAGAAGTACAAGGGGCCAGTGGTGATGCCCATGATAACCTTGGTAGAAATGGAGGTGCAAGAGGTGTATGAGGAAGTAGAAGCATAGTGGGTACAAGAATAAGAAAAATGAGTGAAAAAACTATATATCATCCAATAAAAATATATAGGGGAAGATCCTAGCACTAAATAAATTTATGAGGATCTCCAAGGTATAACTATTACTATGCTTAGAGAAGCAAAAGCATCAAGTACCCTAACCATAGAACTTGAAACATAGCCTCCATAATCTGAGGAGGAGAAGAGGCATTGATGGATGGAAATAGGCCTTAAAAAGGACCATATAGAAATGTTTATAGAGTTACAATAATAAAGGGAGACAATGAAGGCCAAGGAAATAACCTAGGTAGAGATCAACAAAGATAAGGCTGAGGGAATAAGGGTAGAGGAGGAAAAGATAGATATGATCATGAAGAAGAGGAAAGTGGAGATAAATAAGGCTAAAAAGGAGAGTGCCAAGAGAGAAATTAAATTAAAAAGGGTTATTACAAGCACATAACCTATGAAGGACAAAGTAATAGAGGCACCTAGCACCCCCATTAGCATAATGGAGGAAGTTGTACCATAGGCATGCTCAAGTAGTGAAGGGATGCTTAGAGATAAGGAAGGTGATACTGATACCTTATAGAAACAAACATAGAGTATAGTAAAAATCTAACAAACTTAAGAGGGTGAAAATGGCACCAAAGAGAAGGAAGAAGTAGATAAATGGGACAAGTCTAAATAATAACCTTTACTAGAGAAATAAGATGCATCAAAGGAAAACATCAAAGAAGGTGTTAGTTTTGATGAAAAAGAGCTAGAGTAGATGGAACTAGTCATCTAAGAAGAGAAAGTTAAGCCAATATTGTGACAGAAGGCATAGAAGGGGTTCATGGATGAAGACTATTACATGATGGAGTAAATGCCCCCCAGATCTACCATGACACTGATGCATCAGTAACTATCCTTTACCTTTGATATTTATATGGACAAGCCTCAATTTGAGGTAATGCAAAAGGTGATCCTTAGTGTATAGCAACAAGAGGAAGGGTAGGACTCAATTTTTGTCAACCCCCATATAATCAATCTATTAAGGTCATCTAATGCCTTCCTTTGAATGGCTTTGAAGTTAACACATAAGAACATCATCAATGATGTTATAGCCTCAATCTAAAAGAATATCATACTGGAAGAAGAATAAAAGAACAAGACCATAAGATTAAAATTTTAGTAGCTACTTTAGTGCATGGAGGAATCCAAGCCATCCCTCCTAGATGGTCTTGACACTTCAAAATTTTAGAGGTTAAAAAAGTGTGTGCACTGGTGGAGTAGATGCTCTCAAGGTTAAAGGTGAGATAAGATCCAAAATAAGAAGAGGACCCTTATGTTATCATCAATCAAGATATCACTATGAAACTTGAAGAGGTGGAAGACCTCTTCATGAAGATGGGAGAGGGTGTAGAAGTGTTTTATGGAATCTTTTACAAATTCTCCACCCAAACATCAGTCATCAATGCATGCTTTAAAAAGGAAAAATGGGAGAAGGATGAACTAATGGTAAAGGTATACACTATGAGTAGGGGTGAGTTCACTCAAATAATGGCACATGTCAACACTTTAAGCACCCAGATCAAGACCTAAGAGTAAGACCTAAAAGATCTCTTTTATGTGCTACATACGAAGGCCTAAAATCAAGGAGAGATCCTTGATGAAGGTATAACAAAGGTGAAGGAAAGGTTATAGGCCTTTAAAAATGAGTTGGATAAAATTGACATGCTCACCCTTAGTGCCACCTCCATAGATATAGATAGTGTCACAGAATAAATCAATATCACAATCCATGGTTTTGAAGACTTCAGGGTAGAACTTTAGGAGTGTGTGCTCAATTTTTATACACCTAAGGCATTAGAAAATTAGTTTGAGAATGGATTAAATTTTTTTTATGGGGTAATGTTGGGCCCTAAATACTTATAAGTATAGGATATATGATAACACAACAAATAATTTTCATGATTATTATTTTGTCTTCTAGTGGTACCAGCTGGTAAGTGGCTAACAACTACTTTTTGGCTCAATCTTCAATGGGATGTAGGCACATGAAAGAGTGATGGAACATTTAAGGTAGCATAGTGGAACTATAAATATGAGTAAATCAAGTTATAGCTAAGAAATTGGAGTGATAAATTCTTCAAGAACCTAAGATGCCTCAAAGCACTATAAAAGGAAGTAGAGTCTAGTTACCAAAGAAGAGACCATTGGAGTAGTGAAGCCCTGGAAGATTGGTTCTAAAAACTATGTTCACATTTAGACCTAGAGTTAGTTTGGGATCCCATTATTGTTATCCATTATAATGACCAAGCTTCCCTATGATATTTTATGGCTTTATTAGCTCAAGATGAATAGTTGATCAGTTCCTAGTTATATATGAATGTATTATTGTTGAACTTTGTTAATGATTAAGCTTTGTGCAATGTTGAATAGGTTGAATGCTTGACTATATAGAATGTGTGTTGAGATATTATAAAATTATAACCTAACTCATATATGTAAATCTTTTATCTCATGAATAATCCTATGCTTGATATAGGAAATACTCTAAGTATGGGTAAGACCCTATGCCTCATAATGATACATATGCCTGAGCACAAACCTACGCCTAAGCCCCTCAACTAGATACCTATTTTCCCCCAAAGTGAATGAATGCCTTCAAGCCAAGGTTACCAAAGCCTTGTGTTCATAAATATACAACCATTTTATCACTAACCAACCTCCTTGAAGGATAGAGTTGTACCATGACACAACTAACCTAACACAAATACTAGTCCCTTTTCCACTGCAGTTCAGGTGAGAACATAAGGTTTGCACCTTATGTAAATTGATTATAGTGAAGTTAAGTGTAAAATTTTAAGAACCATAATATTATTCAAGGCTTGTTCCCCATTTTAACAAGCTTAAATATGACCTGGATAGCTATATATGTGCCTAACTAGGCTCATGACCAAAACACCTACTTTTCTATAATAAGTACCATAGGTGGATCACCTCTGTGTGTTTCTTTGAATCACAAACTCATTAAATGGTCTGGGGATACATTAATTATCTTCTCCATGGTCTTACCATTTTGAATTTAGCCTATTTCTATATCTGAGTTGATGCCTTCAACACATATACATACTTTCTTAGGGTTAATTGACTATGTTTTATTAAAAACCCTACATACATCCTTATTGTCTATAATATGAATTATGATGGCATTAAATTGATTCACATCCCTCACCCTATGTTCTTATGATAAAGGCTCACTAAGGGTTAGATTTTATGAAATCAAGATCACCTACTTTCTTTGAATATATTATCTCACACCTTGAAACCTTGTGTTACTATTTACTCATAACTTTCTTGAAATTGTGGCCTTAGCTTGCCAAAGATATAGTGGTTTTCACCCTCACTTTTGTTTATGGTATGAGACTTATTGTACCCAACACTCACCTCTTTCCATAGGGAAATGGGGACCTACTTTTTTATACTATGGTCTTAACTTTCAGCACCTCTTCTACATGTTTATGTAAAATCTAGGAGAAGATTTATTATTGGCCTTTTAGTACTTTAACAAAATGGCATTGGTATTGTTTTTGTAGTCTAATTCTTTCTATTTGGCTTATGTCTTAAAGTTTTTTTATTAGACTTACGAAATTTGTCTTATTGGGTATTTTTTACATTATCTAAATTCCTTCAACCTTTGTGTTTCAGACTTATTGTTATAGGATTTTGGCCCACAGACTTATCTTTGTCAGGGAATTCGTTATGGACATTTGTCTAAAATAATTCCTTGAATAGAATGGGGTATACAAGACTTTTATCATGGCAATTTTTTATGAGATATTTTTTCCTTTACACCTACCCTTTAGGACTTTTGTCCTAATAAATTTTTCCCTTCAAGCTAATTCCTCTAGAAATTTTATCTAAAATAAATCCTCTGATAGATTTCCTTTAGTCCTTTGGACATACCCTTTGGCCTTTTCTAAGTATATCCTTAAGGACTATTATCATTAATGAAAATCCCTATGAATTACACCCTTTGGATTTTTTTCTAATCAAAATGACCCTTCTAAGATTTTGTTTTATGTAAAAATCTCAAAATAATTACTTAAAACAATATTTCCAATACATTTTTGCCAAAACAATGACCCTAAGAGAACATACCCTTTAGGCTTTATACAACCTATCCTTCAAGACTTTCATCCTAGACCCTTTCCATACTAAAAATTTACCTTATGAAGTAGAACCTTTGGTTATTTTTTCTGTGAAGTAGTTCCTTTAGATATTTTACACCTACCTTTTGGATTTCTGAACCTGACCCTTCAGACATTTTTAGTGACTTTTTGCTCTTTTTGAAATATCCACCTACCCTTTGGGATTTTATCCTAACCCCTTATCCCTTGAAGACTTATCCGTTATGATTTTGTCTTGGGACTTTTTCCATATTTCACCTACCCTTTGGGAATTTTGTCCTAGTCCCTTTCACCTTCATAACTTACCCTTCAAGATAATTATCATGGGAATTTTTCCCTATATATTTTCCCTTTATCCCTTTGAATATCCCTTTGGCCTTTACAAAGTATATCCTTCGGGACTTTTCTCATGGATGAAATTCCCTATGAAGTAGACCCTTAAGAGTTTTTCTTAAAGAAAATAACCATTCAAGACTTTTGGAAGTGACCCTTCAAGATAATTACTTTAGAACTTTTTTATAAACAAAATAGGTCTTTGAGGAAATTTTTATGTACATTTTGTCCAAAATAATTCCCTCGATGGAATTAGTCTATGGAAATTTTTCCTAAACATTTTTTTTTTGATAAATACCTTACTATTGAGAACACTATTAGCCCTTGCTACACTTATTTGAATAAAAGGTGAAAATACTTCTCATTGATAGTATGTGACCCCCACCAACTTAAACTAAAAAAGTTTGAATCATGTAAGAATTATGTGAAAAGTGAACATTGGAAATTTATGTTGCATGAAATGGTATTTTATGTAAAAGTTTATATATTCAATGCATATCCATTTAATCCTTCATTTCTTTCTAACAAACTTGCATTCAAATTCTCCTACTATCATATGTATTGAAGAGGCCTAGCTATTCCTTACAAAGAAAATTACCAGTAAATAGTGATCAAGGTAGAGAAAAATTGAGTATATAACATATATAACACCTAAAAGGAAATTGTAATTAACACAAATCATATATAGTAATGGCATATTAATGTAGGACATTTAGTGAATAAAATCTACCATATCCATAATCAATCAAAGATTCTATATACTTCATGGATATAGTGTTTGACACTACAATATTCAAAAATAGATACACCAACTATTCAAAATTATGTGATGTAGTTGATTTTTTAGAAGCATTTTCATTATAAGATGACATGATACTCATTGATTAATTATTCATCAAATAATTTTTAGCATTGAAAATATAGAGATTATATTTTTTTAATGCTAAGCTAGAGGTGATGCCATGTATCGACCTCATAGATGATCTTTTCTTCTCAGGTGAGATCACACAAAATGAATTTCTCCATAATTATAGAAATAAGATATTCATAGGATGCATTACAAGAGTTTAATTCTAGTGATATTTATCTTTAAGTATAACCAGTGCCTATTTTGAAAATCATACATAGGTGTAGTTTAGCACAAAAATCTCAATTGAGAAGGCACTCTCCTCATGGATGCTTCTAAACTAGATGATCAAATGGAAATGGAAGAAGCCAAAGGGAGATATTTATATCAACAAGTTCAAAATGGGGATATGCATCAGCATGGCTATCTTAAATAGACTTTATGGTATACCAAGTATTTATTTTGTTAATCTAGACTAGGTGCCATTGTTATACATGATGCTCACCCATGATTTTGAATATGCCCTGGGTTAGATAATCAACTTCTATCTAAGTAGATAATTTAAAATGAAAATTATCCCACATCTTTGAGCAATTTTTATATGATGTCCTATTTATTAGATGTTGTTATGATAACTTGTTATAGAGACCTCAAAGAATTGTGGACTTCAGCCATAGATTGTATCAAAAATATTATTTGTGACCACTACCAATTTATGTAAATATATGCCTATACCAATAATATGGTTATAATAGTAGAGGATGTATATCTAAAGGTTTGGCAAGCCATTCATAGCTTTCCCATGCCTAAAATTAGACCAAATATTGTAAATAACTTAGGTGGTAAAGGGGATTACTTCCTCTATCCAAACTTCATAATCATAATGATTTTGGGAAATAAGGTTAATCCTTTATGTCTCCAAAAATACATCTCAGACAAGCTGGCAAAGAAAGAAATCACCTTCCAATTATGGTGGAGTATTAAAGAAGACCTCTATATGAAAAGAAAGCTTTGTACTTTGGCCACTATATAACAATTGGGAGAATATTCTATACTATGAGGAGGCATTTTGGAGAAGGAGACAAAAAAAGGAGCTATAATTTCCCCACATTTCCAATAGAGACTAGGATTTGCATGGACTTATTTAAAAGAATTTATAAGGGCTTAATATCCCTTAAATCCATGTTCCCTATTCTTATGATTTTTTGTTTCTTAATGAAAAGGATGATGATGATGATGTTTTGAAGAGATCTAGATTTTTTGGAGTGAAAGAAGACCATTTGATAATGTTTCAAGAGGACCCCTCAGTCATTATAAGAGAATTGGGTGGCAAGAAGGCTCTATACAAGGGATGGGAGCACAATGAATTTTGAAGAAAATAGTTCAATGATAAATATAAGGACGAGGTGGGTTCCTCATCTCAAGATCCCCCTTTGAAGTTAAAGGCTATCAAGAAAGAGCCTAGGCTAATTTAACCTAGTTCTAGTAAGGGAGCATAGGAAGGTGACCCCATTAGTTTAGATTCTAATGAAAAGGGGAAAACACTAAAATAACCCACTATAAGTGCCATTAAAATCATGACTGATATGCCTCAAATTCATATTACTATATATATTAGAATAGAAACATACATGGTAGTAGTATATACCCAATAAGGCTCCCCCACATAGCTGAAGACCCCTCTGGTTAACACAAAGAAGCATAGGACTCCAATAGGGAGTCACATAGTGGAATCAACACAAGATTAGCCTAACATCTCCATGCTTAGAACTAGCCCGAGGAGATTTTATGATAATTAAATATATTGAGGATGATTTCAATGAAAAGGTAGAGCTAGAAATAGCTAAGGCCATGAGCCTTCAAGTAGAGCATGCAGTGCCTAGTTCTTAAGGTACTCAACCCTTCATAAGTGTTTATTTATCTTTTGTTCCAATTTTTTGATGTGTTTCCATTTATTTTGTGTTGAGGATAACCCAAGTGGAAGTTCTTAATTCCACATCCATTGATCCTTTCACCACCACTACCATCGATCCACTCTCTACTTCTATCCCACTCACCATGCCAACCTCCTATATCCCTTATGACACTTCTACTATCAAAGCCTTCAATAAGAAATTTTTTTTTAGGAAGGTACAAACTACATTGGCCACTCTATAACTCCATGTCCAATCCACATAGATCACCCTTCTAATTCCATCCACCACCTAAATAGAAGAAATTATTGTGATAAGTTATAATAGGGTAAGGAAGGCCAAACACCAATTGATCACAGTCCTCCCACTCCCTCAATTTGGATGAATGGATTGGTCTAAGATTATATGGCCTACCCTACCTAACATACTTGTTAAATCCTAAAATAAATATCCAAAATTAGAGGTTGAGTAAGAGGTTGTTATTATAACCTCATATGCTTCATAGTTAGATATTCCTCTATGGGAAGTAGACTTGAAAAACAAGGCTTCCCAAATGCCTAGCTTGAACATCATTGATATTCCCTCTATTTATACTCTATTTGACCCTACATCCATTATTATATAGAGAGTTAAGAAGAGGAAGTTGGAGGATGATAAGGGTAGAGAAATAATGTTTGAGGAAATACATGAAGTTTTTCCCTCACTAAGAGGTAGAATAGATAGCCCAGGAAATATCCTTACATTAAAAATCTTGTAGACTTGGGCCAAGCACATAAGGATGCTATAGTATCCATCCGTTATGTAACAAAGATGGCTCAACAAGAGTTAGAGGCTCAGGTGGAATAGTTGAAGGAATGGACAAAGATCATGCATATCCCTATAAGTTCATAAGCTAAGGTACAAGAAGCTACTTCAAGATGTTACAATTATTTAGAGGAAATGGAATTTATAAAGGCCATAATGTCCCCTCATGTAAATAATGCTAACAAATTATATAATTCCTTGAGTGATGATAGTGTTAAGTTGATGATGTTAGTTACATACATAGGCAACTTGTTATACAATCATCTAGACTTAATGACAACATTAGAGGCATCCAATGCCTTTAGTTTTCATAAGGTAGAAAGAAGTAAAGGAGTGGATATAATCAATTGGGGCCTTAATCCATAATTATTAGGTACATGAGGCCCAAATCCTTTATATTTTACATGATTTGAAGTTGTCGAAAGTGAAGTATACCATAGGAAAATTAATTAGTAAGATCAATTTGGATAAACTTATTCAAGAAGTGGAGGATGGATTCAAGCAAATTTTACAAGGCTTAACACTATAAGAGATAGATTTTGAGTTGAGTGCAACAAGAAATAAAGTTATGGAGGTAAAAAATTTTAAGAATAAATTCTAGATGACCAAAGATGAGCATGTAAGACTCCTTCATCAAATTAAAAGGATACATCGACCATCGATGCTGAACTTAAACATTATATAGCAAAAATATGATGTAGTATATAAAGTTTATCAAGAGAATGAGGCCAATAAAAAGCAATATTTTTGAAATGTGTCAATATCTACAACTTCAACTACTACCACCACAACTGTTACACTATCTAAAGTGCATGTAGTTCTTCACATGATGTAGCTTTAATAGGCTAAGATTGTTTGCATGTATAATTTTGTAACAGTGCATATTTTCCTTATAGTTCAATATTTTTATTACAAAATTGAATTTATATTTTGTACTCATGCACACATTGTATGGATTTGAAAATGTCAACCTATTTAATTGATAACTATAAGATTTATCTTATTTAGTTTTGACTATAGTTAGAACTCATGTTCTAACTACCACATGTAGACACTTTTCATGAACTTGAAGGATGAGGCAACCCCTTCCCAAGCCTATTTAAATAGCTTTAATCCAACTTGGATTTTTTATAGAGAATTTTTGAATATAGGAGTAGCTTTAATTTTGATCATCATTGAATGTGTTTGTGTATATTCTTTCCAATTTCTATGTAATTAGTTGTTACTTTCTTTGGTTGTATGTTTCAATAATCCTTAGTGTGTAATATATGTGAATGGATTCTTGATTATTTTGATTGATGTACTAATCTATATCTATGAAAAACTACTGAAGGATTGGTAAATATATTTATTGGGATAATCAGTTTCAAATTGATTCATAATTATGATTATACATAAGTTTTTTCCTGATGTAGTTTTGTGTGTGTGTAAAACAACTACCTCAGATACTTCTCTAGCCCAAGCCATAATCTCCTAATTAAGGGTGTTAAATAGCTACCTTAAAATGAGAAACCTTTATTTGAGGCCTATTAATTTATTTCATCATTATTTCCTTAGACTTCTTAGTCATGTTTGAATGTGTGTGTGTAATTAATACTAACAATAGGAATAGGTTATAAGAGAACTTATCATTTTTAGAAACCATCCAAGAAAGTGATTCCTAAAAACCAAAAAGCTTTCTTTTTTTCCTTACCCTTCTCTCCTTTTTGAGTTTATTTTAAAACCTACACACTTTAGATTAGGAACCAATCTCCCATCCAACTCAAATAAAAATTCACTACTCTTATTAGGAACAACACCTCCATCCAAAAACCTTGTGAACAACCTACATGCCATACCACTATTCCATCAATAGGTTAAATTAAACTGCATACCTATAACTCATGCCTTAGAGTGGATTTTACCTCTATTAAGATCCTAAAATGTTGGAGGCTACCTTGTTACACTATGGTGTGCATAAAACTCACATAAATAGTCTTATTGGTGTTGGAAGGAAGGATATTTCCCAAGATAATAGTATTATTCTTTATGTAGATTTTCACTAGAGTAACCCAAGAGAGTGACCAGATCTAATTCTTAGACTATTTTTCTAGTCTCACTTATATTAAATCATAAAAGACCTAGAAGTATGATAATAGCCTTAGTTAAAAATAATCCACCTCTAAGGAATCCTTTTCTAATAAGGAATCCTTTATCTATTAATCAACAAATGGCTCAACAACAACCCTAGACAATTGGATATACTATCATCATCCCAGGGGATGTGCATGACTTACCTCAAAATCTTAAAAAGTACTTGCCATCCTTTTCTCCTTAAAGAGAAAGGATAGTAGAGAACATATAAAATAAGTTAAAGCTACTTTAAGACTAATGAATTTAATATATGAGGATGTTATATGCAAATTATTTTCTTTTAGTTTAATGTATGCTACTTGTGATTGGTATTTAAATCTAACACAAAATTCCATCACTTCTTGGGATGAATATTAAGTAGCTTTAGATGTGCAGTTTGGATAGGTCACCAATCTTAGTTTGGTATAGAAACACTTCACCAACATGAAGATAGAACCTAATGAGCCTTTATGTGATTTCAACACAAGATGGTAGAATATATACAACTTGTTAACCCCAAGATAAAAACTAGAGGTAGCATTAGCATTGGAAATGTACAAGAATGCCTTAGACCCTATCACTACCATGTTCTTAAGAATATAAATTGTGGATAACACTTTGGTGTTAGAATTCAAAGAGGGTATCATCATAGATAGGTCACTCAATCCTCATATGCCTAGCATACCTAATGTTAACAATGGTTTTCCAACACTAAATTTTATACCACATGTGAAGCAGAATGTTCCCACATTCAATCAAAACCAATTTTACACATTACCTCTATTGACATAGATAACAAAACCAAATTTTGGATACTTTAACAATCATGTAATGGGAAATGGTTAACATCAGAACTAGGAAGTGGTTATACTTCCCAATAATATTTTACAAGGTAAAAATTCCATAAATATAGAGCTAGATTCTATCTAGAAGATGGTTCAAAATTTGAGTAATGATTTCCTAAATATGCAAAAAAATATGGTCAATGTCCTAACAAGATTCAATATATCAACATAACATAAATGATTCTTCCAAATTGGTGCAATTTTTATAATACTTCCAAGCATGGTGAACTTAAATGTATTGAATTTTGCACAACATTCAAAATCTTTCAAAGAGAGGTGGTTAAATAAGATCTTATGTATAATCCACCTAAGCATCATCTAGATCCTAGTTCTTCAAGTACCATTTTGTTATTTGAAACTCATGAGTTTCCCTTCCCAAGTGAAGATGATAATGAGCCAAAAAAAAAATGGATGAAGTTCATGTTTTTTAATAGTTCTAGAGAGGTGCTTATAATCTAAAAAATAAAAAACCACTTACAACATTGAATCCTCTTAATACCATGGAAATTACTCCTAATCCTAATGTAGATAACAATCTACCCACTCCAAAGGGGAATGATTAGTCATAGAGAAAGTTAGAACTAAGGGAGGATATAAAATTGTTGAGGATATGAAGAAGATCAAAGAAAATATAACTCTTGATGAGTTAGCACAGAACACTGAACATAAGGAGCTACTATGGAAATCCATTAATAGAAAGGCTTGCATGGAAATAACTAAAGTATTTATAAACAAAACAAAAGTTGTTGATGCCAATGTCATCTACAAGAGCAAGCTGAAAGTTTCACCCTTCTTGTTGACTATTCAGGCGTTTAATAAGAACATTCATAACTATTGGGTTGATTCTAGAGCATCTACAACTATCATTCCTACATATATATATTATAAGGTTGGCCTCATGTCAATCCCTTCAAAGAGGAAAATTTCATAGTTGGATAAAATAATAATACCAGTAGTTGTAAAATCAACCAATGTGTGTATTCAAGTATCCTTTAAACCATGATCCTAGATGACCATTGATATTCTAGTGGTAGACATACTTGAAGGATAAAATTTGTTATTGGGCAGGGATTAGTCCAAAAAACTCAATGAATATCTCTCTATGATTTTTTCTCATATCTAGATGCCATGGAGAGGAGCTGAAAATAAAATTATAATTGACATAGAGCTGAGAATAAAGTATTCCATTATAGAGTACAACATCAAGAATGAAGAGGTAAAGTATGAGTCACTCAACCTTAGCATTTATACTTTTACTACTCAAAATCAAGTACAAAAGATAGGCCCTAAATGTTTTTATTAGCTATGGACTATACTTGTATGGCACTAGATCCAAACAAGGATTAGTTATGAGAACTAAGTTGGTTGATCCATAAGGTAAATTTTTTTGGTATCATATAGGTTACAATTTCCATGCACTAACAAAGTTAAGTATGAGGATTTAGTTCTAGGACTAAAATTTACACTCAAGAATAATGTGAATCAAATATCCATATTTGGTGACTCAGAGCTGGTGACTAATCAAGTCAAAAATAAATACCAATGTAAGTAGTCTTATTTGAAGAGATATAAGCATAGATCATGGGACTTTATTGAAAGATTTGGAGATTTCAACATAGTAGCACTTCCTAGAGAGTAAAATTAGACTATTTATTCATTAGTTACTTATGATACTAATCTAGAGCTACTAAAACAATCTAAGTGTAAAAGGCTCTCAATTGAATTGGTACATTACCCATTTGTTTAAGATAACATATAAAATTTCTAGATATTTGATGATGGCCAATAGATTATTTAGTTTTTAATTAATTTAGGGGAATTTGAATCCTAAATGATGGATGACAAGGACATTAATCACCTCTATCAAGAGGAATTTTAAAAATATGGCATCCTTTAGCTCGGAGAGAATCAAATTCCAGCTGGGTTGGTCTCTTTGAAAAGACCATTCGACATAGACCCTTAATCTCAACATCTCAGGCAGCCCAAGGTAAATTAATCTAAATTTGAAGGAGAAAATATAGGAGATGAACATGACCCACATTATGTGATTCAATCAATATAAGGAAGTCATTGCTTGGACATATACATATTTGAAAGTATATGACACGTAGGTCATTACTCATATGGTTCTTTTGAAGCTAGATCATAAAATATTTAGATAGAGGTAGAGACCAGTCAATCCTATTCTTTAACCTCTCATTCAGAGAGAAGTGGAGAAGATTTTAAATGCAAAAATCATCATTCTAATTAAAAATTATACTTGGGTGGCCAATTTGGTCCTAGTAATAAAGAACGGTGAGATCAGATTTTGTGTGGACTTTAGAAATCTAAACAAGCCTTCTAAAAAGGAAAATTATCCTTTACCTTCTTTAGATGAGGTGATACAAATAGTAAGTGGTTCTAAAATGATGTCCTTACTAGATGTATTTTTAGGCTACAATCAGGTACTAGTGTAATCTTAGGAGAGAATGATATAGTGTTTACCATGAAGTGGGGAACTTATGTATATAAGAGGATGAATTTTGGCTTGATAAACACTAGATCTACCTTTCAATATGCCATGGATCATGCTTTCATAGGATCAATATTGAAATGCATAATCATCTACATGGATGACCTTATGGTATTTTCAAAGAATAGGAAAGACCACATAAGTTAGCTATAGCCCATATTCAAAAGATGTAGAAGGTTTGGTGTTTAACTAAACCCAAAGAAGAGAATATTTAGAGTGATGGAAAGTAAGATTTTGGGGCACATCATCACCAAGGATGGGATCACCATTGATCTAGATATAATTTACATGATTTCAAAAATTTAGCCACCAAATAATAATGAGTTTAAATCATTCTTTGAATATATTAATTTTTTAAGGAAGTTCATCTTTGGGTTTGCAAAAATTGTCAAACCTTTGAATGTCATGCTCAAGTAGGATGTCAAAATAGAATGGATAGCTAAATCCTGAAACTCCTTCCAAGACATTAAATATGAAATATCATAGGCTCCAGTGTTGATTAATCCAAATTTTATGAAATATTTCTACTTGTACTCATTCTCCTTAGAGTATATGATAATTTTTTTCATCCTACAGAAGAAAAAAGAGACAGAGCATCAAATTGCATTTATAAGCACAAATTTGAAATATGAAAAGCTTAGATATTCTATGATTGACAAATATATTTTTGCCCTTGTTAAGGATGTAAAGAAGTTTTGGCATTATATATTGAGGAATAAAACCATTGTCATCATGCCTGATCCTATTGTCAAGCTCACTCTTTCACAGAATGAGCTAGGAGAATGTCAAGGCAAATGGATGGCCAAACTGCAAGAGTTTGACATAGAGATCAATCCTATAAAGATCATTTGAGGCTAAGGCATTTTCCAACTTATGACTAAACCAGCTCTTTGTATCATAGTTGAAGAGGTATGTGAAGCTCAAGTATCTAAAGGAGAGTGGTAAACTGATATAATATAATATTTACTTATAGTAACTTGTTCCCTAAAGCTCAATATAGAAAGAAGAAGAGCTTTGATGCTCAAAGCTGATCATTATGTGATCAAGAAGGGATACATTTATAGAATAAATTATGAAGGTATTTATCTCAAGTGTGTATCTATAAAATAATCTAAATAAATATTATAGAACTTGTATTAGAGGATAGATAGTGATCACTTATCTAGGAATACCACGACCCACAATATCTTTAGAATGGGTTGCTATTGGTTAACAATTTTCAAAGATGCTCATGCTCATGTGATAAATTTCCATGAATGCCAAGATATAGCTAAGATTTAAGTACATATAATAATGTTACTATGGCTAGTTTTTGAAAGAAGGCCATTTGCCTAGTGGGGTTTAGAATTCATTAGTGTCATCAACCCAAATTCCTCCATAGGCCATAAATTTTTGCTTACTGCTATAGACTATTACACTAGATGGATCAAATCCATAGCCACAAAGAATTATAGAACACAAGATGTGATTCACTTATTTGAGGAACACATAACAACTAGATTTGGCACACCGATTTCTTTAGTTTGTGACAATAGAATGAATTTTATATCAACAAAATTTACTTAGTGGGCACAAGACAACTAGATTATTAGCAGGTCAGCTTCTAACTATTACCTTCAAAGAAATAGGTTGGCATAATTAATGAACAAGAATCTGATCAATGCAATTAAGAAATTAGTAGGGGACAAGCCCAAGGACTATCACAATTTATTAAAGTATTCTCTTTGGGAAGACTAGACTAGACACAAGAAAACCCTTAAATCTTTGCCTTACCTATTAGTGTATGGATGAAAGATTGTATTCCCAATTATGTTAAAATTAACCACTTATTAGTTTATGCAAGACTACATGGAATTAAGTAATAAATTAGAATTAAGAATTCTATATATAATAAAAATGGAAGATTTAAGGATTTAGGCCTTACAAACATTCAACAAACACTAGGACATGGTCAAGAGGTGGTTTGATAAAAGAGTAAAAGTCAAAGAATTCAAGATTTTAGATCTAGTGCTATTTTGGGGTAAATCCCATGATAAAAAAGGACAACATGACAAGTTTTCCCCACTATGGATTAGACCAACCAGATTTTAAAGATCATGGGTAATAATGTATTTCATTTCAATGACCTCCAAGGCAATGAGCTTACATATCTAGTCAATGGATAGTTCTTGAAGCATTACTTTAGGGCTATGATGTCTACTAATGTTACTGAGTAACAAGGGACAAATGAATGTAGCTATAGGATTAGATTACATTTAATTATTTCTTATATTATATTTCCTACTTTATTAGAATATATTTATTGCTTTTATAGACTAGTTTCTTAATTTTTAGATTAATCTTTCTTGCATTTAGTATTTTGCTTTCATAATTTAGATTTCATGTTTTCTAGATTATATTTTAGTTTTTATTATATTATTTATTCTTTGTTTTCAATGACAATCAAAATTGTGTTTTATCTTACTATAACCAAGTTAAAGTCCAAACCAACTGAGCTTATGACCTGTAGAAAAATGGAATAATCAAAATATAGACAATTTGGGACTAGTTTATAGATAGAGGTATTTCTATGTTTTTTAGTCTTTAGGATGAAGGTAGGTAATCATGGATTATTCTGAATGGTTTCATAATTGAATAATTTTACTAGGTATGTGGAAGTTTCTCTCAAATTACTTAATACAAATTTAGAAAGTTTTATTATTTTATTAGATAAAATGCACTTGTCACATTAAATACTTATTGGAAGTGATAATTCTGGGTATAGGTGTGGCTAACATGGACATTCTAGTAATGATTTGTTTTATAATAATACCATCTCACTAGGGTTCCATCTCTTTTCTTTTCCATTTAAGAACAAAATTACACATAACCAATGAGTTCAAAAGAGCAAAAGAATATTTAAATAAAATCAAAAGGCTCACATGATGAAATAAGATCAATGTACCACACATCTTGATTAAAATAAAATAATAAAATGCATGTGTGGGTTATTTTTAGCTCACCCAAAGGTCTTTGGATTTTGAGGAAGATTATCAATATGGAAGGTATCATGGGTCACATACTCCCTGGGTCCATTATTTGAAATGGTGAAATGATTAGAAGCTTCAAGAGGAAGCATGTGGGAAAGGGAATCCAAGGTATTAGGATCTATAAAATTATCCTATGGAGAATCAATAAGTATGGCCTTTCCTTTATCCTACTTGGAACTTGGATTCATGTTGTATTGGTAATTATAGCTTTGAAACTCAGCCTCAAGATGTTTGCAGTGTTCATATGGTTGTAAATCTCCTAAAATATTCACTTCCATCCTTGAGTGGGAGAACTTGATACGTTGGTGAAACATTGATGGGAGTACATGAATATCATGTAACCAAGGCCTACCTAGAAGCATATTATATGATAACTTAAGATCAAGCACATAGAAAAGTTTATCATGGGTCAAAGGCCTAATGATAACTAGTAAGCTAATGGTGCCTTGTGATTCTCTTTCATAATTATCTAGGCTTTAATAGTTATCATTTTAGGATGTAAATATACCATTATGTACCTAAGAAGATTGATAAGCTTTAGAGACACTATGTTGAGGCTTGATCCATTATCTATAAGGACACATTTCACTTTATGTTACTTTATATAAACTTCTATATACAATGGATTATTATGGAGTGGGCCAAGGGAAGACATATCACTTTTTTTGAATGTGACTTGTTAGGCTAGAGCTAGGTGTTTAACCAAAGCTTGAAATTTAATAGGGGATATCTCACTAGAAATAATGGATTGGGTTAAAAACTCATTTAAAATGTTCTTATGGATTATTGACATTCACATAAATTATAAAATAGAAATTTATGTTGGTGTCTTTTGAAATTATTCCAAAATATCAAACTTCTTGTCTCGATCAATGGTGAATGGTTTATTTCAATGATGAATAATTGGTTGGATAATAGGCAAAGTGGCAGATGGTTATAGACCTAGGATAATAATCTTTGACCTCTAAGTTGTGATTTCACAATCAATATTAAATATTGGACCATAATTGCTAACAAATGTTTGGAATGGTGTGGGACCAGATAGGACGAGTCTTGGTTTCTGATGCACTTGTATGTGGTCACATGGCAAGGGTGAGTTATAAGTATAAGGTCCAAAAGTAGAAGTCTCAATTTTTAAGTTTGCCTTTGTGTAGTCCTAGGTTAAAGAAGGATTATCCATGTAATTTGGTTGATTGGTATTGTTTAGCAATGGTCTAGATGGATTAGTGCTCGATCTAAGATTCATGGAGATGGTATTAATGTTTCCCCCTATAATATGACCTACAACGATGTTGTAGTCATATACAAATGCATGGTAGGTTTATTGGTTGTTACCATTTTGACCTTAGTTTTGTCCATTATTCTAATGTTATGGGTTTTATTATTGATTCTACTAATTTTATTGGTTCGACCTTTGATTTTGATACTATTAATTTTGTTATTGCACTGGCCAATGTTGTTGTTATTGCTGATTTTTATGTTCTTGTTGTGTGTTATGTTGGGGAAAGGGGTTTTGATAAATCCCAAGAGTTTTATTGGAGGTGGAAACACCATTATCCAATATTATCTCCCCATACTCCAACATATTCTCAATTAAATTCTTGATTTTCACACATCTTCATAGATTATGCCCATTGACCTTATGATATTCATAGAATTCATTTTCATGGTACCAATCAAGATAAGGAATGCCTTGTGGATAATGCTTTGGTATAGGCCAACTAATAAGATTAGTAGTGGCAAGTTTGAAAAATACAGACTCAGTAAGCTCTCCTAAATCACTAAAGACATGATGCATAGGCACAGTTCTCCTTGGAGGAGGGATTTGTATTGGTAAAGGTTCTTGCATTTATTGCATGGGTCTTAGTTGTTATTATTTTGGTGTTGGTGGATAGCTTTTTGGGTACAAGTAAGTTGAAAAGGTGGTGTAGATGATGTTTTCACTATTTGGACATAACATGACTCAATTAATCAATTACCCATAACATTGCTATTATAGTTTAATTGCTTTAGTCTATCTTGGTTATTTGCCTATGATAGTGGTGATGCTTGTGCTTAGATTAGATTTTAGTTTTAGCTGCTTCCTTGATCGATAAATTTATTTTGATTAGTTGAAGTAAGCTTAATGATCCCTTTATTAATAAGAGCTCACTCAATCAATAAACCTTTGTCGATGATCTCCTTGAAAATATGTGCACATTGTAGTTCCAGATGATAAGCTATCTCACTATGCAAAATTTTAGTAAACATAACAGCTAATTATTTATTTGGTAAACTATGGGTAAATCAACTTACAAGGGCTCTCCATCACTGTAGATAACTTGCAAAACTCTCACTAGCCTTTTATTTTGCTTGTGTTAAGTCAACCAATGAAATCTCATGTTTGAGAATATAGGAAAAGTTATATATAAACTTATCATAAATATCATCAAAATCTATTATTAAATTTTTGGCAACTTTAAAAACCACTCTAAGGCTTGTCCAACCAAGCTCCTTGTAAACAAAAAATAAAGGTATATATCACTATATGCCACTAGCTGATGTGCGACAAAGAACTCAGTTAAATGGGCCTTAGGGTCACTTTTCCATTTGTATTTGTCAAATTTTGGTGGTTCTTATCTTGGAGGAAATGGTATATGCAAGTACTCCATGTTAGATGGATAAAAACACACTTCATCTAACTTGAACTTTTTAGTCTACTTTCCAACCTGAATGGTAGTAATTATACCCTTCATCTATTGTAATTGTTGGGATGGGAAACTTGAAGGAGCATTGGTTTAAAGGAGAAATTGGTTTGGGTAGATGGTTGGGAGGTCACAAGTGGGACACTTTGGCCAGAGTATGATGGAGATATCTATTGGGGTGCATTGATTTGGTTTGGAAATGGACTAGGAATATGCATACATGGATTAGGATATACTTAGAATTGCATATTTGGTTGTGAAATATTCTGGTTTGGGTTGGCTATGAAGTTTGAATTAGAGGATTTTATGGTTGGGATGGAGGGATATAACTATACAGTTCCTATTGTGGTTGAAAAGGGACATGCTTCTAACTAATTGAACTTTATTTTCGAGTGGGAACTTATGAACTAAGACCCTATCTCTGAACTTATGGCATATTTTGAACCAATTTTTGTCTAGTAGGTACTTGAGAAACATGAGAGCCTCCTTGGTGCATGAATCCTTATTGGGAAGTGAAAGCATGTTAAATATTTGACATCTGTTGTTGACCAATATTTACACATTACTATCTAGTCATCATTTGGTTTTAGATTGGCACACTAGTTTATGATTGACGACGTACATTTGTCACTACCTGATGAGGTGGAACATTAGTTACCCCTTATTGAGGTAGAAATACATTCAACCTCTATTATGTTGGTACACTATATTATGCATAATTTTTTGGAATACTACTCATCATTTTTTGAGGAGTAAGACTCATCACATTTTATTGTTGAGGCTTTGCACTAGTTATCGATTTATTACCTATTCTTATTGGTTGTATGCTTGATGAAGTAACTGGTTGAGGTTGGGATTTAGAAACTCTTACTCCTTGATTTGGAAAACCACTTGAAATGTTAACTAAAGGCACATTTTGTTGACTATTTTTTTGTGTTTTAGTGCCACTTTGATTTAGATTTGATGTTGCTTACACATCGTCCACTGTATTTTACTCATTATTCTATGTAGAAATAGAAGACACTTCTTCAATAATGGGCATATGTAACAAGTTGTCTAATAGAATGTTTTTCATGAATGGGTTTGAACTCTAATTATCTTGACTAGTTAACTCTATCAAAACTCTTGTTGAAGGAACTAATTCAATAAGAGGTTTGTTCACCATGGTCATCTGATTGAAATTACATGCTTGATTCAGGTAGGTTTGATATGCCATCTGGATTTGGTTAAAGTGGTCTTCCATGAGGTTTTTACCTCTTTTAAGCATATTAGGGTCCTAATATGTTATTTGGACTACATCCAAAGGATTTATAGAAGAAGCCTGTTGATCATAAATTATGTTGTGGGGAATTCTTACTAGGCTTGGTAAATTCTCATGAGGGAAGTCTACTAGAAACTTGGCCCCTACCTCTATGACTCTAACCAAAATCTCATCTTTTTTCTCCAATAAATGATGATAAAATAATAATGGGTCATATGTGAAAGGTGTATTAATAGAGCATGACTATTGAATAACTAGTTTGTTAGTTATGGGTATTACAACTAGGTATTATGCAGTTTATTCTTGGTCTTGTTTTGTATAATATGGTGTATTAACCAAATAGTTAGCCAATAAATCTTGGATTTTTGTCCCTAATTGAGTATTATGAGAGGGATAAGGATCCATCTCATATTAAATATTATCTATGTAGGGGTCTTGCACCATTTCTTCTTGCACAACCACATTACTAATCCCTAGATTGTACATGATTCCAATATGAGTGTAGGAGTACATGTTGGGATCTATAGTCAATGCTTTATAATAGAAAGGGAGGAGAGTTCTACAAAATCTAAAAGGATAATGTCTAAAATTTTATGTTAAAACTTGGTCTAGTTTATCAAAAGGATCAAAAGGTTTTTGAAAATATTTGTGATAACACAAGCTAACGTTAAGTGTCTAACATCACATGTATTACACAAAAAGATTTAGTAAATGAACCAAAAATTGAAATACCAAACTCTAAGGTCAAAGTGTTTTAAATCAGTCTATTCTAAGAAAAGTAAAAGTTGTTAGGTCTTTTGGCCAAAACACGACGTGAAAATCTAGGCTCAAATAAGGCATGCTCTAAGATTCTTTACCAAATGATGTCAAAATATATAATTTAAAATAGATAAAATTTTTAATCTAATGGATTTAAAACACTTATAACAAACAATAGGCATTTGATTCTTGGACATGGACTCGATCAAATAGGTATAAGGTATGAAACAAAAGGCACTTTAGAGATAGTTTATTTTCTCATTAATAATGGTATAAAAATTGGGTTTTTTAACAAATAATCTAGATAAAATGAGAACAATGTAACTATGCTATACAAAGGTTCATAAAAGGTATAATAAAATTGGTATGAAAGTGTAGGAATAAATTTGAACTCTATGCAAAATGGCTTATGAAAAAATATCTAAAATGTTTTGGGTATCATAACAACACTAGACTACCCAAAAGATGTGTTAAAATGTTTGTTTTAAAAAACTCTTGAAGGTAAAGATAATTTCTCACAAATTTGATAGCATAACACTACCTTTCATGACTCAAAATATTTTGGTGCATGGACTCAAAGTGCAAGTGTTTAGCACAAAATGGCTTAAGTCTATCAAGTGGTGATAATGATCATGAGTCTTAAACAACCTTCAACCCAGATTGGAAATTGAACCTAAGTTCCCTCAAGTTTAGTGAAAATGGTGAACCCACTTAACACATCAACCTTATGAACTTATAAAGGTGAAATTTTGAATTTAGATTATAAATGAAGGACTTAAACTACTTTGGCAAAGGTCTATACTCAATTAGATAGCATAACTGTGCCAAAGTGAATGATATGACTCCAAATTTTAATGAAATCTGAACAAGGAAAATTGATGATTTCATGTGGGTAGCATAATTCCTCCTTGTTCAAACAAAATTTGGGACCATGTGTTTTTATTGCATAATTTGTTTACACCAAGTTTGTATTCTAAACAAGACTTTAATCTAGGACAAAAAACCAACTAATTAATTCCTCTTAGATCCTAAACTGATAAGGTTACTTGGAATTGTTGGAATCCATAAATATACATCATTTGAGAGGATTTTAAGTGTTCATCCAAAAGTAAATGTGCATTATATAGTAGGGTTGTTACACCCACCTTCTCTCAAATGATAGTACTTTGACATGGACCATGAGGGACACCTTGCACCAACAATACTTCTATGAGAAGTGGGGATTTCTCTAAGATCTACAAGTTTCTAAACATTCTAGGGGAATCAATTACACAATGAATTTCACATCAAACAATGCAAAAGAAAATCACATATTTTGGGTTTGTATCATTTGGCTTGTTGCAAAAATTTATAGTCCCTTTTGTAACCACTACATCCTATTATTCACTCAATGTAGTACAACATCCAAAGTGCCACTATGTCCCATGTGAAAATCCAATATGGATCCAAATAAAGTCAATATTATGAGATGAAACCCAAGGTCAAAGCTTCCTTAAATATCTTTCAAGAGGTAATGATGTCCCCCTCACAAGCCAAATTTACATGAAATAAAGAAAGAATAAAATAGAAAGACTTTAGGGTCATTGTCAAGGTCACCCAATACTTTTGTGAGTTTTTGAGGAGTGATTTAGATGACATTATTTCTATGCCTTGGACTAGGCAATTTGAAAATAAGGAAAGAACTTTTGATTCCAAGGGTTCCCTAAAGGGGATAAATAGAAGATCATACATGTAACATCCTTGTATTTTATACAAACAAAGTGCTAAATGAAATAATGAAAACCAAATTGACAAGTGTGTTTAATTTTAAGCCCAAATGAAAAATTTGGTAGTGTTAATTTGACCCCTTGGTCTTAAAATTGTAAATTTTAAAAACTAATGTTAAAAACTTACTTAAGAACCTAAATGTTACATTAAGCATAAAAATAATTTTCCTAGTTCATTTTAAATCTTGCAAAAGATGATCAAAACATGTTTTAGCAAATTTCCAACTTGGTCCTGCAAGAAAAATATTAGCATATGGTTTAGCTTTGAAGCATTTTTAAAGATGAAACAATTAAATTAGGAAAATGAGCTCTCAATTTAACATAGTGGTGTAATACCACTACTTGATAGAGTAATCCTAACACTTGAAAAATAATCTCAAAACTTTAAGAGTTGTGGTATTGTAATTAATTGCTAGCCATTTAGTCCTAATATCACGACTCTAAATGACAATCTCACTACTTACAGGTAGGACAATCCCACAACTTAAATATTTGTAGTCTTATAAACCCCAGGTGGTTTTGTCACAATAGCATGACTCAATTTGATGATCTCATTAGTAGTAGGATAATCCCTCTACTTTAAAATTTATGGTATTTTTGCTTAACTACTAATGGTTAGATAATATAATGACTTGGTTAAGTAACCCCATGAGTGATAAAGCAATCATGTGACTTTTAAAGTAGTGGTATTGTTAACCATACACAAAAACAAAAAGTTAGTCAAAATGGCTAAGCATAATACCATGAGTCTAAATGACAATATCGTGAGTGCAGGACAATCCCATGACTATCTCCAGTCAAACCCACCACTTATAAAAAAATGTGTTTTAATTAATTTTTCACTCTTTTAAGCCTCCCACTCTAAGGTTATACATAAAAAAGGTTAGTGAGTTTCTTGATAGAGTATTGTGATCAATTTTGTGAATCTATTCGGTCTCATCAATTATGTCATTATGTGAACTAAGAACTTGACTAAGAAGAGGATATTAGTATTGTGTTAGTGAGAAAATAAATAAAGGAAATTGAAAAACAACACAATAAACTAACACCTTCATGCGTAGTTACTAGGGTGAGATTAATTTAATTTTAAATGACAAACACAACTAAAAATTAAGTAAAAAAAAGAATCCTTCACCTTCCTTGGATTCTCTAAATGCTTTTGTAGTGGCTTGCTCAGCTTGTGCTCATAAAGTATATTGCAATAGAGCTTGACTATCCTTCACCTCCTATTGGAATCTTTGGATTTGGCTTGACTTGGCTTGAAATAAATTTGGCATGGTAACACTAGTTGTAATAGATTTTTTAATCATTTGTGTACTATAACTTTGAATTATCAAGACTTAGAATTCATGTGGCAAGGCCTCCTATTTATAGATTTTTGCAAATGAGTATAATCAACTTGAGACATCCATCTTAGGATTAAGATTTTTGGCTAAGGATTAATCTAATTATTTAATTAAAATTCATAAATAGGCTCATCAATATTTGGGATAGAGTAGAAATTAAGAGGCATGGAGGGAATTGATGAGACATGGTAGGTATGAATCTTGGTATTTGTGGCATTTATGGCCTAGGGTTGTATTCTTAAGAAATGAGGTCACTTGATGATGTAGATATTCAATATTAATTTATAAAAACAAGTATTCAACAAGTTTCCATGAAATTCTTAATTAGTCTCTAAATTAGTTTTATTAGATCTTAAGCATGATTAAGCACTTTATGCATAAATTACTCAAATTGATCAGAATGCCTTGTTATTGGTCCAAAATTTGACTAGATTAGAATTAAAAATCAATGTTAGATGTATTAGATCCATTATCCCATTTAGGATGTTAAAAACAATAAATAACAAAGGTGTGTGTGTCTTGTGCAAGAGATTTGATAGAAAAGAGCAATCCAGAGCACCTAGGTGCAAAATTGGCATTTTGACTTGAAATGAATTGATCAAAGTTAGTTGGATCATAAATTGTATTGCCCCATTTAGGGATACCCTAACCAAAATTGGAACTTTAATATGTCAATTTAACATTATTTAGCATGTTTTAGTGTCTTCAGGCCAAATTATGCAGGTTGATGGAAATTGGTCAAAACCTTAATTGGAGGTTATTGTTGACCAGATTTAGGTGTCTACACTTACCATTTGTTACCTATATATTTTATCTTAGGTTCATACCAAGTATTTTTTATTCCAATGGATACTTTTAATAGTTTGAAATTGATGTTTGTGGGTTCATCACCATTCTTATTCATTCAAGATGTTTTCCTTAGACACTTTTTCTTGTAGTCACTTTTTTGTCTCAACACTTTTCCCAAAAGAAATCATTTGAGATTTTTCTTAGAAATTCCTATGGAAAATATTCTAAAACATTATTTTAGGCCTTTTTTTCCTTTGTATTATACAAAATGTCTGAAAGAATTGGGATTTGACCTCTTTTCGATGTGTTTTTCAAAATAATTCATTCAGACTTTCCATTTGGCCCTTTGGTCAAAATAAATGGTCCTTAAACAATATATAAATGATGATCTAGAACTTGGAAATGTTCCTTAAAAAAATTTGAAGTGCCCTTCAGACTTTTATAAAGTACCTTTCGGCCTTCCTACAAATGCCTTTCAAAAAAACTAAAGTACCCTTCAAAAAAATTGAAGATGATATTTTCAAAAAGATGGAGGTTCCCTTAAAAAAACTTAAAGTGCCATTCAAAAAAGTTGAAAATGATCCCTTAGCTTGAAAATATCCTTTGGGGAAATTGTTTGGATAATTTTCCCTAAGGAATTAGTCTTCATCTTCAAAAAATTTGTCTTAGACAAATTGTTTGAAAGAATTCAACACTTTGGCTAAATGAAAAGTCTAAAAAAATAACAATTTAGTCAAAAACAAAAGACCCGAAAGGATTACTATGCAAAGGATTATCAAAAGCCCAAAACTAAACTTTTTGAAAAAATTAGACTTGTACATTTGTTACAGGCTTGTATAGAACACTTCTTCTAAATGAAACTTGCATACTAGACCTAGCCAAAGGTATAGACTTAGGAAACTAAGTTTTCAAATAAGGGTGCCCAATTTTGGCTTGAAAGGCCAAATTTTGGTCAATAAGTCCCCTTAGTAAAGAAAAACACAAATCAATTTTATTTAGTGAAGAAAGAGATGATCTTGTTGAAGTTACAACTGCTCATAAAGACATTGATCAAGATTTGAAAGAGAAGGTACTTGAGAATAACATCATAGTGAATGAGTTTGTTAACACTCATGAGTAGGATCAATAGATTTATGTTAGAAAACCAATAGAAAACAAAGTTTCTACTAACTCTATAGATCAAGATGACTCATGGTAGAATTTAAATGAGGTATGTGATGAGTTTAAGGCCCATAAAAATCCTAAACTTCCTATTGGTTAGTTTGAAGAGACTCTTAAATATGCATTACCTCTTGATGGTGTTATAAAAAAATAAGATCATATGCCATCCAAGCTTGTTGAAGTTATAGCCAGCCTTGAAGTTGAAAATTATCTAAATAAGCAAGTTGATGTTGACCAAGTGCACAATGACCAAGGAGATGAAGTTAAAGAAGATGCCTTGTAACCTCATGATTGCACAGAAATACTTAGAATTATTGAAATCCTTATGGTTTTGGAGAAGAAATAGGATAAATATTATTGGTAACAACATATTGAACTCCTTTAAGAGATTGAAGACCTCTTTAAGGTTGTGTCTTCTATTGAAGGTCATGTGCATAAGGAGATTAAAAAATACATCTTCATTGATGATAATGATGAAGATTATAATGAGTATGAAAATCTCCTTGAAGATCTTGATGAGATTGAAATAGTTGGTGAGAAATATGATGTCATTCAATATGCCCTCAAGGTCAAAGAAGCATGCTAAGATGAAACATCATTTAAGTTAAGTAAAAATATAAAGAGAGGTCATGAGAAGATTAATGAGTCACAAGAAGAATTCATATTCATAGGTGACATGTTTTCATCTGCTATTGTTTCATTTGAAAGCATGCTAAGAAGAGTGGAAAGCATGAAGAAATTGAAGACATCAAGAACAAATCTCAAAAGACAACTTATTATATATTCCCATTTGATCCAAAAGGAAGAATTTGTTTTCATGTTAGTTATATATAGTTTAGTTTGTTTATATTTTTATTATGTTCCCTAAGTGCTTGATAACACATGTGTGAGTCTTGTTGCTTCACTTTTTGTGTGTTGTATTTATCTGTGTGTGTTTTAATGGTCAAATTAGTTTGTTATGTCATGATAAAATTATGTTTAGGTTTGAAACTGAGTGTGAGAGAATCCACTTCCCAATGGATACATAAGTCTATCGGTCTATTAGCATTGCAGACATTCTACCGCTATGAATCATGAAGAATGTTGACCAAATTTTGACCTCAAGTCAAAATTGGTCACCCCCTCCTATTTCAAAAATTCATAATATTTTAATGTGGTATTTTTATGCTTATAAAATACTTAAAAGTATTTATTAAACCTTAATAGCATTATTTAAGGTTAATTTAGAGAAGTTAAGGTAATGTCATGTTTTGGTCATATAGTGGTCTAGTCATGTCATAAACAGATAAGTCTTGGTAAAATGGTGTAATAAGTTATTATAGGTCTCTAAAGGTCATTTTAATTCTTTATTAACTTTTTCACAACATTTCATGATGTTTTGTAATTTCTAAGTTTCACTTGAAGACTTGAAGGTGGTGAAAATGAGTGAAAATGTGACTTTTGGCTAAAATTAATATATTTCAAAGTTAATTAAGTGAAAAATATGTACCATACACCTATTAAGGACCTTGGATAAATTAAATAATTGACACACCTATCAAAGAATGAAACCTAGGTTAGAATTTTGAATTCAATGCCATTTTAAGGAGTTAAGGAAGTTGTACAGACTTATTGAATTCACTTGTAAGTGAAAATAGTTTTAGAACATCCATTGAGATTATATAGGTCAGGAAAAATAATTGGAAGAAATTTGAAGATCCATAGTTATATAAAACTATATCTCTCTTCCATCATTCCATTCACAAGCTAATGAAGGTCAAATTCAATTGTATGGTATAGGCCCTATAAGTAGAGTTGGGAGATAATATTTTGAAAAAAAAATTAGAACACTATTAGATTAATTTTTTTTCATTTATAATTATATTGGTGTCCTTACCTTTATGAACAATCACTAAGGATTTAGACTACATTTTGAAGGCTTAGATCCCCATAGGCTGAATTTGGTGTAATTATAGTGAAACATACGAGCTCATGCCTACATGAAACTATTTGGAGTGAGTTATAAGAGGTATTTAGATTTAAAATATAAATTTAATCATCATTTTGTGATGTGTGGATGGTCTTTTGGTAGGAAAAGTCTCTCTTATGTATAGTTTGTAGGTAATTATCAAATTTTATGTGTTTTAGAGTTATCCATGTGGTCTAATGCATAAAAATGTTTCTTCATGGTCTTATAACATCCTTTAATTCCAATAATATACCTTTAATCAATTGAACATTCCATACAAGTCTCAAACTAGTCATATCTTCATTCACCTTTTGAGACTATGTTTTGTGTGTCTACACATCAAATTGATTGGAGAAGGTTTGAATATGTATTTATCAAGATATTGAGAGTTTTGTTTACTTGGTATAATTTTTGGATTCATAAAATCATGGTCTTTAAGTCTTAAAATTCATTTTTGCATTTCTCAACTTTCAAAGCATAAGGTTGTATAAAAGTCACTTATAGACTTGTAGGTCTACAATCTCAAGAGGAATCCATGTTTTCAACATTCAAAGTAAATTTATTATACATAAAATCATGGTGATAGTTTAAGTTAAAAAATTTAATAGATAAATGAAGACTTACAAATCATTTGAAGTTAATGAAACTTGAAGACTAAGCTAATAAGACAGCTCCTAAGAGAGACCTACATGACTATATGTGTGAATAAGTAAAGGAAGAAGGGATAGAATGGATTGAAAAGGATAATGGATTTAGTAATGATAATGGATTGGGTAATGTAGTGATAATGAAATCTATATGTGTGTTTATCACTATATATGTCATGACCTATTTGAAAAGTCTAATTCAAGATCATATACACAATCAAGCTTTTAAATGATAACCTACAACCAACCAATTGAGATAATTTGCCTTGATAATGATATTGATGAGGTTTGGAGTATTTAGGGCATTAATAAGGTCTTGATACATCAATAATAATTAATCATATCCATTTAAGGATTTAGATATTGGCTTTGGATATCTAGGTCAATTTCAAGACCATACACAGTCAAATTCCTTCAATGGTCACCTATATCAAACCATTTGAGGAGACTCTCTTGGATAAGAATGTTGATAGAAACATAGAGTTTAAAAGTGTTGAATAAAGTCTTAATTAGTGAGTGGAATAACAAGAGTTAAATGTTTCAATGTTGAAAGCAATAATCTTAGAATACCCAAGTGTGTGAATCTTTTGAATTCTAGGATAGAAATTAAGGATATCAAGTCATTTGAAACACTTAAAGTATTTTCGTGTGAAGAGAGGGTCAGAGAACTGAGTTAACAGTCTTAAGACTACACACACAAGTCTACATACTTTCACAAGAATGTTGCTTATTTGAAAGGTATAAAGTAATATAAGATGACTAAAGGAGAGTAATAAACATGAATAATCTTAAGGTAATAACATATACTCACATAAATTTTAAACTCAATTGAGTATAGAAGATAGAATCATGATAAACTCTACCTAATCATTTTAATATCAACCTACAAGTTTGCTTTCTCTTATGGGAGATTTTGGTTGCTTTGAGAAGAGTTTAAGGACATTAAAGAGATATGAGAGGGATTAATGAAGTTTAATATGATTATATAGTGCAAAAATCACTCTATAAGAGTCTCAAACTTGGCAAAAAGTAAGACAACATGTTAATAGACACTATTTAATCTCAAGCAAAGCTAATTGCATACTCAAACCTACATACGCAATATAAAAGAGATGATGGATAGTAAATTGGAGTTAGTGTAAATTTGGAGACCCTAAGAAGATGGTGAGAAACATATATAAACATTTCATGATGTTATAAACCCTATTAGTGAGAGAGATGGGAGTATACAATCATCTAGGGTATGATATACAAGCTACCTCAACAATCGTAGACATATACAAATGGGATGTAATAGAGTTTGGTGAAATAATGTGGAAAGAGAGTAATTTCAAGGTGTATAGGTAGATTACATGGCCTATGGAGGTCATTGTATATCAAAAAAAACTTATGAAAACTCTTACTAATCCAATTCTCTCTTATCCCTCACATAATGCTTATTACCAACTTGAGAGGCTACCTTTCATTACTTAGTATGGAACATAGGAGTTGCGTGGGAACTTAGGATCCTAGGGGAACTTATTAATCCTAGTGAGCTTCCTTTTTATGGGATTGGTTGGTTGATGTATGCCTCAATATTTATGAATCATCCTTAAGAACTCAAAGAACTTTTAGGCTACCTAATAGACCTATAAAGACCTGATGAGAGAGAAATGGATTATTATATCTATAGATAGATTATAAAAAATAAAAAATGACCTATAAAATGTTCAATAATCCCTTGAGAATAATTCCATGCCATTGGATTGCACTTTCAGGTATAAGGTTGTATAAAATAGGCCTTAAAAGACTATTTTATTTTATTTGTCAAGTTTGTACAAGTTGTTAAAACTTCAAAATTGTTATGGAGAAAAAGGATGGTGTAATATAAGTTAGTCACATGAATATTTAGTGTTTAGAATGTTTGGGATGCATATAGAGTCATTTTCTAGTCTCTTGGTAAGTATTCGTAATTGAGGCTTAGTTAGGAGAGAGAAGAAACATAAAATTGCACCTCCACCCACCTTTTGATCATAAAATTTAACATGGAGCTGTTTGTCCATACTGGGTCCTAGAATATACCCTCATATTCTTAGTTAAATTTTATATAACTCTCTACACAAGGAGGTTTGTATGATTTTAAGGTTACAAAGAAAAAGGCCAATATGGGGCTTTTGGTAGAGAATATATTCTTGGGGCTAGTTTGAGAACTCAAACTAGATTTTTGTAAGTAAAATATGAGTTTAATAAGCTATAAATGAATATTGGATGAGCTAAATAATAATCCAAAGTTTTGACACTTGTGCAAGATTGACCTACGGATATGAAGAGTCTTCTAGACACCTAGCAAGATATGGAAGTTATGTGTCAAAATAAACTAAAGGGGTTAGTTGAGAGGTGTTAATATCATATAAAAGATGTAAGAGAACCTAATATGACCATCAATAATTCTATTTATCCTTCAACATGCCAAGACAAAGGGTAGTTTTCAAGAGCTAGTCAACATATTAAGCAAGCATTTCAACACCTACAACACATGGAATAAGGGAGAACCTTTAGAAGAGATAATCATGTCATATTAGACCTGTTAAGTAAATTCCATATCCCCTCTCTTATTTTTAACTCATGAGACACTTATCTACTCTCTCTTTCTCTCTCCTACACCCTTTTCTCTTTTTCTTCACATTTCTATATATAAGCAACCATTTTTGGATTTGTAAAGGATACTCCACCTAAGTATGGAAAATAAATTCTCATTTTAAAACTTTGAGAAATAAATAATAATCTAGTTTACCTTTTCCATTTATTATTTCAATGTGTATGTTAGACTATTTGATCTTGCTACGTGATAGTTTTACTTCCTTGGTATGTTGTCCTTGTTTGCATTCCTATTCAATTTTTAAAGTCTTTTTTAGGTCTCTTAAAATTTTCCAATGAATTTTTCATGAGTTTAGTGTGCTATCTCTCCACTAGTGTCATGCCATAACCTTGTTTTTATACCACTTAACTCAAGCTTACTTCACAAACCTCCATGCAAAGTACTAATGCAAGAGGTAAATTTAGATTAGTGTCATTTGCAAGTTAGGATTTTATTTAAACAACAATTGTAGTTAAATGGTAGTGATAAATTCACATTTGGTGCATCACCTCATTAAGATTGGTTTACTTTATGTTTTCTCTCTCCCTATTCATCCAAATGAGTTAGTAGTATAGGTGATGAGATTCAATAGACATATCAAAGGATCTATCCATTTAATCTAGAGGTTTACACCTATTATATATAACCCATAGGTCTAGGGGTAATCCTATAATCTAGTCAATTTACATAAGGTAGGAACTACCTCTCTAAGGATGCAAAATTGAGTGACAACAGGTATACCACTTGAACATGCTGCCTCTAACTTGATGATAAGTGACCCCTCCTTGAACTACCCTAACACTTCAAGAGACACTATAAGGTGACCAAAGATGAGATTAGGTGCCCATACATAGGTTAACCATTTATAATCCCAAGGGTAGAAAGAAGTCAACATCACTAGTGAATCTAAAGGGTTGACCTACCTTTTGGTCAAGAGGCCCTAATATGTCTTTCATAATAGCCATAACTTAGTTAAAATACCTCTCTAACTGGGTTGACACTTCATGTTCAACACCTTATTTACCTCAAGGACTATAATAGACTCAAAAGACACACAAAAAGACACAAAGTAACAAAAAAAATACACACAAATAAAAAACAATAATAACACAAATAAGACATGTAAAAAGAAGCAACAAGATAACCAAACAACCAACTAACAAAGCATGTGCCATAATAATTGAATAAAAGAGACCTAAACTACTATGTATAAACATGGTATGTGAGTTTTAATAACAATACTTAAGGAAAACCCCATAAATAGAGGTAGGGAGTTCTTCACCATTTATCATTGACAATTAGAAACCATTTTTCTCTTTACATATGGTAATAATGTAAGGACCACTCCATAGGCTATTAAACTTTGAGTGCTTATCTAGTTTAGCTCAGTCTTCATCCCAATTGATCATAATATCACCTTATTGGAATATATTTGATGAATATATCTTGTCAAATAACCTCTTGAATTTATCTTAATGGGACCACATGTCATGCATATAATTATCTCTTTTCTCTTCTAACTCTCGTAATTCATTCATCCTTACCTTCATGGCATCACTCTCTATGAGTTCAAGTTGATGTGTGAGTTACAAGGTTTGTATTTAAAGTTATATGGGGAATCTTTCCTATTTTACATAGTTAATAAGGTATGGTAAATGACCATTATCTCTCTTGGGATTGATCCTATTTTCCCATAAGGCTATCTTTAGCTTGGTATGTCACTCCCTCTGATTGCCCTCCATAATTTTCCTTATGATTCTAATTAGGTTCTTATTGGTTGAATATTCAAATCCATTTCCTTATGGATAGTATTTTGATTAATTTTTTAGGTATATTTTATAGTTAATATCCCATTTACTAACCCTTTCACTACTAAAGGCTAGTGTATTATTTGATATGATGGTGGAGGGGATCCCAAATCTGGTTATTAGGCTATCATAGAACTCTAAAACTAAATTATCATTTACGTCTTTAATGGATACTTCCTCCACCCACCAATGAAGTATTATGTAGTAGTCAATACCCACTTATGACCTACACTATATGGAGGGTGAATCATGCCTACAAAGTCTAGGCCCTACTGCATGAAGGGATGATCTACTTAGATAGGTTTGAGGGGAAAGACGGCTAGTCTTTACTTCCATGTGAACATGGCACACTTTTGACATATACTAACCCAATCATGAGAGTCCTTGAACAAACTTGGATAAAAGTAGATTACTCTTATGATCCTTGCTTCTATAATATTGTCTACAAAGTTCCCTCCTATAAGCCCATCCTGAAACTAATCTAGGAGCTTGCTAACTTGGTTACTTTATACACACCTTAAGAGTATGACATCAAGATAATTTTAAAAAAAACACTCCATAAACCAAGACACAAGGTATTTATTACATCCCATAATACATTTTTCTTGTCCTATTTATGCCTATAGGACATTATCCTATTTGAAGGATCCTTACCATGTTTTGAGTCCAGATAAAAGATGGTGTAGGTGTAACTGCTTAGTGATCATTTTTCATTGGTAAAAGCACTTTTTTTTCCTCATTCACATCTAATTACAAGTGTTCACATAGTCATATACCCATTACCAACTTGGTTAAAATCACTTATTTTTCATATTCTATGCATCTAGTCACCCAACCTACTCTCTTTTCACTCAATTCTAGGTTAAGAATAAAGTGTTTGATGCCAAGGTAAAACTCCATGACATATATGTTGTTGTTGAACACCATGTGTCTAAATTTTTTGAGACCTCTCATGACTACAATAGAATTATTTTCCACAAATTTATACATTTCCTCATATCCTTCTAATGATTGAATAAATAAGGCTATAGGTTTCTCAAGACCCTCCCTATTTTTTTGAATTAACATGGTAGAAATAGTGTCATTAGTTGAGAAGGTATATAAAAAGAAGTATATTGAAAAATCAAGGTTGAGGAGAGTGGGTTCTTGGGAAATGGCCTATTTGATGGATTCAATGCTTCTATTTCCTTCTTTAGTCCAAGTAAAGTCTTTATGTTTCATAACCATGAAGGTTAGAGTCCTTACCAACTAAAAAAACTTGGTGATAAATCTCCTAATGAATGTGATCTTACCTAAAAAAATCTATATTCCCTTCTTGTGTTTGGGTAGTGATAGAGAAATGATTTCACTTATCCTCTTAGGGTCTATAGAAAGGCCTTATTTTAACACAATGTGGCCTAAATGTTTGACCTCATGGATTTAAAAATATATTTTTTAGGATTTAAAGAGACACCATACTACCTACAACTATTAAATATCAACCCTAGGTATGTCAAATGGTCTTTAACATCCTTGTAAAAGATAGTGATGTCATCAAGATAGATAAGCACCATCTCATTCATGAGTCCTTGTAAGTATACATCCATTTACCTTTATAAGGTGTCCCTTACATTATATAGCCAAAGGCCATATTTTTGTAAGCATAAGTTCCCCACTTAGTTGTGAAGGTAGTCTTGTGTTGGTCCTCCTCCTTCACTAACACTTGATTGTACTTTGAGTATCCATCAAGAAAGGAAAAACACTATGAATCTAAAACCTTTTGGATAATCTGATCCATGGATGGTAAGGGTTAGTGATATTTCAATGACACTGTGTTGATATCCTTGAAGTCTACACATAACCTTATCTCCCCATTCTTCTTCCTTAAAATCACGAGATTAGCCACCCATGAAGATGTTTTGATGGGGAAGATGATGTTGGAATCAATGATCCTAGTCAACTCTTTCTTCATGAGGATTTTAATCTTGGGGTTGATTGGTATTTGCTTTTATCTTATAAGCTTATCACTTGCTTCCAATTCTATAGTATACTTAGACAAACTAGGGTCAAACCCCTTCAAATCATTGTACTCCAAAGTAAAAATGTTTACAAATTATTTACACAAATTTATGAAGGCTACCCTTTCTTATTTTGTGTTTAATTTACCTATTTTGATAAACCTCTCCTTAAAGATGATGACCTTTTTATAATGATCCTCCTTAGTAGATAGTCTAACCTTATCCTTCCTTAACTAATAATCCTCATTGAATATGTTTTATAGGGTCACTAATACCTTAGGGAGTTTGTTTTTTCTCAATTTAAAAATAAGGTCACTATATTGTTGTTGAAGTCTATCTTAGTTTCTTGAGTAGAATTCTACCTCCTATTACAAGAAACATGCAATTTGATTATCATTTTCAAAGACATATTAGATAAGCTCATTATGAAGAACTAAATGTATACAAACTACTTTAATTTGAGACTAATATTTCATGTCTTTGGCCCTAATTAGGATTTCATACTATGATCTTATAACTACCAACCAGTCTGCATGTTGATTATCCTCTATTGGGATAGAGCAGATGTCAAAGTTCTCAAAGTATTCTCAGATGTCCCAAACCCTATGCTTGTATACCTTCAAGAGTGGATTATTTACTGAATTATTCCCTCTCACATTATTTCACCATATAGGAGGTTGCTTAAGCCTCTTCTAGATTTTGACAAAATGGGAATACTTCTAGGTATGTGGTTTTACCTATGGAATAAGTAAACCTCTAGGTTTAAGGGCTAGCTCCATAAATTTACATTGAAGTGATTATCACCTACACTAAATATTTATTTATGGTAAAAATGATATAATTATGAATGAAATAAGACTACTCTAAGTGGGTTATACAATAGAAGGATTTCTACAAGACCTATAACACTAACTTCAAAGTCCTAGAATGCTCTACAATTAGTATTTAAATATGGAGGTGATATGCATGAGGAATATCCAAATTAAGTGAACCATAGATCATTTGTAAACACTAAGGTTATTTATACACTTTAAAATATACATATACACTTGGCAACACTTCATATGACCTACTAGAGTGGAACAACTTGCATCAAACATGGAAGGATTGAGAGAAAGCTAGGATAGATGAATATCACTTAGCTATTTACTAATCATATCTTAACACAATTTGAAAATATGATATACAAACTCAAACCAAATTGTATATATTATTTAAAGGAAAATTAAAACATCAAAATAGTAGGTCTTTACCATACATGATGTGGAATTATCTATAAGAGATAAAAAGTATAGTACTTATAGAATGTGAGAGAGGAGAGAGAAGAATGAAGTCCAAGAGTCATTAGAACACTTATCAATCTGAGAGAGGGATTTAAATTCTATATTAAAATGAATTATGAGATAGACCATGCATGTTATACTTGGACAAATGTCCCTCCAAGGCATGAAACTCTTCAATTCTAGCACATGACTCTTTAGTTGCTTTCTTAGAAACCACCCTCATCATTTAGCCTTCTTTAAGTGATCCATTATAGACTAATAATAGATTGGATAATTTAAATATGAATGGGGGATTAGAAACAAACCCCAACATGCATTAGTTGTGTCCCTAATCACTAATATTATTTTGAACATGAATTATCACTGCATGTAGTCACTATCATCCTCCTTTATACTTGTCTTCATATTTGACACTAACATGATCATTAGTTTCTAAAAAAAATTGAAATAGGTGAGGGTATTAAACTTATAAATAGTCCTCATTCCCTTATATTCATCAATAAAACATTAAAAATCCTCTTAACTGAAGTTATCATCTTATCACTAGGTGATCATTCTCTATTCACTATGCCAATTTGGACTGGCTAAAGTGAAGGTGATAATATAAATTATTTTCATATTATATAAGATAATAAATGGATATGGGATGTTATATTAGGTCTAAATATATCTCCCAAAGTGATCCAAATCTATTGAAACCATTATGTACCTACATAACACATAAATTTATCAAATAAACCAATTTTTTACTCTATCTATAAAAATAAGGAAGAAGAAAATCTAATGGGAAAGCGACATGGGGAGTCATATACAAGTTCCAATCATCTCCCAAGTCATTCTAGCTATCCTATATGCCTTTCCTTCTTTGCTTTCTCCACCAGGTCACCAACAAGGGTTTTGAAATCCTGACATTCAATCCCCTAATAATTTTCACTAGAGCCTTACTTTTGACCCTCTTCAACATCCCCCAACTCATTAGGCTTCCATGCTAGATGTCCATATATTTTCAAGCTTCTAAAGATGAATTCTTGAGCTTTCTAAGGAATTATATGTAGACCTAAATGTATATGAGGCAAGATTGATCTCTATATGAGAATTATCTGTAAACTAAAATATTCAAACACTCTCATATCCTCCTTTGAAGTTGACCCAATGCATTACAATTTTCTATTTATTTTAGAAGTGATGACTACACCCCTTTAGGGTTTTAGGCCTACTTATGACCTAAAGGCTCAACTATGTCATTGATGCCCAAACTTGACTTGTGTAGCTTATAATGGTTTCAAGGTCTTAGATATACTTATCCATGTCTGTATCTAGCTTTCACACTTTCCTTTCAACTCTCAAATCTTCTTTGACACCTCCCCTTATCATGCACTTCTCAAGCCTACTATTTGGAATACCCTCTATGTGAGATAGAATAGAGGGTATATCCCCTATATATTCAATAAAAAAATGACATGAGAAGATAAATTAGGTAATTAAGGTAATATTTACCAATTTTTAGGGTTATAACATAATCATATCACCCTCAAATACTCTAGACATCATAAAAAAACTCTATGTAACACTGACTATGCAAGAATTATATGTTTAGTTGTAGGTTAAGGCTTGAGCTTAATATTTACCTTATTTTCCTACCTTAAACATATCATGAGGATGTAATAATAAAAATAAATGAATTCATAATGTTTTCAAACTCCTCATCATCCATATTAGCCTCTTTAACCATCTCTAACACATACTTAGACCTAACTGGCAGACTGTATGCTTACTCAAAAAATATGTAAGCCTATAGGTGTATATTAGCATATCAAACCTTGCATAAAATTTATACAATTTCCTTAATATCATAAAGGTTAATTATAATATAAATTTAATTCCTTTCACATTAAAATACCTATGATAAAATAATACTGTCACAAGTTGTACTGTCACCCTATAATTGACTATAGGTGACTAATTTGGATTGAAATGCACCTATACATTTCAATACATAGTCATTTTCATGTTTAATATGTCTTTAATTATTTTAGTCTCATTTTATGAGTGAAATATATTCATTTCATGCTTAGAATTATACTAATACACCCACTATTGTATTCAAATTACATTTTTATACTATAGTTGACAATAGGTGACACTTTTGAGGGTAAAGGTGTGCCTATAGATGAATATTTGAATTTAACCCTATAATTTCACTCATATAAAAGCTATTTGAGTAAATATTTACATTATAAATCCAATAAAGACACTCATAATTAGGATATTCTTTTATTCTACTATCTTGGACTATGAGAACACTTGAAGCTCCAAGCACTATAGAAGACATTGAAAGCCTACAGTGAAAGATTATACAAAATGGAGGCCTCCTAACGTCATGCTCTTTTGACCAAACCCCCTAATTTTTTATAAGGTTATTACCAATACATTAGGGATAAAATATGGAGTAATTTGGACATGTCTATACCTCATGTCACCCATTCCATGATGATACCAAATATGATCAAGGTTCTGTTTTAGAGGGATTAAGGTAATGTGTCCCTGAAGTCATTTTATCAATATTGTGAGCATGATTTTGAAGACTATTTACCATTCCATGATTCATAGAGATTATCATGTCACCCTTAACACTTAAATACCCTAAATAATGTACAAACAAGTTTCAATCTCTGTATTCAATCTTCTTAGATCTCTATGGAGACTTGTAGGTGCATATACAAGTGTGACACAGGTTAGTGAGAGTGAGATATGGGTAGGGTGCATAGTATGTTGATTGAAAAAAAAATATTAGTACTCATGAAAGACTTAAAATTGATATAATATACCTATAATAGCTAAAAATAAGTCATATTCTTCCTTCCAATGTGTTTACTCTCTTGTGAGGCACATGTAGATGCACATTAATGGTGCAAGGATGTGTGTAGAGAAGAACACGTGTCACAGTTAGTCATATGCCATTTGGAGATATTATATTAATTTATCATGTTATAAGGATGTTTTAAACACATTAATACTCTTCATTTACTCTCCATTAATAATCTCAAACCTTCTCACACCTCACTCACCATGACTATAAGTGAATATATGTAGAGAAGTCTAACTGTGTTCCATGTATGACTACAACTTCATTAATATGACATAATGGGATAATATATATGTAATAAAGGTAATGGAATATTAAATTAACCCTCTATAGGACTTTAAAACACCCTATAGGACCCTAATAATCCCTTATACAAGTTTTTGGCTATTGGGGTTGACCTATTTTGACTTGTGGTCAAAATAGTCAACATTCTTGGTGATTTCTAAGGGTGGTATGCTTGTTATGCCCAAGATTAGTAGACTTATCCTATCCATTTGGATATGTATGCATATGTATGACACTAAATTTGCATTTGAAACAAATAAAAACATAATAAATAACAAGAATAAGACACAAAATAATGCACTACACACTGTTGCTTCATGAGCACTTATGGAACACACGCAAAACTCAAACAAACTAACTCAAACATAGACTAAACTAAAATAAAAACTTCCTGATAGATAAAATGGGAAGTTTTAAAATTTTATTGTTACATTAAATAAAGGAGTGAATGAGGCATATTTCCCTATGACCTTTAACATAAATGCTTCCATATTTTTCATGGTGTTTGCCAACCTTATTGACATTATGTTAAATGAAATAAAAGTAGATACAAAGATATCACCTATGGATATGAACTCATCTTACATATCAACAACCTAAAATTTCTCATAGGACACCTGAACTAAAACCTTTAATGGTGGTTTAGTAACACATACCTTCTTAGTTTCCATGGTGATCTTAATAAGGTCAAATTTATTTTTACCTACAAGTTCCTCAAGATAATCAATGAGATTTTAATATTCCACCCAATCTTGGTAATTATCATCCATGGAAATATTTTTATCCATTTTTTAATTACTTGACCTAGAACTTAGAAAATTTATTCAAGATCTTGAAAAATTTCCATTTATTGCTACCAATAATCCATGTTTTCTTTTTCTTCTAAAACCACTACCTCTTCAACTTTCTCTTATTAATGTGTGAGATCATTAGG